>CM076571.1:199732588-199957116 GCA_034641835.2 Pinus albicaulis | reverse complement strand
AGGGGCTCGACATAAGCTCCGTCTTCGTCGCCATTCCTGAACATGGGCAGAAAGGCGTGTGGAAGAGGATTGCTTAAATGAAGTCAAGAGCTCCGTGCCGGTGTCGTATCGGAGAGGGAGCTGGAAGTACGACAAAAAGGCTTGGGAAAGAGTCTCGAACGTGGTATGGGAGGAAATGGCCTGTTCGACATACCATTTAGAAGCTTCGCCGGTAAGCGTGCGTTGGAAAAACCGAAGACGGATGGAGTCATCGGTAATAGAATTGGAGGAACACCACATGTGGAAAGACCGGACGTGATTGGTTGGATCTTCTCCATTAAGGCCCTCGAACTTAGGGATATCAGAGGGCAGCTTGGTGGGCATAGCGGGCCAGGTAGCATTGTGGTGAATGGGGTCATTAATCAGCTGATGGAAATCGGGGAGGCTGAGGCCTGCAATGTACGGCAGCACAGGGGTGGCCGGGGTAGTGGTTGTGACGGTTCCGCTAGAAGTAGGGCCGGCATTGGGGCCGGGAGAACCGCTAGCGTTAGGCCCTGATCCGGACATGGTGAAGGTAACAGGGGGAGAACCGGAAGGAGAAGGGGGACCCGATGAATCGGGGGAAGGTCGGTACGGCGGACTCGGGGAGTGGAGGGCGGCTCGACGGCGGCCAGGTGCGGGCGGTCGATCAGCAGGAGCGAGGGTGAAGACGAAGTCTCTGGGAACGACGCCTTAGTATGATGATGACGGAAGAAGAAAAGCGGAAAGCAAGCGAGCGAAGGACAGAATCAAGGAAGGTCAAGGGCAGATAAGGTGCGGTGACAATTGATTTTAGAGTCTTTGCCAGGCGGTGTTAACCAGGCGCTTCTTCACTTAGGGTCAGTGTGTGGCGTGCGTTAATTTTAATTTTTTAAACCCTTTCCGTTTTGAGAGCAAGAAAAAAGTGTGCTGCGTAGCTGAAAATAAACCTACAGAGAACAGAATAAAATAACGGAGAAATAATAGCCCTAAGTAACTACATCTATCAAACCCAAGAAAGTGGGTCTCTCAAAACTATGCTGAAAAGAAAGGGAAAACTATGGAAACACACAAGGGAAGCTCGCGGATCTGAGTCCAAAGAGACGGAGATGCGGAGGATAAAGCTAACGAACGAAGTGGGGTCACGGCCAAGAGACGAGGAGGCAAGGTGGTACAGAAAAAGGGAAATACGACCAAAAGAGCCGGGAGGCAGAAATGAGGAGGCCTTGGAGGAGGTCCGAACAAAACGACAAGAGGTGATTTGAAAGGAAAAGAGGCTGATTTCGATGGATCTGAAAGTGAGGTAACAGATCTGGAAAAAGAGGGGGCTGAAGCTCTGAAACCGACGGCTGAAACAGCTGAAACTCTTCCACAAGAAGTGGAGGGTACTAAAGCCCTAAGGAAGTGGGTTCATAGATGAGTAAAAGCTGATTGATCTTGAATCAGGCGGTAGAGACGAGGGCGCAGAAGACACGGCGGAAAGGCACAAACAAAACAGAAAAAAGTGCGGAGAGAAAAAATGCGGAAAAAAGAAGTCGGGTCGCGAGTTTCGACACGATGCGAGTTCGGTCGCGAGAAAAGAGGTGAAAAGTCGTAAAATGGAGGTCAGTCGCGGGTTTCTGGTATCAAGACCCCCGTTCCGGTTGTCTCGGCGGCGATTTTCAGAAAAGTTGCCGTCTCAGTTGCGGCTGGTGTCGCTTACCTGCGCAATAGGGCCAGAAACACACGGAAGTTAGAAATTTTAATGTTTTAGGGTTTTATGTGAGAAAAACAACATAAAAATAGGAAAAATAAACAGCTGAAAAGAAGCCCTAGGGTCTGAAGTAGCTGGATATGCAGGAATATGAAAAACGACAGTGGTCGTAATTTAAAACCCGTGTGGAGTCGCCATTTGTTAGTATGAATTCTTCGTCGAAGTGTACGAAAAAGAACCACTTTAGCTACGCATAACTAATAGCCCTAACAACAATGGAGGCTGCAAAACATCTTCAGATCTGCAATTAGTAGTTAAAATGCTGCAACAAACAGATCTATAAATGGAAAGACATTAAGCAGTAAAGTAAAGAGTTTGCTCCATGCATCCAACAGACAAGACAAGAACACGATTTTTTTGAATGAATTTTTATATTACAGGGCACCTGGGAGGAAACAAGAAGGTGTATCCAGATCTCCTCAATGGGATGGGTTCTTTGTAGTCCTCAGCACTTCAGATCTAAGCTTTCTCTCTCTTGTAGATGTAGAAAACCAAATGTAGAAGATAGAGCTCAATGGGAGCAAAATGGTAGAAATGAGACCAAGTGTATAGATCCAGAGTGATCTAATAGGCAACAAAAGGTGAAGAATGAAGGGGAAAACCCTCCTATTTATAACAAAATATTGGGTCATTCTAGATCTTGGTGCATGATTAAAATAATGTTAACCAAATCTAGATCCACCTCTATGGAATGTTTTATTATTATTTGTTGGAGGGAAAGGGTGTTTGACTTGGGTCAAATCCCTTGATTAGTGAAAAATAAATAAATAAATGATTTATTTATCTTTTTAAGGAAGTGGTTGGGATATAATCAAATAAATAATGATTTATTTGATTAATAGTGGTTGATTTGGTCATATTTAACAAGGAATATTATTAAATAATTATTCCTAGAAAATAATAAGATAACTATGGGTTTATCTCATTAATTTCTTTGTTTTTGGGTTAAACATGACCGGGAATAATAATTAAATTATGGTTTAATTAATTATTCCTTTTGGGGTTTCCTAATTAACATAGTGAAAGCAGTTTTACTTGGGGTAAAACTGGTCTTACATGGTGTACTTGGGTCCATCTAATGATGAAAGGTTAGATGACCAAAAAATGGTGTAACTGTGTGCATAAAAATATTCTACATTTGCATCAAAGTATATCTCTCTTCACTCCCAATGCTCCATAGAGTTCATCCCATCCTTTATAAATTTTAGTTTTTTTTTAGTACTATTGTCATTTTTCCATTATGGCAAGCTTCTTCTAGCCACCTAGGAATATAAAATGTAATTGGATATAAATTTGAGGCCTCTTCTATTTTAGAAAGAGCATCATGTACTAAATTTTCCTTACCCTTTTTGCAGATTATCTAAAAATTAAAACTTTGCATTTTTTCTCCTCATTTTTGTTAATCTTCCAATGAAATCCATAGCTTCAAAAAATAATTTATGCTATCATGGTATATCTTGACTTTAAAGTACCTCCCAGTGATATACTATCCCCATTTTGTATTTCATGTAATATTGCTTCCATTTAGTTTTCATACGTAGATTTCACCAAATATTTTCTTTGAATTCCTTGCTTTTAAAAGCCAATGATATCCCTTATTGTGTTAATGTTACGTAAATTCCTTGTCCTAGTGCCTCACACTCTACTATGAATGTTTTACCAAAAGTAGGTGCAACCGATGTTGGTGTAGAAGACATGGCATCCATTAAAAGAGACATGCCAAAGTAGCCTCATCATTCCATATAAATGATATTTTCTTCAAGAGATATGTGAGTGGACTTGAAATGCATGCATAATTCTTAACAAATTATCAATAATATCATGTAAGTCTAAAAAAGCTTCTAAGAACCTTGATTTTCTTAGGAATAGGTCATTTTGTAATAGCTTGCATCTTTTGAGGCTCCAACTTCACTCCTTCCTTTAAAACAATATGAACCAAATACTCGAATTCTTATTTCCAAAAAGCACATTTGGATATTTTTACATAAAAATGATTGTTCTCAATAATTTATATAACTTTTCCACATGTTTACTATTGTGGTATTCCCATGATTTATTATAAATATGTGTATTATCAAAGAAAACCAACACAAATTTTATAAGATGGGATCAAACAAAATTGTTCTTAAGTCGAGCCCACCGGACTTCAAACGGCGATAAACCATAATTCAAACCAAATTCGCGTTCCAAAATAGCCTGCTGACGTTGGCTAATTTTGTGACGCGAAAACCAAATGAATTCCACCCTAATATTTTTCGAGTCCGAAGTTGGGCTGGCGTACGGAGGGAGAGTTGTGACGCGAATTTCTTATCAAATTCACCCTAATCTTTTTCGGGTCCGGATTTCCACTGTGTGAGTGGCCCAAACAAAGATCCACTCCAATCAATTTATGCCATGTTTCCTCAATCAGAACTTGCCCTGCTCCCGGTTGCAGGTGCATTCGATGGCGTTTAAGTCGATGGGACATGGATGTGGCAATTTCATATCAATCGCATTAAGTTTTAACGTTGTTCAATTAAGTTCCAAGGTTTTCACATCTAATCGCATTAAGTTTTAACACTGTTCAAGATCGAACCTCCACTCCTGTTAGCGATTCTGCATGCTCCAATATGATCCGGCCTTCGGCTCTCATTAATGATCAGAGATTAATTATGAGGGGCGTCCTTCGATTGCATTGTAGTCGGGTCGATAAAATGGCATTTCTCTATGGTTTTTCAGATGAGCCGGTTGCTGGGTTACACTGCCTGCTCACTGTGACGAGAAGGAGAAGTGGCCAGCTAAACTGTTGCGTAGACCTTGCTGCATATCTGCATTTCTCTCGGTCTGGTCCTTGTTTTTCTTCCTCTGTTTCTTGGAATTCTGCTTCTCCGTCTCCTCTTGTGCCCACTGCTAGTGAGACTGCACCCATGCCTCGCGTGCATCAAAGGATGCGCTCCCTCCAGCCCCTCAACCGAGTTGTCTTCCGGCTAGTCCAGTGATTATTACGCAGGTCGTTATCCAAATACTAGGAATGGGCGGGGTCGGGTTGTAGGATTTGGCCACCGTATGGATTCCCTTACTCCTCGTTTTCGCACCGCTATTTCACCTTCTCCCACGATGCGCACTACGCAATTTTCCTTTAATTTCTATCTCAACCGCCCACGAATAACAGCTTCAGTCACTATGGTTTTCCGCGAGGAGGCCCAAACAGAGGAAGAATGCACCCGTCCGGCAGGTCTGAGCTCGAAAAAAGCCGGCCAGCATTCGAGCCTTCAAGAGGGGAGCCATGGCATGAATGTGGAGGTAGCACCTAGCGATCCTGGACCTTCCAAAGGATGGTGCCTAATCGTCGAGGAGCCGGAGAGTAGTTTGGACCTTTGTAATATTTTTGAATTCTGTAAATTAAACGTTCAAGACTGGTTTCCCCGTATGAGAGCAGTCTTCTTAATTTTTTGATTTTTTGATGACAAATTTGCCATGAGTCTGGGCAATGATTTTGAATTCGGTGTAATTTTATTCCCAATGTTAATAGATTAACTTTACTTAGAAAAAAATGTTGCCCTGTTTCTATTTTAAACCTGTTTTTTGAAATACAGAGCCATGTTTATATGGTCTACGTATTATACTCTTTCTCTATATATCTACAAGAACCTTTTTGCTATGAACAGGGTGGATGCTGTAGTAGGCTACTAATGGAAAAAAGCAAGCCTGAACCTTACATCTCGGATGCAAAATATGGTTACAAATTTTGGAATCAAGCGAGCTTGATCTTACAAGCGAGCCTGGGTTTCTGCAGATGGTTATCACACTCCTCACATGATTAGCGTTTTTCTCTGTTCAAGGATTTTGGGTACTTTAATTTGTATTTGGAACAATGGACGTTGGTACTCTATATGTTGCTTTACTATTCTACATACTGCTATTTCACTTTCTTATAGATGCCTCGGGCATATTTGGATGCTTTCTCAGATTGTCGATAATCTCCATGTGGACCGTTACTGGGTTTTATATCAAGTCCCTATATGTGACATGGGGTATTTTTCTATCATTGTCTGAGGTGGGACTTCACTTTTCTGGATGGATATTTGGGTTCCAATCTTCAGATGTGAAAATGTAATGACTTCATGGACTGTTTTACTTCATATAATATATTCAAAACAACGTTTTTTCTCTTGTGAAAAAAAAATGATTAATGTTTATCACTGTGCCTTCAAAACTAGCGATGCTGGTCTATGTTGCTGGTTTATTGATATGGTCTCATGGTCTTTTTATATTTTGGACATATCACACTCCTCACATGATTAGCGTTTTTCTCTGTTCAAGGATTTTAGGTACTTTAATTTGTATTTGGAACAATGGACGTCGGTACTCTATCTGTTGTTTTACTATTCTACATACTGCTATTTCACTTTCTTATAGATGCCTCGGGCATATTTGGATGCTTTCTCAGATTTGTCGATAATCTCCATGTGGACCATTACTGGGTTTTATATCAAGTCCTTGTATGTGACATGGGGTATTTTTCTATCACTGTCTGGGGTGGGACTTCCACTTTTATGGATGGATATTTGGGTTCCAATCTTCAGATGTGAAAATGTAATAACTTCATGGACTGTTTTACTTCATATAATATATTCAAAACAAATTTTTTTCTCTTGTGAAAAAAAAATGATTAATGTTTATCACTCTGCCTTCAAAACTAGCGATGCTGGTCTATGTTGCTGGTTTATTGATATGGTCTAATGGTCTTTTTATATTTTGGACATATCACACTCCTCACATGATTAGCGTTTTTCTCTGTTCAACGATTTTGGGTACTTTAATTTGTATTTGGAACAATGGACGTCGGTACTCTATCTGTTGCTTTACTATTCTACATACTGCTATTTCACTTTCTTATATATGCCTCGGGCATATTTGGATGCTTTCTCAGATTTGTCGATAATCTCCATGTGGACCGTTACTGGGTTTTATATCATGTCCCTGTATGTGACATGGGGTATTTTTCTATCATTATCTGGGGTGGGACTTCCACTTTTCTGGATGGATATTTTGGTTCCAATCTTCAGATGTGAAAATGTAATGACTTCATGGATTGTTTTACTTCATATAATATATTCAAAACAACGTTTTTCCTCTTTTAAAGTTTCATTTTTTTTTAAAATTGAACCCATTGTCGGTATACTGACGCCTTGTAAGCGTCGGAATTGCGACAGCTTAAAAACGTTGGAAGAGCAACAGTATAAAAACGTCGGACGAGCGACGTTAAAAACATCGGAACACATTTCGTCGGAATTGTGACAGTTTACAAACGTCGGAAGAGCGATGTTCAAAACGTCGGACCACATTTCGTCAGAATTGCGACAATTTACAAACGTCGGAAGAGCGACGTCCAAAACGTCGAAGCACATTTCGTCGGAATTGCGACAATTTACAAACGTCGAAAGAGCGACGTTCAAAACGTTGGACCACATTTCGTTGGAAGTGTGACAGTTTACAAACGTCGGAAGAGCGACGTTCAAAACGTCAAACCACATTTCGTTGGAAGTGTGATAGTTTATAAACGTCAGAAGCGCGACGGTTTGGGAAACATCGGAAGAGAAACACCTATTTGGAAGTGACGGAAAAGGTGTCGGTAAGGCGACACTTTTTAAGTGCGTCGGAATTGTGACGGCACGGCAAACCACGGTTTGACCATCCTCGAACTGTCGCTCTTGCGACGACTATGTGTTGAAATAGCGACGAATTGGCCGTCGTAAATTCCGCCAAATTTTCTATTGCTAGGTTTCTTTTCCAACAGTTAGCCTTTTTAAGATCCCCTTGAGTTGAATGCCAAAAGAAGTGAAGGTTAAAATTTTTTCTCTGATCTTAGGTTTTTCTCTGCTGGATTGTTGTCTTCGGAGTTAGCCTCATTAGGAGTTTAGATCATAGAGGTTAAGGCATGCCCTGTCCCTATAATTACTCCGAAGTGGTCACCTTGGAAGGTTTTCCTTGTTATTCCCATTCATTTCCTTATTGTTTCATCCCATACTATCATCTTAAGAGATCCTCTGATATAGATGACTAGCCCTTTGAAAGCCTTGGATATTTGAATTGCAAGTAAACCATTTTATGACCCCATTGGCCAATGGACTTGTGTTCTCTGTGAATTGTCTCCCCATTGCCAAAAAATCCTTCTCTACTCATTTCTTTACATTCACTAAACCCTTCTTTCATGTTTCCCAACCAAACAAACAAACAAAACATAAACCCATTGTACCCTATAACTAGCCTAACACCTTAAATTGAACATCAAAGATATAAATTTTTTTACCTTTATAGAGAGATCCCTCTCTGGATCCAGGAGGGCTAGATCCTGAGATCCCAAAGTGGTTTGATGTTGTCTTGTCATTTGGTATTTCCAAATATGCCAAATCACAGGAACCACAACATAATGGCGACTCCGCTAGGGAACTTTGAGTTAAAACACTCCTTGATACATCTCTAAGAACTCAAAGAAGACCAAATTAGCCTTGATTTGGTAGTTAATCACTGTGGTGGATAGTAAATCTCCTTGAACATTTTAAATCATCCACCTGGAGACTCCACAATTCCTAAATGACCAAAATACTCCACTGGTGATTAGTAGGCCTACTGATTATCTTTGTTTTCTCAAGACTCCACTGGGAGACCAGTTTCATCACAACATCATCCATACTAAAGGAAACACATAGGATTAAGCTTTTTCGTTTAAGGATAATATGCCTCTTAAATATTGTTATACTTAACATACTGGCTTCAAGAACAATCCATACCAGAGCTTATCCTAATCCAAATCCTCTTGAAATAGTTGACAATCCAGAGAGCATTCTTAGGAAGTCTCCCACATCTAGGGATCCAACTATTGTCAGACCCATTCATAGAGCTATCTCAGCACTTGAAAACCTTGCAGCTCTATCAGATACTCAATTTGACTTAGATTTACCAAGTAATTTTCCAAGAACTAAGTCATTCAGTGGTATAGATTAGACAGACTTCGAGCCTCCAAGTTCACCACCACATAGTGGTCAAAATATTAGTGACAGAGAAACCCCTCCATCAACACCTCCTGACATCCACTTCATTCATAACTTGGGTCTCTCTCACCCTAAGTCTTCTCAACAGTTTGTTGTTGGTCCAAGAATTTATGTCATCCACATATCTGTTGTTCAGGCCACTCTTTTTCCCTCACAAAACATTATCATGGCAGCATGGTATGCTCCCATAGTGTTGCCACAGCCTCTGGCTCCTTTACCCAATGACTATCAGTCTAAAATTCCCCATTTCACCGAAAAAGAATCTACCACAGCTCAACAACATGTAGATAGGATGGAAGATTCTTTTGATTATATGTAAATAGAAGATGAGACCATTAAGATGAGAATATTTGCTCAAAGTTTAGGAGGAGAAGTAAAAAAGTGGTTTAAAGGCTTAACTCTTAATAGCATCAATGACCTTCCCTCTTTACATCAAGATTTTATAAACAAATGGGAAATAAAAAGCAACCCTCTCCAAATATTAGCAGAGTATAAATGTCTTCAAAGAAATCAGGGAGAGAGTGTTCATGATTACTCCACCAGGTTTAACAGTGTCTAAAATTCTCTCCCACCCCACATGAAACCTCCCCAAGGACTGGCCTTAGTGAAATATCTTGAGGGATTCGATGCTGACATGGCCTATCAACTAAGGGAGAGAGACTATACAACTCTAGAAGATATGCAGAAAGGTGTTGTGAGTGTAGAGGCAAACTTAATTGAAAAAAGAGCTAGGATTAGGGTTGAAAAGAAGGTAACCTATAGGGAAGACACCACAGCTTCTACAACTGATCCCAAATTTGATAATCTAGCCAAAAACATGGAGAGGCTAGAAACAATGATGGAGAAAATGGTTTTCCAAGCCAATAATTAGAATAGAAATCAATCTCAAAACCAGAACCAAAACTTTAGGAGAAACACTCCTCCCAATAGACAAAGGGATTCTGAACAACAAATCATACCTCCATTCCAAGAGAATTTCCTTGATGAGGATGAGGGAATAATAGAATAATCAGAGGGAACTATTATAAACATGGTGGGAGTGGATAACCAAGATCACACCTTTTTCACAAAAGATAACCAGACCTCATACACACATTGCGATGAGGAAGGGTTAGAATCTAAATAATATAGGTTAGGATTCGAGAATGACATCATGCAGGTCCAAGAATAATATGATCTCAGAAGAAAAAAGAACATAGATACTCCCAAACCAAAAACCTCTGAAATCACTATTAAGAAAAGACCTAAAAAGACTCCTAAAGGGACTGTTGAAAGCAACAAAAAAACAGCTGAAAGTTCTAGCAAAAACAAGGACAAAGACATCCAACCCATTGATAAACCAAGTCAAGAAACCAACAGCACTAGCATTGCAGTTAATGCTCCTGAAAGAACAACTTCAACCAATGCACATAGTGAGAATCAGCAACCTGACCTTGCCAATAAAATGGTGACCAACAAAACAGAATTGAACCTTTCAAAGAGTCAGTCTCCTTTCAATCTGGAAATTGAGATTGCCAAAATCAAAATTTATGTTCCTCTCACTGATTTGGCCACCCAAGAAGCATATAAATGTAAAATATTGAAAGCTTTAAACTTAGGAGAAAACAGTGACTCTGTCAACCTAAATGATGATCAACCAGCTCTCTTGTTTGGCCCAAAATTTGAAGGGAAATTTCAGGAAGGAGTAGTGCCTCCTTTCTATGTCAGTCTAAACATCCATGACAAAATCCTACATAATACCATGCATGACTCAGGGGCTTCACATAACCTCATGCCAAAAGTGATCATGGAAAAATTAGGCCTAGAGATAACCAAACCATATAAGGATTTATATTCTTTTGACTCTAGCAGAGTGAAGTGTGTGGGTCTGATCAAAGATCTGTGTGTGAATTTGACCCAGATCCCAGCCAAGTGTATGGTAATGGATGTTGTAGTGGCTGATGTACCTCCCAAGTATGGCATGTTGCTGTCAAGATCATGGGGTGCTAAACTACAGGGTACAATACAAATGGACATGACATATGCCATTATCCCTGTTTTCAGCCAGCTTAGAAGACTATATAGGGAAGAACACATGAAATTTTTGGTTATCAGTCTAGAGAAACCAGAATATTCCCCTCTTTACTCTGTCCATACAGACCTAGACTCTTTTATCCTTTACAATGATGAGTTTACAGATGAGCAAGAGCTAGAGAAAAAAAATTCAAACAGCAGATTAAAGCCCACAAATCTAAACATAATGGCAGCTCTAGATACAGAGGAAAATAAGAGAGAAACATATGAACAATCTACAGAGTTAGAAAATATGGAAACAATACTTTAGAGAGCAAATTACCCATCAGCTTGCTGACCTCAAGAAACAAGATGACAGTAGGGAGGAAACTGATAACAAATCTGCAAACAATCCCTAATGGAGCATGAGCTTTGATGGGTCCTACACTAAAAGGAATGTAGGAGCTGGGGTATGGTTGCACAATACTGAAAAAAACTATTCTGAGAGTCATGTCTTCAAGCTAAATTTCAAATGCACAAAGAACATAGCATAATATGAAGCTCTCCTCTTAGGGCTGCATCTATTGAAAAAAATAGGAGCTAAGAGGATAGTTGTTCATGGAGACTCATAAATGGTCATCAAACAAGTAAATGGAGAGTACACTGCTAAACATCCTAGATTAAGGGCATATAGAAATGATGCCATGGATCTTTTGAAAAAATTTGTAGAATATGAGCTTGTGTTTGTCCCTAGAAGTCAAAACATACTTGCAAATGGATTGGCTTGTGCTGCTAGTTCATATCAGAGACCACTTAGTGACAAAAAGATCATTGTTCAAACAAAATATAGACCGGCGGTACCAGATAATGAAAAATATTGGCAGGTCTTTGAGGGTGACAAACAGATAGAGGATTTCCTACTCTCCAGGAATGAGTTTGAATTTCCTGATTCTAACTCTCGGCTCAGTGAAGATAGTTTAGATAAAGAGCTCCCTGATGAAGAAAAACCATTCCCTACTACAGAAATAAACATGCTGACTAGAGAATTTGAAAATCAAACTGAAGAATACATGAACACAGATAAAGAAGACATAGAGGTAGTGAAGTCCAAAGACAGAAGCATACCCAGAGGACTAGCACCCCTTGAGGACCTCTTCGATTTTAATGATGTGGCAAAGAAGCCAACAATAGAACCCACTGAATCTAATGTTGAAGAATACAATATAGGCAGCAAAGACAAGCCTAAAATGATCAAGTTGCCTAAAACTTTTTCGGCACATATCAAACAGAAATACATTGATTTATTCAAAGAGTTTGTTGATGTTTTATGCTTGGAGCTATGAAGATTTGAAGGCCTATGACACAGATATTATCCAACATAAGATTCCATTGAAAGAAAACCATAAACCTTTTAGGCAAAAGCTACGCAGAATAAACCCTGTACAGTTACCCCTGGTAGAAAAAGAAATTAAGAAAATGTATGAGGTCGGAATCATAGTGCCTGTGAGGTTTTCAGATTGGGTATCTAACCTTGTGGCTGTAAGGAAAAATACAGGGGAAATAAGGCTGTGCATTGATTTTAGAAACTTAAATAAAGCCTCACTAAAGGAAAATTACCCCTTGCCCAAAATGGAACACATCCTACAAAGGGTAGTTGGTTCTAAGAGGATTTATCTGTTGGATGGCTTTTCAGGGTACAACCAGGTCTTAGTACTCCCAATAGATCAGCTTAAAACAGCCTTCACAACTCCTTGGGGCACTTTCATGTATGTAAAAATGTCTTTTGGATTAATGAATGCTGGTGCCACCTTTCAAAGAGCCATGGGCATTGCATTCTCAGAAGAAATAGGGTACTTCATTGTAATTTATCTTGATGACATTACAGTCTATTCCAAAACTGATGAAGAAAACCTTAAACATCTGAGAAATGTCTTTGAGAAATGCAGCAGGTATGGGCTATCTTTAAATCCCAAAAAGACAATGTTTGGTCTCCAAGAAGGTAAACTTATTGGTCATATCATATCTGAAAAGGGGATTAAAATAAACCTAAAAAGAGTTGAGGGAATATTGCAGATTAGCCACCCAAGAAACATCAAAGAGCTACAGTCCTTTATTGGGAAGATTAAATTCTTGAGGAGGTTTATACCCAACCTAGCAGAACTCCTTAGAAACATGACGAATATGCTTTAAAAAGAAGTAGGAGTTAAATGGACTCTAGAAGCCAAAAAGTCCTTTGAACTAGTAAAACATGCACTCACCTGAGCACTAGTTCGCATCAGCCCAGATTTTACTAAAGATTTCCTTATATTCTCATTTTCATCAGAACACACTGTGGTTTCTGTCCTATTGCAGAAATCCAGAGGGACAAGAGCAGCCAATTGCATTTTTCAGCAAGGCATTAAGAGATGCACCTCTAGAATATAATATCATGGAAAAACAGGCCTATGCTTTGGTAAAGGCCTTGAAGGATTTCAGAGTGTATATTTTACATTCCCATATTATTGCCTTTGTGCCTAACATAGTGGTAAAATACATTTTGTCACAAGATCCAGATGGAAAAAGAGGCAAGTGGATTACTGTGATACTAGAATATGATTTGGAGATCAAACCCACTAAACTCATCAAGGGTCAAGGCTTAGCACAATTAATGGTTGAATCTAACTTACAAGCCCTTGACATAAATATGGTAGATGCATTGGATGAACATGAAGGATTACCAGCTCCCACTGTTGAAGAACAATTCCAAAACTCATCTTGGTATGCTGATATCTTGTATGTGCTTGTAAATATTAATGCTCCTCCTGATTTATCTAAGACAAAGACAAGGTTTTTAAAGTTGAAAGCTAGAAATTATTGCATTTTACATGAATGTTTATATTGGAAAAATGTCAATGGTTTACTGCTTAAATGTTTTCTTGAAGTTGATGCAGATAGGATCAAGCATCAGTTTCATGAAGGAGAGTGTGGAGGCCATCTCTACTGGAAAACCACTTCTAATAAAATCCTTAGAGCTGGATATTACTGGCCCACCCTCTTCTAAGATGTCCACAAAATTATAGTTTCCTACCACAAATGCCAAATATTTGAGGGAAAAAGAAAACTCCTTCCTTTACCTTTATAACCAATCACTATTGAAGCTCCTTTTCAACATTGGGGCCTAGACTTCATACAGGAAATCCATCCTGCTTCATCTACCCAACATAGATGGATACTCACAACCACTGACTATTTCACCAAATGGATAGAGGCCATACCTTCTAGGAATGCCACAGACTCAGTCATCATAAAATTCCTTGAAGACCATATCCTATCTAGATTTGGCTGCCTTGGGAAAATTATCACAAACAATGCTGCTGCTTTTGGTTCCAAAAAGATGATTGGTATTTTCCACAGGTATCAGATTGCCCTTGGTCATTCTACTACTTATTACCCTCAAAGTAATGGGCTAGCATAATCATCAAATAAGAGTTTGGTGACCATCATCAAGAAGTTGCTTGAAGACAATAAAAAATCATGGCATAATAAGTTAGTGCATGATTTATGGGCAGATAGGTTGACAACAAAGAAATACATTGGAATGTCCCCCTATCAAACAGTTTATGGAGAAGATGCATTATTCCCTACCAGTTTAGGGGTTCCAGTGATAAAATTGGTCCAAGAAATACAATCCTAAGAAGACAGCATTGTGAGAAGGATCATCCATACCATACATCTCCAGCAGACAAGGGAAGAAGTCTACAACAGAGCTCAGAAAGTGAAAGAGAACATCAAAAAGTTGTTTGATAAGAGGACAAAGGCCTGCGATTTCAAAATTGGGGACAAGGTACTCAAATGGGACTCTAGGAGAGAGGATAAGGGTAAGCATGACAAGTTTGACAATTTATGGTAGGGCCCTTACATAATTCAATCTGCCATTAGTCCCAATGCATTTTTTCTGCAAGAATTGGATGGTACAGATCTGTTTGGGGGTCCTGTCAATGGAAGGATGCTCAAGCATTATTTCTGCTAAAGTTAAGTTTAAGGTTTTCACTTCCATTATAAATACCATTGCTTTGTATTGTTTGGAAAAAGAAAAATAAAAATATAAGAAGAAAGGTTCAGACAAACTCAAATCTTGAACCTATGAAGTTTCAAAGGAATGGCTCAAATCAGGTCAAAACCTGAACCAGAGAAAGTGAAAATCTAGTTCTAACATGCTCAAAACTTGAAACAACAAAGAAAGAAAGAAGAAAAAGCTCTAACAAGACCAAAACCAGAGCTGGAATGAAGAAAGAAAGGTGACTCTAACAAGCTCAAAATCTGAGTCACAAGAAGAAGGAAGGATGCTCTTAATTCCCAAAATTTCAAGCCTTCACAATTTTGTTTCAATTTTCTGCAAAGTTCAGTTCACGTGCAGCTTGTCTTTATGCCATGGACCCACAGCAAATTAGACAGTCTAATCCTGGTTTGCCTGTATTTAAATTTCTGTTTTAGAATGTAGAGAATGAAAATATGTCAGAAAGTTTAATCCTAGCAAATATTATTTTAGGTAGAGAAGCTATGAGTCCAACTGTTTAATCTGGTCTCATGGAGGAATAAGGGTAGAATTAGATTAGTTTTTACTTTCAACAAAAAATGATGATGTGAAAGGTCTGCAAGTCTAAATGCACCATTGACGAAAAAATGTTAGGACAGTAGGATGGGTAGGTAGATTGTTTGGGGAAGTATTGCTACTGATATAGTATCCATCATGTTTGTAACAACTGATCAAAGAAGAAAAATATGGTCAAGTACCAGACTCTGGCCTACTTCCAAATATTATTTCTGAGATTCTTGACATCTTCAAGAAGATGCCATCCCCATGTGAGCCACTGTTAGCCACCTATAATATTTTGTCAAAGCAAACAGGTGGCTAAATTGGTGTTCAAGCATTCAAGTGAAAATTTCCTTTGAAAATTTATCACCCTTGAAGCCTTGTGATGTCCTTATCTTTCAAAATTATCTTTACTGTTGTTTCCATTAAAAAATCCTATTGTTTTGTGAAAGAAGATGTTCTCAAAAAGGCCTCCATTTTCTCCATTTCATTCCCATAAAATCCCCATTTTTCACCCTTATTCCCCTTCACAAAACTCCTCTATAACCCTTCATTTAACCTCTAAATCATCCTAATCCCCTTTTTAAACCTTATATTTCCCTTTATTTGGTTTAAAAAACCCTCCTTCCATCTATCAGAATCTCCAAATTCCTCAAAAAACCCTTCAAAATCCTTAAAATTATTCATTTTTGCATTAAGTCCTTAAGCCTCTTTCGGCCTTAGCCCTAGCCCCTGTTCTCCATATAACCTGCACTCTGACCAAGCACTAAGGCCTAATCGCATCGCAAGTATTCATCGCATCAAAAAACACATTTTTCTTGTTTTACATGGTTATTGCCTCCCACTGATGCAATCTCGCGATCAATTCTCCACCATTGATCCGATCTACTATGCCCAGATCTAATAGCCCATATTGCTCCCCATTCCAAAACCCGCCATTCCCCATTTTTCTTCATCATTAAATCTCCCCCGTCGATCTAGTTTTCAGATCAACGGCTCTCGCTCCATCGCAAATCGCCAATCGCATTTTTCCCTTTTGTCCTTTCCTTTCCCTCCTTCGATTCCGATCCCCTGATTTAATCTCAATCGTTGAATCCACAAGAACCAACTTCTAGGATTCAATCGTGCTTCACTTGCAGCCCCCTGTCATCGTATTCGCCGATTTGATCTGGATCGTTGAATCCACAAGAACGAATGGCCAAGATTCAATCACGCTCCACTCATAAGCCCATCACCCACGCTCTGTCGATTTGATCTGGACCATTGAATCCACAAGAACCAATGGCCAGGATTCAATCGCGCTCTACCCATAGTCCTCCGACATCGCTCCACCAATTTGATCTAGACCATTGAATCCACAAGAACCAACGACCAAGATCTCATCATGCTCCGCTCATAGGCCCTTCGTCATTACACCCTCCAATAAATCTCGACCGTTGATCTCCCCTCTGATCCGACGGCCAGTGCTTAATCGCACATTGCAAACTCAAAGACCCCGGTGCTTTGGCCTCTTTCCTTTTCTCTGATGCAATTTAATCTTAGCCATTCATTCTGCCAGATCCGACGGTTCGCGCTTCATCACATCACGCTCGTCCCTCACATAATACTCCACCATCCCGACCTCAGATTAAATCCCCACCGTTGATCAAGTTTGATCGGACGATCCACATTACTTCTGCTCTTCAAACCCCACCCTTCTCATTCTCCCCCATTGACGGATCTCGACTGTCGATCCTCACAATCCGACGGCTCGCATTGACCTCAGCAATGGACCCCACCTCCTTTCGCCCATGCATCTAACCTTATTTCGCGTTTCACCCGCACCGTCAGATCTTCCACTCATCATCCAATGGCTGAAAATGCATATCGCGTAATTTCTGCGCCTGAGAGTTAATGTTTCAAAATTATGCGAAATGGGTGGTTTTACTTTTCCACGTGGCAATAAGTGTATGGAATCACGTTTTTTTGGGAATTTCCACTTTCCCCCCTTTTGTTGCGCAAATACCACTCCAATTTTCCGCCTTACTGCCCTCTGCAACGCAAATTTGGCTTTCAATCCCAGCCGTTGATCTCCGAAATCGAACGGCTCTTATCATATCACAACCCCATTCACTTACATTTAACTTTTCTTCCAAATGATTCCATTAGGCGATCTCCACCGTTGATTTGTTCTAATCTAATGGCCCTAATCTAATCTCGCCTCCATCCATTTTTCATCCATATAACCTTCTAAACTACTTCATTAACAAATCTCTTCCATCGATTATTCTAATCCGACGGTCCACGTTCATCCTCGCACCAGACTCCCATCAGACCTATTTTTTTCCTTCCACCAAGATTTTAATCACATTTTCGCTGCATCCACCGTTTTCCACCACTGCTCCTCCATCCCCATGAGCCTCTGAAGTAGTCCTCCCTCACTCCACCTGGTTTTTATAACATGTTTCTTGTTTTTTTCAGGTTTCAAAAGTGGTGAATTCACACTGTTTTCACAGTCACGGCCCTGGCAGAGAAAGACTATCACAGAGCCAAGATTGCAGAGGAAGAAATCTCTGAAAAGGGTTAAAGGCATAATATTGAAGATTAAGAAGCCTAATCCACAGTCAGAACAGATTAAATACAAATCATTGATCGCAGCAGTGTAGAGGATATATCAGCAGGACATTCCTTTTACTGAAGAAAGGACCAAATCACTACTACCCATTCTCTATTCTTCATCGGGCTCCAGAGTAGTTATTATACTGACAAGAAGTCCTAAAAACTGTCAGTGCATTAGTTATGAAGTATGGAAGACCTGAAAGACAAGATCTTCACCTTAATTTTCACAGAAGACAAAACAGATTACTACAGCCAGAAAGTACTTCATGGAACATACCCGTGGAGTTATTATCAAACTAACGAAGACCCCCAATTCATCTAAAGAGTACTGAAAGTTAATGTAAAGATATTAAAATGGAATGGGCTTCAAAAACACTTCTCCCTCTGTTTTAATGAATCATTTAAGTTATATATACCACTACTATCACTCTTTAACCTACAAGAACTCATGAGAAATACGTTGTAAATGTTGGTTGGTTGATTGATTATTGAAAAAACACTGATTGTAAGTTGTTTCACTAAGTTAGAATTTTGTGAGTAGTAGTTGTAAATAGGTTGGGAGATGATTTCTGGATGATATCAAGTTATTGGACAAGGATGTATGTGATTTTTTTTTCTCTTCTAATATGACAAGTGTGTTCATTAGATCCTGATCTAAATTAGTGCTGATGTGTTCTTTCTTTGTTATTGTATTCCCTCTGTTATACATCATGTTTCATTTTCTATGATAAGAAATAGTAGTTTTAGCTTAGGATATACTGCTGCAAGTACCCTAATGCTTCCTGCACTTTCTTATCTTTATGTTCTCTGCTATTTGTGTATCTAAGAACAAATTCAACATAATTTAACCAGTATAGGAGTTGGTTTGTCCATGCTCACTGATGTATGAATTTAGAGTTTGTTTCTTAGATGTTCTTGTTTGGTTTCAACTGAAAGAATTAGGAAACAACGAGATTTAGAGTTAGCCCTGTCCCCAGGTTCCTTTTCCAACAGTTAGCCTTTTTAAGATCCCCTTGAGTTGAATGCCAAAAGCAGTGAAGTTTAAAAGTCTTTCTCTGATCTTAGGTTTCGCTCTGTGTTAAACTTAAATGTTTTCTATTGTCTGAAAGTAGTCAGGAGGATTGTTGGATTGTTGTCTTCAGAGTTAGCCTCATTAGGATTTTAGATCATAGAGGTTAAGGCATGCCCCGTCCCTAGACTTACTTCGAAGTGGTCACCTTGGAAGGTTTTCCTTGTTATTCCCATTCATTTCCTTATTGTTTCATCCCATGCTATCATCTTAAGAGATCCTCTGATATAGATGACAAGCCCTTTGAAAGCCTTGGATATTTGAATTGCAAGTAAACCCTTTTATGACCCCATTTCCCAATGGACTTGTGTTCTCTATGAATTGTCTCCCCATTGACAAAAAATCCTTCTTTACTCATTTCTTTACGTTCACTGAACCCTTCTTTCATGTTTCCCAACTAAACAAACAAACAAACAAAACATAAACCCATTGTACCCTATAACTAGCCTAACACCTTAAATTGAACATCAAAGATATACATTTCTTTACCTTTATAGAGAGATCCCTCTCTGGATCCAGGAGGGCTAGATCCTGAGATCCCAAAGTGGTTTGATGTTGTCTTGTCATTTGGTATTGCCAAATATGCCAAATCACAAGAACCACAACACTTTCTCCATGTCATTTTCCTACAAGTAATCACTACTTTGGCAATCAAATGGACTATCAAGTTTATAGCACGTGTCATCTACAAGATCAGGTTTTTCCCCTTTCCCTTGATGTAATTTGTTTTCATTTAGGAGTAGTCAGTCTACATAATTAGTACTTTCTGCTGATAAATCTTCCAACACCTCTACAAAAGTGCCAAACTTTGTCCATTTTTCTCACTTGTAGGTTTTGAACTGAGAAGATAATCCTCTTTGGAAATTTTTAGGTCCTTCTTAAATAACCATGTCTTGATATTCTATTACATCTGAGCCAGATTCTAGCAAAGGAAAAGAAATGCCTGAAACATCCAAGTATGGCCTTAAAAAATGTAAAACCCTAATGACCTAATGGGAGTGATTTTTGACCTGATTTTGAATGAAATTTGACTTAAAAACTTTCAAGTGAAAAGAGAATTTCCAAAAGTGTTGTTGTGCTCAAGGGGACATGGGAATGAGTTAACAAAAAGAAATCTTAGAGGGAGGATGGAGTTTATTGATAGGGGAAAATGGGGGAAATGAGGTTTTAGGTAGGAAAGAAGAATGAAAATAAGAATTATAAGCCCAGAAGGAGTCTTTTAAGAGTAACGGGGTGACTTTGAGATTACACATTGATAGATAGGGGAAAAGAGTTTTATTAAGATAATGAAGGTAGTGAGATTTCTGAAACTCAAGATATTCAAGGAATATTGTTTTCAAAAAACTATAACCATTCTATATTCATCCAAAGATAGTGAAAAATATTGATGACTAACACCTGGGAGTACCCATGTTGCATACTTTTGATGGACTTTGCTACACGAAAAATGAAAAATACACGAAAAACGTGATTGCAAGCACGTTTTTTCATGTATTTCTCATTTTTCGTGTAGCAGGGTCCATTAAAAATATGCAACATGGGTAATCCTTGGATGAGGAATTAAATTTTGCATCCAATGAGTACTCCCACTCAAAATTTGAGTAAACCATTAGGGAGATAAGTTGAAATATGAATTGAAAAAGTACTTTATTATTTTATTATTTTATAATATTTTTTACTTTTTTACTCCAAAAATGGTGAATCAACCCCCATGGTTGAAATCATCATCTTGATTCCTATTGGTTGTCATAAAATTTATTTTGGTTGTACATTTTTCTTAGGAGGCCCATTTTAGTCCTCAAAATTCCCATAATGCTTAAATCCTTACAGCTAGAAATCTCAAAGGATGTAGAGCCCTTTCTGGGGTATTCTATGAGGAACAGGCTATCTTTAGGGCTCAACAGTTAGAACTGATTTATTCTCAGTCTAAGGTCCTTAATAACATTTTTCCAGATGCTCCTCATTCCAAAGTGGATTTAGCCAAAACGAGGCCAGGTCCTCATTTTGATGGGCTTATCAGTTCAATTGATAGTGGCACAGCTAACCTGTTGAATCAATTGCAGCATTTGTCTTTACAATCTGCTCCTTCTGGTCAGGCTACACCATCGGTGTCGACCCCTTCTAAACCCTTAAATATTAATTTTATTAAAGCTTCTAACCCCAAATGAAATTAAAAATCTGATGGGAAGAAGAAGGGACAGAATAATAAGAAGAAAGACAAGGATGGGAAGGGTAATGTGAACAGATCCAACGATAATGTTGGAGAGGGTAAGAGGGACAATAAGAAGAAATTTAATTTTCCATACAAGCTATGCACCAGAGACCATCTTACTCGCCTCTGCTTGAAAATTCAGGATGCTCAGTGCTTGTTAGCTCAGCAGGGTTCTTCTAGTTCCCAGGTTGTACTGACAAACCCTTTTCCCAAGGGTAGCAGCTGCTTGCTGGCGCAAATGCTAATATTGGATCTCCCATGGGGGGACCAACAGGAAGGGGGAAATTCCTCAAATTTATATATGATGAGTGCTCACGCTGATATCGCTATGAGATCTTGTGATTATGGTGAAGCGAAGTCTTCGAGAGTTAAGGGTGCTGCTAGTAATTCTGAGCAACTCCATGTAGAGAGGCCTACAACTGAGCCTATACCTCGGATGTCGAAAGGTTCTATGAAGTGTATGATGATTAATCCTAATGCCATGGCTACCTAGAACTACTCCAATGTAGAATATTTTTCTCAAAGTCCTTGTGTAATGTCTGTGTTAGAGGTACTCAAGTCGTACCCAGCACAAAGGAGTGTATTTCTCACTGCGATTGGGGTTGTTGATCGAAAAAAATCTCTTATGATCACATTTGAAATATCGAATCTTAAGAAGAGACTTCCTCATCACATGCCTTTTCATGTTAAGTCTACATATTGAAAGATCAATATTTTTCGAATAGTAGTCGATGAGGGTGCTTCCACATGTGTCATGTTTATCTCACGTTGGAAAGCCATTTGATCTCCTTCAGTTGTTCCTTCACCTACTCTTATTATTGCATTTGATGGTCATTCTCATAGGCCACATGGCATTGTTCCAGCTTTACCCATCTTTGTTGGGGGTAAAATTGTCAATATTTAGGTCAAGATAGTTGATGTAAATTTAGACTACAACCTTCTATTGGGGCAGAATTGGATTTATGAGATGGATGTTATTGCTTCATCATTATTTCACATCTTGTGTTTTCCCCACGAAGGGAGGATTATCACTGTTGACGATATGGACTGTTCTCTTATAGATCCAAATGCATCTACTAACTCTAATGTACCCATGGTGAATGATTCCAAGCAACCTGTTTAGTGTAGGTTTTAACCCTGTACAGAAATTATTTGCAAACGAATCTTAAAAACAAAAAATAAACAATAGTGAGAGCATAAAACATAAAAAAAATATACATAGATATTTTCCCTGGATCTCAAATCGGGACGACCAACTTGATTTTTCATTATATTCCTTTTAGTGTTACAACACATATATATACATGTCGAAGCATACATAAACCCCAATCCATTAACCTTGGATTAGAACATAATCGTAGTTCCCTTGACCGGATCTACAAAATACCAAGGGCAAACCATCATGCCCCAAAACCATGTGCAAACCCATGCACAAAACCATGGGTGGGTCCACCCATCGGAAAATAAGGTCCAAAAATTTTTTCTCGAGGCATTACCCCGGACCCCGATAGGGGGGCTACCACCCTCTCACGCGTGACTAGTCATGGAAATAATATAACACATACCCAACATTGAAAATTTGGGGGTTGGAATGTATACATCATTGATGGGTACTTTTGTTCTTCCGCCTCATTCAGTTCATATTAATGCTATCTCATCCTCGAGGGTTACTACTTGAAGAGAGTTCTTTTGAAATCATTATTTTTCAGATCCTTGGACCTTGCCTTCTCCTACATCCACATTAGAGAAAGTTCAAGTGGGTGGAATGGCATTCCCTATGTATGCAGTAGAGATTTTCTATCAATATATTGTTGACTCTATAGACTGTGTTCCAGTTTCTCTTTCACTAGAGGAGTTGGATAGAGATGTGGCTACGACTTGGACTCTTAATTCATCTTCTACTTAATATTTCCTTGATGCCACTCTTCCATATGAAGAGCCTATCCTTGAAGCAATGGCTGGCATGGAAATACTGTGGGATGATTTGCATCATCGGTCCTATTTTCTACCAGACTTGTGAGAAGTTGAAACAAGATTATCTAGCCCTCAGTCTTCTGGTCTTGTTCACCCATTCTTGAACCTTAGCTCTAGCACAGGTTTTTGTTGAAGAGAACATGGCTATCATTTCTGAGACTACCCCTGTGAACATCTCCAAAGATCCCAACGTTATTGAGAATTTCTTCATTGGAGCTGAATATTCCCCTGAAAATATTCAGTCTTACACCGATATTTTTAGAGAATTTCGAGATGTGTTCGATTGCTCTTATGAGTAAATGCATGGAATTGGTCCATCTATTGTCCAACATGCGATCAAAACTTATGAAAATTATAAGCCTATACAACATAAGATTCGTCCAGTCAACCCTAGGAAGGAAGCAGCTATCAAGGCTGAGGTTGAGAAGCTGCTAAAGGTGGGTTTCATATACCTCATTTCATTAACTGAGTGGGTTTCAAATCCACTGCATGTGGATAAGAAACAAGAAACAATCCAAGTTTGCATTGATTTCATGGATTTTAATAAGGCATGTCCAAAATATAATTACCCCACATCGTTTATTGATCAGATTATTGATGAGTGTGCGGGGAATGAAATCTTCTCCTTCATGGAAAATTTCTAGGGATACAATCAGATCACTATTTGTCCTGAAGATCAACATAAGAGTGCTTTTATTTTCCCCTCGGGTAAATTTTCATACAAAAAGATGCCTTTGGCCTTAAAAATGTTGGAGCTACTTTTCAGTAGGTCATGTCCTATGCTTTCCAATACATCAAGCATATTATCGAAGAATATTTGAATGATTTAGCTACTCGTTCTCATTAGAGAATTGAACATCCTTCTCACCATCAACAAGTTTTTGAACGGTGTCATCATTATAAAATTCGATTGAACCCTAATAAGTGCATCTTTGCCGTCACATCCTTTCGGTTGTTGGGATTCATCGTGTCTACGGAAGGGATTCAGGTAGATCCCTTCAAGGTTGAGGGTATACTTCAGTTGCCCCCCCCCGTCTTCTATTCTTCAGCTTCAAAATCTACAAGGAAATGCCAATTTATTATGGATATTTATCGTTAATTATGTCGAGTTGATGAAAGGATTTATGAGGTTGCTAAAGAAAGGAGTTCCATTCTTTTGGGATGAATTTAACTCAACACTCATTCGATGCTTTGAAAAAGGCATTGACCTCTGCTCCATTATTGATTCCACCTGATTATAGCAGAGACTTCCTTTTATATCTCGATGTATCATAATCTACTATTGATATGGTTCTAGTTCAGGAGGATGATGATCTTTGTGAGCATGTTATTTACTATCTTAGTCAAGGCTTAGTGGGTCCTGAACTGCAATATTCTCCCATTGAGAAATTAGCTTTGGCAGTTGCTCATGTTGTCTAGTGGCTCAGGCATTATATCCTTCTTCACAAAACTTATGTTTTCGATGCAGTTAATCCATTTCAATTTATTCTCAGTAGGCGAGTTATTGGGGGCAAATAAAATCGATGGATTGTCATTTTGCAAGAGTTTGATCTCGAATTCTTGTCTACCAAATCCAAGAAATATTTTGTGTTTGCAAATTTGATCTCTAAGTTTCCCTGTGGAGATGAGATGTTTTATGAAGATTCGTTCCCTGATGACCATCTTTTCTCATTTCTTCACAGGATCCTTGGTATTGAGATCTCATTTTTTATCTCCAGACTTTGAATATTCCCTTATATTTTTCGAAAAACGAGCGTCGAAAGTTGCGTCACTTAGCAAAAATTTATTTCATTATCAGTGAAACTCTATATCATCGCAAGGTCGATTCGATCCTTAGTCATTGTTTGACTCTCGAAGAAGTTGAGGTTGTGCTGAATGATTTCCACAATGGAGCTTGTGGTGTTCATTTATATGGGCTTGCTACAACCCGAAAGATTTTGCGTGCAGGATATTTTTGGCCCTCGATTTTCAAATATTGTATTCAGTGGGTAAAAAAATTTCATCCTTGTCAAGTCTATACTGGGAATATGCGTGCCCATCCAGTTCTACTCTTTCCTATTTTCACTATCGGTCCATTCACAAAGTGGGGTATTGATTATACTATATGTAACCCGCCTTTGACAAAGGGTCATAAGTACATTATCGTAGCAGTAGACTACTTTACGAAGTGGGCTTAGGATATACTGATCCAGGTGGATATTGGTGGTCACCCGCCTATTCCACTTGGGGCTCCACCATTTTATATTTTAGTTTTTCAGTTTCGGCACAGTTTACTATTTTTAGCATTTTTTCGGGTCCTAAACTTCCGGAGCCGTTTTGAGGCCCTAAACGACGTTTTTTGGGAAAACGGAGAGCAACATGGGTCCATGGACCATGTTGCTCATGGACCATGTTGCTCATTCCAAATTTGTAGTCCTCGGATAGATATTTCTAACGAGGTATGGTATGCGTCAAACGGAGATCGTATGCCAAAGTTACGCCCCTGGGAAGTTGAAACACCAATTTACCCAAACGGGGCCCATAGTTTTGGCGCTTCATCTCCTAGGGTTAGGGTTTTGGTTGTTTAGGATTTCCCATTGTTTCTAAATGATAAATAGGCCCTCGAGCCTCATTGTAACACAGTTCAGAGGCCTGTAGCCGCCACATCTCTTCTCAGAGATAGCTACCAGTGCCCTAGCTAGTTTTATTTCCATTCTATTTGTAAGCAAATTTCAGTTCTTTGATATTAATGAAATGAAGTGTTATTTCCATTGCATCTCTGTATTTATGGTTATATGTTTATTCTGTTGCGTTCCTGCATAAATCCGGATCAGTGGTATCAGAGCGGTCTGCTTTTTCTCGATCCTTCTTTGCATGTCCCCAACGAGGCCGGGGTATAAGGAGCTAGGGCTCGATCTGGTGGAACCTTTGCAAGATCAGCCTCGCAAACCTCGACGGATGCCCATGGGGGACGAAAAGAAAGATGAGGGAGCAGGAGATCCTATCAAAATATTGCTCGAGGAGGCCCTCGAAAGACAAAGGAACGTGATGATGGATAACTTTGCTCAGATCCTTCAACGGCTACCCACCGGCGGCGCATCTGCATCCAGCAGCCACTCTGGAGGCGCGACTCCTTTTAAGGTACGAGTAAATTTTGACATTCCCATATTTGAGGGTCAAATAGACGCAGATGCCGTAGATAGATGGTTGAATCTGTTAGAAGGATATTTCTCGGTTCATGACTTTTCAGACCGGGAAAAGATTATTTTTGCACTCCTCAAAGCTACCCCACATGTTAAGGACTGGTGGGAAACCTACTGTGAGAACAAGGACCAGACAGAACCCTCTCTGTTCTCGGCCGTACCAACTTGGAATTCTTTCCGAGACGCCGTCAAGGAACAGTACTATCCCGTGGGGAGCTATGAGGAAAAGTACATACAATGGACCACGTTGCGACAACAAAGGGATCAAGATGTGCACGAGCTGACGAATCTGTTCCATACCCTGCGCACAAAGTTGGGTATCAAAGATTCAGAGAAACATTTGGTGCTAAAGTATCGCAGTTGTCTGCACAGATACATTCAGGAGGAAATGGAGTTCCTCGACATCTCCTCGCTTGGTACGGCATACCGGTATGCTGCCAAGATTGAGCAGAAATTCAAGCAGAAGAAGCGAGACTTTGGATCTACGAATCAAAAGCAAGGGAAAGGTGCTTCCAAACCGCAGAACAAAGGACAGAGCCAAGGCATGGCAGCTAAAGACAACTCATCGAAGCCACAAGAAAAGAACGGCACCGCAAAGCCAAAGAAGGACACGGGAAAGTGGTGTGAGTTCCATAAGAGCTCCACTCACAACACAAGTGAGTGTCGGGCCAAGCAGTCGCTAGTGGCCGAGATGAGGGCTTCTGAGTCAGATGCATGCTCGACTCTGAATCAGAACCTGAAAAGGCGAATGAAAAAGGGAAACAGATTATTGATGCGGAGCCCAACGCCACTGTTGCCACTGCAAAGATCCAAAAGGAGGAACCGGAAGATCCAGAGGAGGAGGAACGTCTCTTCCACTCCCGGATGTGGGTAAAGGGCTCCCCGGTACAGTTCATTGTCGACAATGGGAGCCAAAAGAACCTCATTTCAGCAGACGCCGTGAAGCGGTTGGGCTTGCCGACCACAGCTCACCCACATCCATACACCATCGGGTGGCTTCACCAAGGACGAGATCTCCGCGTCAGCCGGCAGTGTCGCCTTCCCTGTAGCATCAAGCCCTTCACGGATGAGGTATTATGTGACATTGCTCCTATTGATGTTTCTGATGTATTATTAGGACAACCATACTTGTGGAAGCGTCATGCTGTGTATGAGTCTCGGCCTCGTGCTGTTATTGTTACTTTGGGAAATAAGTTGTACGGGATACCAGAGGTACCACCTCCTGCCGCTATCTCTTTGGTTACTGCAAAACAATGCAGTAAGCTCATTTCCCAAACCAGGAAATTCATTTTCCTGATGATCCGCCCCCAGGGCAAGAAGAAGAATGTGGCCACGACCTCCAGACAGGGCTCCTCTGCACAACAAAAACAAATGGATAAGGTTGTGGAGGAGTACGGGGACATATTCACCTCACCCACAGGGGTTCCTCTGCACTGTCAGGTCAAGCACCCGATTGATCTGACCCCCGGTGCGCCGCTACCTAATGGACCAATCTATCGGCGCTCTGTTCTGGAGAATGATGAAATCAAAAGGCAGATTCAGGAGATGTTGCAGAAAGGTCACATCAGACCAAGTTCATCGCCCTGTGGGAGCCCGATCGTGTTGGTACAGAAGAAGGATGGGACGTGGAGACTCTGTATTGACTATCGGGCGCTGAACAAGATCACTGTCTGGAATAGGTACCCAATCCCACGGATTGATGACCTTATGGACCAACTCAAAGGTGCAAAATATTTCAGCAAGATCGACCTCAAGTCTGGGTATCACCAGGTACCAATTGAACCCTCTGATGTGTGGAAGACTGCCTTCAAAGCCAAGGAAGGCCTTTTCGAATGGCTGGTCATGCCTTTCGGGTTGACGAATGCTCCCGCAACCTTCATGAGGATGATGGACGACATCTTGCGGCCATTCACCAGCTCATTTGTATTGGTGTACTTGGATGACATTCTGATCTTCAGCCAGACTTGGGAAGAGCACCTTCACCACATCCGACAAGTCCTCCAAACACTGCGGCAACACAAGTTGTGTGCTAATTTGGAGAAATGCACTTTTGGCATGACCCAGGTTCAATATCTGGGATACATTATTGATGAAAGAGGGGTGCATGTGGATCCAGCCAAGATCCAAGTCATTCGGTATTGGCCAGCCCAAACCAATATAACAGAGCTTCGCAGCTTTCTGGGTCTTACTAATTTCTACCGGAGGTTCGTGTTGGGATTCTCTCATATCACTTGGCCCTTGAGTCAAGTCACCAAGGGAGGAGCGAGAGCAAAATTCTTTTGGTCGGAACCTCAACAGAAGGCGTTCACAGAATTGAAAAATCACCTCTGTTCTGCCCCAGTGCTCACTTTACCGGACTTGCAACAACCATTTGAGATCGAGACAGATGCCTCTGACTATGCTATTGGGGCAGTTCTTACTCAACAAGGACATCCAGTGGCATATCACAGTGAGACATTGTCTGACACAGTTCGCAAGTATCCCACTTATGACAAAGAAATGTATTCCATTGTGCAAGCTTTTCGACAATGGAAGCATTACATTTTGGGGAAGGAAACAATCATCCACACAGACCACCGGCCCTTGCAGTTCATATAGACACAAGGGAAGTTACAAAACGATCACCATTAGAAGTGGTCCACATATCTGCAACAGTTTCATTTGAACATCAAGTACAAGAAGGGTAGCACCAATAATGTTGCAGACTGCCTCAGCCGACCACCGATCGTGGCGCTCACCACTGTGCTCAACTCTTGTGGGCACGAGACTTTTGATTGGCCGCTTCTCTATGAGAGTGACCCAGAATTCGGCCAAACTTACAAGGCACTCTTGGGGGGTACCCAAGTTCCAAATTTTCATCTCCAAGATGCACTTTTATGTCACATGGGACACCTTTGTGTTCCTTCAAGCAAGCGTGCCAAGATGATATGGGAAGCACACTACAGTCGATTCGCTGGGCATTTCAGGGTAGAGAAAATAGTAGCAATCCTGTAGAAGTATTTCTATTGGTCGAACCTTCGAAAGGATGTCGAGAAGCACATCAGATCCTGCACTGCTTGTGCCATTGCCAAACCGACCATCAAGAAGCAAGGCCTATATACTCCTCTACCTACCCCTAGTCGACCTTTGGAATCCATCTCCATGGATTACATGTCGGGCCTGCCTTCTACTAAGCAGGGAAATGACTGTGTTTTTGTGGTCGTCGACAGATTCTCGAAGATGGCCATTATGGCGGCATGCAAGAAGAATATCACAGCAGAAGCCACTGCTAAACTCTTCTTTGAACGAGTGTGGGTGCACTTTGGGATCCCACAGTCTATCATATCAGATCGGGATAGCAGGTTCCTCAGCACATTTTGGTCCAGCCTCTGGTCGATGTTGGATACCAAGCTCACCAAGTCCACAGCTTTCCATCCCCAAACAGATGGCCAGACAGAGGTCATCAACAGAATGATTGTACGCATTCTGCGCATGTACAATTCAAAGCATCCACGCACATGGGACGAGAGCCTCCCTTATGTACAACATAGTTATAATCGGGCTCTCCACAGTTCAATCGGCCATAGCCCCTTTCGGGTGGGCTTGGGATTCCAGCCACTATGTCCCATTGACGTAGCCATGCCATTTGCAGCTGCTCAGGCCAATTCAGCTCATGTCCAGTCTGAAGTTGACAAAGCCAGTAGCTTCATTGAGCGCATTCAACACATCCGCCAACAGGTTCATGATATATTGGACAGAGCCAATGCCAAGTACAAGCAATGCCATGATCAACACCGGGTGCCACACAACTTCCAAGTGGGTGACAAAGTATGGCTACATTTGCAGAAGGAGCGCCTCACTGGACCCCACCGCAAGCTTCGCCCACTCCGATACGGGCCGTACACCATCACCAAGGCTGTAGGGAACAATGCATTCGAGCTCGGTATTCCACCATTCCTTGGTCTGCACCCAGTCTTCAATGTGGATCGCCTTCGTCCTTACTTCCCACCTCTACTGGACACCTCGGACATTGCAGAACAACTCACACCAACTGAGGTTAAATCCAGACTGCATGGAACAGGCCACCACAGATTGCATCATGGACATGCAAATCAAGAACACTCGCCAGCAGAAGATCCAACTATATCGGGTTGTCAAAGCTGGCCAACTCCTGCACCAAGGAAAGTGGTTCACCAGGGACCAAGTTCAGCAGAAATTTTCTCATCTCATGGAGGAACTTAACGCAATGGGGACCATTGCTTCCTAAGGGGGGAGGAATGATCCAGATGGATATTGGTGGTCACCCACCTATTCCACTTAGGGCTCCACCATTGTATATTTCAGTTTTTCAGTTTCGGCACAGTTTACTATTTTTAGCAGTTTTTCGGGTCCTAAACTTCCGGAGCCGTTTTGAGGCCCTAAACGACGTTTTTTGGGAAAACGGAGAGCAACATAGGTCCAGATCGTATGCCAAAGTTACGCCCCTGGGAAGTTGAAACACCAATTTACCCAAACGGGGCCCATAGTTTTGGCGCTTCATCTCCTAGGGTTAGGGTTTTGGCTATTTAGGATTTCCCATTGTTTCTAAATGATAAATAGGCCCTCGAGCCTCATTGTAACTCGGTTCAGAGGCCTGTAGCCGCCACATCTCTTCTCAGAGATAGCTACCAGCGCCCTAGCTAGTTTTATTTCCATTCTGTCTGTAAGCAAATTTCAGTTCTTTGATATTAATGAAATGAAGTGTTAGTTCCGCTGCATCTCTGTATTTATGTTTATATGTTTATTCTGTTGCGTTCCTGCATAAATCCGGATCATATACCTACTTTTGTGAACGATGGTGAAAAAACATCCCTGTTTCTATTCAACCAAGTCATTTCTTGCTTCGTTATTCCCAAAGAGATTGTCACTAACCATGGCAGTCATTTTCAGAACAATATGATGGTTGAATTGGCTCTTAAATTGGGTTTTTGGCAGGATCATTTGTCTTCGTATTATACTTGGGCCAATGGGTAGGCTGAAATTATAAACAAGTCCTTAAAGGTTATCCTTCAATGGACAATTCATAAAGCCAAGTCCAATTGGCATGTCATATTGTGTCTTGCGCTTTGGACATACCAGATGTATATTAAGACTGCAACTTGATTCACTCCGTTCGAACTAGTTTATGGGTTGGAATAAATCATTCTTGTTGAATGTGAGATTCCTTCCCTTAAGCTGGCAATCGAGCTTCTTCCGGACACTTCAAGTCTTGAAGAACACCTTATTTATATTTATCCCGAACATCTCGATGAGCAGCGCCGAGATGCAACTACGATGAACGAGGCTCATAAGAAACGAGTGAAGGTTTAGTATGATAAGGCAGTCAAACCTAGGGTTTACTCTGAAGGTGACCTTGTTGTAATATCCCAAAAGGGAGAATGCAATAATACTTAAACAAAATATAAGAACTGCAGCAAGATATATAATAAATCTTAAGAGAACATCAGAATTTACAGAGAATTTGAACCTTTTTATTATATTGGAGAAGATTCAGTTACACAATGTACAAAATATGAGGGGATCTAGCCAAAGAGATGACCTAGAATCACCCAGAAAACATGCCACAATAGGTACTGTGTAACTGGAGAACCACTGAAGAAAATACTGTGATGTCCCTTCAGCAGAATATGAACATATGACTGCAGGCTGAAAAGGAAAATACATATATACTCAAATCTGGAGCTCAGATGATGCCAAGATTCAAGATCTGGCCAATGTGATGGATTCCCAAGATAACTCAGAAAGGATTTTCTAGATCTACAACTTTGGAAAATCACCTCCCTAGGATTTGATCCTTGATCTGCTAGGAAATAAAGATCGGAAGCTAGATCTGTCAAATACATGGCTGCAATATGTTGCCAGATCAGATCTAAGCTTGAAGGGTTGATCCCTTCTTCATATCTACAAGCTAAAAGCTCTAGATCTAGCTTCTCAATCCTCCAATAATGATTACAGTTGTTGCAACACAACTGCCAATAGAAACTATGCTGTGAGGGAAAGAGAGGCCTCTTGCCTACTGAAAAATGCTACAATAAACTCTAGGCTGATGGAAAGACTGATGGCAATGTTATGGGATGATCCCTCATAGGATTACTAGCTGAAATTCTAGAAACTTCCTTCCTCCTTTTAGATCTGCAAATTGGATAGCGTAATTCATGAAGGAAATACTACTTCTAGGAGGTCAATAAATTTTGGCTTGATGCTAGATCTGAAATGAAGCTCTAGGAATTCTGATCTATAAGCCCAAGGTGATAGGAATAAACCCTCACCAGTTCTCCAGCTGAAGTACTGAAGACAACTTCCACCTTCTAAATTGATCTTCAAAAATCTACAATTTCTGAATATGAATGTTCTGCAAAAAGTAGGAAAAGAGATGTGGCACCAATGCCTAATTTGGAATGAAGTAAAATACTCTTTCTAGAGATACTCTAAGAAAGAGGTTGGATTCTCGATCAGGAACACCCTGTGCTAAACAACACTTGCAATCTCTGCTAAACAGCCCGAGAAACCAATGGAATGTCACATGACAATTCCAGATCTGAAAATATCCTTAACATCAAGATTCACTAGAATACCTTCATCCTTTCCTTCATCTTCTTTATATAATGTTTGAGCCCTCCCATGCCTTGGCCCTCATCTAGACTGCACTGTGCGTGTGGACAAGATCCTCCAAGTTTGACTACATTTTTTATTTGGTCAATGTTGACTGAATCAACATGATCCATGTCCTCCATCATGTTCATATGGGGTGATCACCCTCTCCATCATGCATGTGTTAAATGCATCACTTCCTCCACTTCTTATCATAAGTTCTTAATGATCTTCTTTGAATGCCTTATGATCTCAGTTGACCATATCAAATATCCTCATTATTTTATATTTAAGATGCATGATCTTATTTGACTGATTCATCCTCCATAATCTATCTCATAAGTGAGACATGATCTCCATTAATGGAGTTGCTCCACTACTCCATGATTCTAGATCTAGATCTAAAATATCCACATACACACATAACAAGTGGATTTTATTCATCTATGAGGTTTGTGGGTCCCTCCTCCCTTTTATTTACTTAATTTATTAATAAAATCAAGGACTCTAATATTCCAAATATGATGTGGAAATTTGGGAATATTCTGATCCCCCCCCCCCCCCCCCCCCCCCGGAAAAATTTTTCTTGTCCTTAAGCAACTCCAAAAGTAGATGAAAATCCATCTATTTCCCTCCAAATGGCATCCACACAAGGAAGGCTTCCTCCATTTTCTTCAATGTGTCATACATGTTTGGTTCCAAAGTTGTCTCTCAAGAGAGCCTAGAATGACCTCCAACTGTGTAGTTATATGCCCTCCTGTCATCATGAAGTACCAAGTGACAACCATATGATGTCCAACATCATCATCAATACATGGGATACATAAAATAAAGTGGCTCTTCCTACAAAGGAAAAGCTCCATCTCACAATACATCTCTTCATCCCATGCTTCATGAATTTGATTGAGCATTGTTATGCTCTCATCCTTAGCCCTGTTGGCCTTGTTGGATCCAAGCATTATTCCAACATAATGCAAACGAAGAAAAGGAGATATGTGGATAGACAAATATGTCAAACCATATTCTCTTAATAGTAACCACCGGAGTAAGGCCCTTTGCTTCCATCCTCCATCTCCTCCATGTAAGATGGACAAGCCAAACTCCCCCAAAAGAAACCAAAGCAACAAGAGATCTTGTTGCTTTCTCTCCTCCTCATGTGCATCATGGAGCAAAAACATACTAATGGACATATGGAATGTCACATCAGCCCAATAAAAAGAAACATCATCAATTCACATCATGGGAGCATCATGCCAAACTTTACCCAATACAAAACACATAGACATAGCAGATTACATGTGGTGGCCAATCTCTCTCAAGGGAAACCAAAATGAACATGCCTTATTTTGTTGCATTCTATCATTGATACACAAGGCATGTATCAGAAAAATATGAGCTATTGGGTGGTAACCATACTCACCCAAGAGCAGCCAGTGCAGCCATGCCTCCTTCATTTCATAAGTGTTCTTCAAGGCATGGATCAAAGAAATAGGAGCCTTTGGGTGGTGAAAAAATCCTCCTAAGGGACCAACATAACCAAGCTTGCTGGCCCATGTCATAAATCTGCAAGTGTTCATGCAACCCCTTTCTTATCATCCTCACCCACTCACCCCAATATGGATGATGAGTGATGTGTTGCATGATCATGGTATCCTCCCTTTGCAGAATACCATCTTCCCCAAACTAATGAAGAACTTTGCACTTCATGAAATGTTGAAGTGCACTTCCAATGAGATCCCTTAATGAGATTCTCTTTTCTCCAAAGGCCCTCCAAAACCAATGAAATTTTGGATCTGCTGTAGGTAGAATTTTCTCTTTGAGCTGTGAGATGCTCATTGAGAAAGGGTCATCTAGAAAGGAGAAAAGGTTTCTCATCTCAATATGTCTACCATTTATCATATTTACCTCCATTTCTTCACAAGTGAAGCTAACTTCAGAATGCTCCAAGAATGATGGGACCCCCTCATCTTCACAGCTACTAAGTGACAACGTTGTAGATCTGCATGATAATATATGTGTTGTCTCAAAGCAAGGCACAACACTGATCTCATAACCAGTTATTGTACACAGGACTATGCTCATCCCATTTCCTAAAACTCTACACTTCAACTCAAAGGGTTGAATGTAGCTCAACAATGATGAACTAGGATAGTTCTTAATCTCCTCCTTGATTATATCAAGGGTCCTCTGTGATGTGATATATTGCTGCTTCAAATCAGAATTTTGTTCTAACCCTGGGTTATGCATTGGCCCTAAAACAATATGTGATGAAAGTTCATTCATACTTTGGATCAACTAATGTGTGGGAACCTCTTGCCAGAACACAAGAGTTCGTCCAACTAGGAAAATAGTGCCTCCAACTGTTGGTAAGAGTGATAGCTGCTCTTCTCTAAGTGTACCAGCACTGGAATCTCCCTCCTCTTCCTCATGCACCTCCTGAATCATGCATGGGACTCTATGTGTCAAGAGCTCAAGACCACCTTGCAAAGTTGCAAGTGTATCTTCTCTGTATGCAAGTACTTCTGCAGCTGGTGGTGAATGTAGTGACCTCTTGTCTAGAGTGACAAGATTGACATCATCCCTTTTTTCCTTAGTAAATGTCACTTTTTGACACATCTATGGTTTTCTCACATCAAATTCCTTCCTCAACTTGTGAAAGAAATATGAATATTTAGTCACCTTTGCATGCTCCATGTGACCAAACCACCAACCATTGGCATCACCTAAAAGATGAAGTGCTACAATTTGGACAGCCTCTTCTTTAGCTATAGGATGTAGCCTAAAAAATGCATCTAACTCTCTCCTCCAAGCTATAACAGTTCTTGAGGAAGATCCATCAAATGTAGGCAAATATAATATATTATGCCTCTTTCTTATATTGTTGCTATAGAATCCTCTTTCTTCTTTGATTTTGAAGAATTGTTGGAGAGTTAGCTTCTCCTTGAATGCTCTAGACTGTGCTTTGTACTCTTCAAGATATAGACTGAGAGTCTCATGAGTCTCATGTGTTCTTCTTTCTTCATTTCTACACATTTCACCTTCTCCAAAGAAAGTGGGCATAGTGGATCTATGAGGAGATCTATGATTCTCCGATTTTCTTCTTCGTTGATAGGAAGTGCTTGGACCTTCCTTATCAAATATTCTTCTTGGATCTTCTTTCTGCCCTTCCTTTTTCATTGGATTTACCTCCTTGGAGATTTCTTGCATGGATATAAAGAAAGGAGTGGCATAATTTTCATCCTCCATGATAGATATAATCTATCTGCTTCTTCTTTTGATGTAAAGATGAAGTGTCCACAAGCTGAGCCAAAGATCATGCTCTGATACCACTGTAATATCCCAAAAGGGAGAATGTAGTAATACTTAAACACAATATAATAGCAGAAACAAGATAAAAAATAAATCTTAAGGGAACATCATAATTTAAAGAGAAGTTGAGCCTTTTTATTATATTGGAGAAGATTCAGTTACACAATGTACAAAATATGAGGGGATCTATCCAAAGATATGACCTAGAATCACCCAGAAAACATGCCACAATAGGCACTGCGTAACTGGAGAAAAATTGAAGCAAATATTGCATTGTCCCTTCAGCAGAATATGAACATATGACTGCAGGCTGAAAAGGAAAATGTATATCTACTCAAATCTGGAGCTCAGATGATTCCAAGATTCAAGATCTGGTCAATGTGATGGATTCCCAAGATAACCCAGAAAGGATTTTCTAGATCTATAACTTTGGAAAATCACCTCCCTAGGATTTGATCCTTGATCTACTGGGAAATATAGATCTGAAGCTAGATATGTCAAATAGATGGATGAAATATGTTGCAAGATCATATCTAAGCTTGAAGGGCTTATCCCTTCCTCAGATCTACAAGCTAGAAACTCTAGATCTAGCTTCTCAATCCTCCAATAATGATTACTGCTGCTGCAACACAACTACCAATAGAAACTGCACTATGAGGGAAAGAGAGGCCTCCTACTTGCTGAAAAATGCTGCAATAAACTCCAGGCTGATGGAAATACTGATGGAAATGTGAGGGGATGATCCCTCATAGGATTACTAGCTGAAATGCTAGCAAATTCCTTCGTCCTTTTAGATCTGCAAATTGGACAGCATAATTCTTGAAGGAAATACTACTACTAAGAGGTCAATAACTTTTGGCCTGATTCCAGATCCGAAATTAAGCTCTGGGAATGCTGATCTATACGCCCAAGGTGATAGGAATAAACCCTCACCAGTTCTCCAGCTGAAGTGCTGAAGACAACTTCCACCTTCCAAATTGATCTTCAAAAATCTACAATTTCTGAATATGAATGTTCTGCATACCGTAGGAAAAGAGATGTGGCACCAATGCCTAATGTGGAATGAAGTACAATACTCTTTCTAGAGATACTCTAAGAAATAGGTGGGATTCCCGATCAGGAACACCCTGTGCTAAACAACACTTGCAATATCTGCTAAACAGCCCGAGAAAGCAATGGAATGTCACATGACAATTCCAGATCTAAAAAGATCCTTAAAATCAAGATTCACCAGCATACCTTCATCCTTTCCTTCATCTTCCTTATATAATATTTGAGCCCTCCCATGCCTTGGCCCTCATCTAGACTGCATTGTGCATGTGGACAAGATCCTCCAAGTTTGACTGCGCTGTTTGATTTGGTCAATGTTGACTGAATCAACATGATCCATGTCTTCCATCATGTTCATATGGGGTGATCACCCTCTCCATCATGTATGCATTAAATACATCACTTCCTCCACTATCTTATCATAAGTGCTTAATGATATTCTTTGAATGCCTTATGATCTCAATTGACCATATCAAAGATCCCCATGATTTTATATTTAAGATGCATGATTTGATTTGACTGATTTGTCCTCCATAATCTCGTAAGTGATACATGATCTCCCTTAATGGAGCTGCTCCACTACTCCATGATTCTAGATCTAGATCTAAAATATCCACATACACACATAAAAAGTGGATTTTATTCATCTATGAGGTTTGTGGGTCCCTCCTCCCTTTTATTTACTTAATTTATTAAGAAAATCAAGGACTCTAATATTCCAAATATGATGTGGAAATTTGGGAATATTACACTTGTTTTGGTTTATGCTCAATACAAGGATGCCTTGGGGGAAGGCAAGTGATGGGCCTCTAAATTAGACATAAATTAAGGCCTGTCTAACCTTTCTTAGGCCCATCTACCTTTCTTATGCGCATGAAAAGATATATTAAATCTCTCCTTCTTCACTTAATAATGTTTTCTTATGCTTTAATATTTTATTAGGAAGTTTTAAAGGTAATTGCATATTTGTGCCTAATATTGGTTTTTTTTGTAGAATATTGTGAGAATATTGGGAAAATTATGCAGATTTGGAGAAGGAGATAATTTAGGGACTTTCTCTCTGCCACTGGAAGATCAAGAGTGAAGAATAAATGAGCACAATATCAGAAAATTAGGGAGAAATATTGGAGAGATTAAAGGGGGTTGTCCACCCTCCTTAACTCTCAAAGGTAGCCAAAGGATCCTCATGAGATACCCTCCAGCAATTCGAATTCTAGAGGCAGACAAGAAACTCAAGACCAAGTGCACTCAATCCATACTTCACTTTGATTCAAGTGGACTCATTACCTATTTTTTATGATTTTTTGGTAGCTACCCTTGAGAATAAATAAATTTTATCAAGAGCTAATTAGGGTTCATTCCGGTGTATTCTGGTCCATTTGATGCAAATCATTCCATTCCATTTTCATTCCATTCCATCCCATTCCATTCATTTTCCATTCTATTAGGATTTTGTTGTTTAAGACCTTTGGGATGTAATAAGATTGTATTTTTAATGCAATGAGTATTTAGATGAAATTTTATTGATCTAGTTCCAAAGAGTTGGGCTCGTGGGTTAGGGCCCAACCCATGTGCCTCAGCTTCTCTATTGTTTTCATTCTTTCCTTTCTATCATTTAGCTAGTTTTTTTTTTTTGTCATTTAGTTAGTTCTTCCGTGATAGTTTCATTGTTATTTAGATTTTTATTTCACTTTTTTGTTGTAGTTATTTGTTTGCTTATGAGAGTAATAGAGTAGAGGAAAAACCCAAAATCTGTTGTCAAGCCTTCCCCTCTCATCTCTGTCAATAGAGGTCAAGCAGGGTTGACCTTCCCACATGCCAAAAAATGCTTTATGTTCACTATTTTTTTTTATCACGCATTTTGTCTGTTTCTTCTGTGCATGAATCTACAGGGTTGTTTGCAGGAATAAGCATCATAATCCCCAAAGACATTATTAAGCCGTTCTGCTTCATTTTCCAGTCCCTATCCACCTTTGTGTTACACTTATGAACCTCTCTTTTATGCCTCCATTTCCCTCCTTTTCCTCTTATTTTCATTCTAGCCTTTTCATTCACAAAACACTTGAAAACCCATCAAAGTGGACATCTTCATTTGGTCCTCGAACTTCTCACTACCATACATCAATCGCATTTCACATCTTTTTCCTTTTTCCTTTAAAGACTTACCACTCCCAACGCCGATTGTGATATCGCTCTATACTCCGCCACACCGCAAATCACATTTCGCAATATTTATCCCATCGCAAATTTCATTTCGCAATCTTTATCCGCTCCTTGTTAATAATTATCTCTCCCGACACCGATTGAGATATTGTCATCACACTCCACCACCAGTCCCACTGCCACGTCATTCGACTCATCACAAATCACAAATCACAGTTTTTATTTGGTTCCCATTAACACCTACCGCTCCCAATGCTAATTGTGATATCATTGTTGTACTCTGCCACCGGTCCCACCATCATGTCACCCATCATATTCTGCATTTCGTAGTTTTTACCCCATCGCATTTCACTCCCGCTCTTGAACATCACTTCCGCTACTCCTCCAACTTTGTGATATTACGATTGTGATATCACATATAGCATATTGCACTTTCATCCCTCCATCGCAGTTCCATCATCACACTTCTAAAAGCCTCCCGCTCCAAAGGATTTTTGTGCTATAAAGTTTTAATAAGTTTTAAACCCCTCTTTTCACTTCTCTAAGCCTTGTCCCATTTGTTCAAGCCCTCCATTAGCATCTTTAGCCCTTTTTTCCCCAAAATGCAAGCAAAACCTCTTCAAATTAGAAATGGGTCATGAATAGTTGCATAGATAGAGCATAAGATAAGTAGGGTGTTTAGCTGATTGGCCAATTTAAGTGTGGATTAAATTAGTTTCCTTTCTGCAATTTAAATTATTTTTTTTTTGCCATTTCCTTTTTGAAATTTAAATTAGTTTCTTTCTTGTCATTTCTTTAAGCAATTTAGTTTAGTTTCCTTTTCGTCATTTCCTTTATGCATTTTAAATTAGTTTCTTTCATGTCATTTCCTTTCAGCAATTTAGTTTAGCTTCCTTTCTGTCATTTCCTTTTTTCTATTTATTTTAGTTTCATTGAAGTGTGACAGACTTCACTGAGAACCCCTAAAAGTAGCACCCTTTCATAGAGCGAAAGAGGATGACATGAGTAGAATGCATCTGCTATGTATATAGCACTGTCACCCCCAATTTTGTACGAACCCCAGGTTGATAAAGTAAAGTAGGGAAGCCCCTGGGAGTTGTAACACTCTTGGTGCAATACCAAGGCTCACCAATTTTTTGCATTATTTCTAGGGAGGTGTTGAGTAGATGCTTTGATTATGTTTTAGCATTCTTTTCTACTTTCCTTTTTCATGTTGTTTCTGAAATATTGAAAAATACAAAAAAATAGGCTTTTCATGCCTCATAGGAGTAGGGATACTCAGAAATGTTTTTAAAAATACTTCTCGAATACCAACCCCCTCCACCCCCACTTGACCACGTGGTGCAGTAAGAACCACATCACCACACACTTTTGAAGGTAGAAGAGATGGATAGATACGATGAAAATGAAGAAGATATTATTGGGTTTCCCATTCAAGATATGGACATCAGTGTACATATGAAGAACATCCCTCCATCTTTCCTTCCCAACTTCCATGGTACGAGGACAAAGGATCCAGAAACATTTCTCTTTGAATTTGAGATACTTTGTAGATCTTATGGCTAGTTATCACACACTCAAAAATTTAGATTGCTTCCTGCAACATTGAAGGATAAATCTCTTAAATGGTTCATGAGTCTAGGTACTAATTCAATAAGATCATGGAACGATATGAAAATGATATTTCTAGAAAAATATAAAGATCGTGATCTTAGAGAAGAAATTTTTAGAATGAACCAAGAAGAAGATGAGAGCCTTGAGGATCTAATAGATAGGTTCATGTATAATGTTAAGAGGGAAAAATTACATCATCTAGGATTCGACACACTAAAAACCCTCTTACTTAGAACAATTAGGGATGAGTGGATTCATCTCCTTGATATCATGGGTAGAGGAGGCGTATACCAATTGTCATTTGAAGAAATTTTTGAAACATGCAAGCACATATCAAGAGGAAGGGAAAGAGTAAGTAAATCTGCCTCAACATTGGTAAGGCAAGATGAACTTGGAAATTTGCTTGACAACTTTAAAACATAAATTCTTAGCAATCTAAGTGAACAAGTAGAAATGTTAAGAATGAAAAATTAGAAAAAATAAGATGCTAATATTTTTGTTATCCATGCAGAATCATATGCTACTAAATGTTGTCCATCATTCCTCAGGTTTAAAGAAGTTTACTAGGAAGACAATGGAGCAAGGAAATCACCAAAGACGCTATTTTATGTAGCTCCAAGGATACCCTGGAAGCCTAGTCAGCTTGACATAATGCAAGGGCCCACTTCACAATTTCAAACTTATTCACATCCATCTCAAACTAATTGGGACACACTCCCTCCTTGGCAACCTCAGCCATCTCAACCCCAAAACCAATCATGGCAACATGGTTGGCAAGGAACTTATTGGGAAAATCCACAATATCCTCAATATTCCCCTCAATATCCTCCATACCCAACTCCACGCTATCCCTAACATCCACCTCCACCACAACCACAACCTCAATCATATCCATCTCATATATACACCCCCACTCAACTACCTATACCACCATTTCCAAACCCATACAATGAACTATCTCATCTCACTTACAATGTCGAGGTACAACACTTCCAAACATCTCCTCTTGATCTAAATGGTATTTATCTTAGTTCAAGAAATTTATTGCAAAGAAGATATTTTCTTAATGTCATTGAAGGACAACATCAAGAAGAAGAAGATCCAAATGAGGAGATCAAAAGATCAAGGGCTGCACTTGATGAATAGTTGACATCCTAATCAAATGTTGAGAAAGTTTCCTCATGTTTACCAACATTTCCTCCATGTGTTTAAGAGAACAATCAGCAAAAAGAGGAAGACTTGAATGTCATAATAGAAGAGGACCTCCAAGGTGATCCAACTCAGCAAGTGCACTGGGGGCATCACAACTATATTGACATATGGTTCCAAATAGTCATTAAGTTGCAACAACACACTCTTCTCCAACAGTACTTCATACAATCCCAGTTAAACCAATTCATCTCTTATATTCAAGTACATGTCAGAGCATGTATTCCAAGTGTGCACATGATTTTATCTGTCATCTTGATGTGTACATGGCCCCATTGGAAGTATTCCTATACTTGAAAAAGGTTTTGTTTTTCAAGTAGAGTAGGAAAGTGAAAAAAGAAAAAAAAAGGAAGAAGAATAAAATCTCAGGTGAAAACCTCTTTTGAGGCGTCTGAGATTGGCCCACTGATTGAAAACCCCCATGAGGCAGTCATAGGGTTGAAAAAAAAAAATTAATAAAGATCCTAGGTGAAAACCTCCTTTGAGGCGCCTAGGCAAACCTACTAGTCAAAAACCTCATTGAGATAGCTAGTTGTTATAGCATCATTTCTCACCTTCACATAATTCATGATTGCTTATATGGCTTTGGGCACCCATTCCTACAGACTTGGACAAATTCACTTAAAAACAGTGTAAAAATCCCCATACGCGACTATGCCCGTGCTTTTCGCGTGTATACGCGAGTCCAGCTAGACTTTTCCGCATATGCCATTAAAATGATTAAAAAATATATAATTATTCCCTATTTTTGGGCTAGGTTGATGGTTACTCATGTAGTTCAACCACCCCAGCACGTGGCCAACTGTTTCCAACTGTTGGAACTACTTGGAGGGAGTATAAAAACCCCTCATGTGTATGGCCTAAGGGAGAGAGAGAATTTATTGATATTATACTCTGTTGGTATTCCCTATCCAAGTCTGATTCCCCGTGCCTCCTGCACTTTCCCAGTTCATTATAGGAAACCCTTGTTTCCTCGAGATGCTCATCTCCCTATATGTCATCTCGTATGCACCAGTTTGGAAGGAGTCTTAGCGAGGCAAGGGCTGGACGGATCCAGACGACGGTCTGCTCGAAGGCCGTGGAAGGATCAGGTGATCTCTCCACTCGTTACTTTTGTACATGCTATTTATAATACAGAAGTACCATGTTGTTCCCGAAATATACGTGTTAGTGTATGCTTATATGTATGAGAATATTGTTATTTAAGCATTCATTATGATTTATTTAATGTTTTATATGAATCTCACTAACATTTAGAGTAGATATATGCTGTACAACCAGTTCTTCGTGCTTATTTCTTCTTGTCTTTCAGGTTAAGAAGGAAGGACGGTTGCTGGGGGTTTGGACCCCGCGGGATCTTCTTCAACCGTAGGACCTACGGGTAACTTTCTCATTCTACTCTATTTAATTTTTTTGAACGTGCATGGTTTTGTGAGTCCTTCTTAAGTAGCATGCCCCTGCTCTGTGGAGGTTATAACCCAACGAACCTCTAGGGTGATATTCCCCGAAACAGAACTGGCGACTCCACTGGGGATCACATTCTTGTGATTCTCCTGTTGGGTTGTTTCAGTTGTTTGGTAGGTTGTCGACAGTTTTAACTTTCATTTGCAGTCCAGTTTACTTTCTTGCAGTCAGTCTGAAGTCCTGGTGTCTTTTCCAGGCTTGTCCTTTTTTTTTTTTCATTATTTACCTCTGCATACGCGCTTTTTTCTGCACATAGTCACGTATACACGCAATTTTGTCTAAAGGGACCCACGTATACGCAATTTTCCCTTAGCACAGACGCGTATGCACGCTGGTTGCATAACTGTGAAGTAGCGTATACCTAGGCAGATTTTGAATTTTTTGAGTTTCTTGACTTTTTGGTCCTTTCTGGCTGTGGAGACCTGTTCCTACAGTGTCTCTATACTCTCTGGATTGTGAAGGAAGTGGTTTTATGTCTTTTCTCTCTTTCGTTTGATTGAAAACTAGTCTTTTTGGCAAAGTGTTGTTTCTGGTGCTGGCACTTCTGGATTGAGTTCCAAGATCACTTTCTGAGCATTCTTGGTTGTTCTGCTTTATCAGAACAGAGAGCTTCTGCTCACTTACTCACTCCTATCTTTGTGTTGTGCTTCGCATTACGATTTTTGCTTCGTTTTTTATTGGTTTTCTTGAGTTCCATAGGCTAGGTTTTGTTGCAACTTTTGAAGAGCTTTTCTTGCTTCTTTGGAGTTTTTATTTGCGACAAATTTGCACTATTTGTCTAGGCTGAGTGGCTGAGTTTTTTGGTCTTCTTTTTCTCTTATTGATCTTGCTACGAGTTAGACTTATAAGGTTTGGGAGCATTGTTGAAGTTTATGCTTGAAATTCAGTCTTGTTTGGTTTGGATTTTGATAGTTGTGCTTGGTCTTTTCGAGCTCTTTCTTTATAAAACAAAAAAAGCTCAAAAAAAATTTGCTTTGCTTTTTGTTTTTGCATTTCAAAGGCTTAAAAAAAATTTTCACTTGTTATTTGCTTTTGTTGTTGCATTTTCATTTTCGTTTGCCATAACTTTTGAAGCTTGTGAGGTTTCTTGCTTTTAGTTTTTGGCTTGATTTTGAGGAGGAGTTGTCATTTGATTTCTTCTTCTTGTTTTTAAGTGTTCTTGGTGTCCTCATTTTAAGAGTTCTTGATTTCGAGAGCTAGCTTTCTGGGCAACCAAAGAAGAGTTAAAACTGAAGGACTTTTTGGGAATTTCACTCTGCTTTAGGAGATTTGCATCTTAGGATTTGCATGCTTGTAGTGATTTGCATTAGGTGCATTTAATCATTTAGTCAATTTCTTAGTTTTTGTGAGTGTGAGTTTGCTTTTTGAAAAGAAAAAATACAATTTTTAGTCTCGTAGAACCTGTATAGAGATTGCTCTTCATCGAAAGACAAAGAACTGCATTTGCATGTAGTTAAGTTTTTATTAATTTCTTTGTGTCAAAAACACCATACGTTTCATCTCCATATCCTTGTGACTTAACATAACAGCCCTTAAAATAAACGATTTAATCTAAAATCAAACTAGCAAGTTTTCTAAGTGTCAATCACCAACTAGCTAGGTTGTAGGGCCTTGGAATAGGTGAGTGGAGAGTTAACTCTCCAAGGCCGCTCAAACAAACATAGAAGTTGATTAATTGAGCGAAATCCAACTTCGCGAGGTGGATTGGGAAAGTTCTCATTTGAGAGTCAAGCGCGAGGGGAAGTGAAGGCTGAGAAGATGGATACCCCCTCTCCGATTGGCTGAATCTGACCTCAAGACCGTTCCGCCCAACTTCTGATACGGATTGGTGTCCATAGTTGCCACTCCTAGGATCCACACAGGTGACTGCGGGGGGGGAATACCCGTGGTACCTGAGGCAGACGTCGCATCACTTTCAGCAGTACTTCTGGGGGGGTGCCGTTGCGAAGCTTGGGTGCTTGAGCCGGCAAAGGCTGTCGTTAGGAGGTCAGCGTAACTGTTTCTGATACCTTCGCTAGTTGTTCTGGGCCCTAATCATCCCAGACTGCTTTCGGGAGGTCCTATACTTCGCTTTCCTGTATTTTGGTGTCCGGTCCTCATCACCCGGAGCGGAAATACTTGGAGGCTGTTTGCTTGAATGTATCTCAGGGATTTTTATTTTAGTGAGTGCTCTTTGCTCCTAGCTTGCCTAGATTTTCACTTTTTTGAGTCTAATTTAAAATCTATAAAAGTGGCTGATCAAGCGCCTCGACGATCGAGGAGAATCCGGGGGTTATCTCCCGAGAGTCCAGAGCCTTCTTCGAGAAGGCGTAGGAGTGATTTAGTAGGTGGTTACCACCCTATGGCATCTGACGCAGTGGAGAGAGATCCTCCACAAAGGTCTGAAGGTTTCATAGCTGATTCTGGTGTCGGTTCCGAGAGGAGCGTTCCGCTCACCTCGCGAGTTTTGTTTCCTCAGGAAGAAGATTTTCAAATCGAAGACGTACCTGAGCCTCCTGCTACAGGTCCATCTCCTCTTCCTCTTGATTATCTGTTTTTTGTTCAATATATCGGACCTGAGTTGGAGAGACCGGGAGATCTACTGTATCATTCTTGATATCTTCTACGGTTACTACTCCGTCATGAAGGCGGGGCACTATTGCTTCATCTTCGATTGCTTCTAGTGCTGCTGTGTTTGGCTCTGGGTTCACCCAAGCACACGCTTCTCATTCTGGTCCCTTCTGTTCAGGGATGTCCATTAGTGGAAATCCCTCTTTTTCCTTTTCCGCTGCTTCAGCTGGATCTACGCCCATGTCTAACATGGCTAGTGGATTAGCTTCGTTTCAGGGTTTCCCCTTTGGGACTGGACACATTCCTAGTTCCAATCCTTCTTTAGGGTCGTTTCCGTTTACGTCCCAGACCCAGAGTTTCAACCCTTGGTCCGGGGGGCAAAGTTCGACTACTTTTACAGGGTGGAATCCTGTGTTTACTACAGCGGGGGCAGGGAATCAGTTTTACACAGGTCATCAAGGGAATGCTTCTTTCCCTTCATCGAGTGCTTGCCAAACCTTTTCTCCTCTTTCTAATGCCTGGAACCCCTATCAGGGGCTCTCCTCTTCATTCAATACTTCAGCGGGGGGAACTGGTCTGGGCTTTGGTAACTCGGCGTGGGGAGGAGGTTCTTCTCCGTTTTCTACGAGTCCTGTTTGGCAACCTGGTGCCTCATCAAATCCAGGCTATTATTTTCAGAATGTTGGGAATCCATCCCATCAAGGATGGAATCCTCAGGCTCCGCCTCGCTTACCTTTTCTGGCAACGTTAAACTTGCCAGATTTGTCGAAGTTGACTAATGACCCAATTCGTTATAGTCCGGGGTGGCCTCCGGTCCCGACCAAACTTCCTTCAGACATTCCAAAGTTTGAAGGTAAGAATGGAGAGGATCCGGCGGACCACATCACCACTTTCCACTTATGGTGCTCTTCAAACTCCCTGATCGATGACTCGATTAGGTTGAGATTATTTCAACGCACCCTAACTGGAAATGCTGCCAAATGGTATATCGAGCTCACTGGGGGCAGTTTTGCCACATTTGGAGAACTGGCTGTCACATTTCTAAACCATTTTCAGTTGCCTGTCAGATATGAGGCTGGGACCGAACTCCTGGCTAATTTTAAGCAAGATGAGGCAACTCACATTTCTGATCACATTCAGGAATGGAGGAGAAGGAAGAGGCTTATCAAAGCTCATATTCCAGGTGAATTCCTTCTCGAATGGTTTCTCAAATCCCTGCAGTCAGATATTTCAAAAGATGTATCCCTATCCGGGGTATTTTCTGAGGAGCAGGCCATTTTTAGGGCCCAGCAGTTAGAACTGATCTATTCTCAGTCTGGGGTACTTTATAAGTATTTTCCCAATGCTCCTCGCTCCAAATTAGATTTGTCGAAAACTAAACCTGGTCCGCATGGTGATGGGCTTGTCGGATCGGTCAATAGTGGTGCAGCCAGCCTGCTTTCTCAACTGCAGCAGTTGTCTTTACAATCTGCTCCTTCTGGTCAGGCTGTGCCTGCTGATTCATCACCTTCCCAGTCTTTGTCCATAAATGCTGTCCAAGCTTCTGACCCCAAAGGAAATCAACAATCTGATGGGAAGAAGAAGGGACGAAATAACAAGAATAAGGGCAAGAACGGGAAGGGCAATGCAAATAAAACCAACGAGCGTGTTGGTGAGGGTCAAAAGGAGAAAAAGAAAGTGAAGTTTCCATGCAAGCTCTGTGCTGGAGACCATCTCACACACCTTTGCCCTAAAATTCAGGATGCTCAGCGCCTGTTATCCCAGCAGGGTTCTTCTAGTTCCCAGGCTGTGCTAACAAACCCTTTTCCCCAAGGGCAGCAATTAGTTGTTGGCGTGAACCAAAATCCTGGGGCTTCCTCTGGAGGTACCCAGGAAGGGGAAATTCCATCGAACATCTTTATGATGAGTGCTCACGTGGATGTCGCTACGAGATCCCGTGATTATGGCGGAGAGGAATCTTCGAAAGCTAAGGAAGTTCCTGATGCTACCGAGCCGCTTCACATCACGAAGCCAACTGTGAGTCTATGCCTCGGATGCCAAAAGCATCTTCTAAGCGGTCAACGATTAATCTGAACATGAGGGCTGCCCAGAACTACTCGATTGTAGAAGATCTGGCGCAGAGTCCTTGTGCTATGTCAGCTTTAGAGGTACTCCAGTCTTGTCCGGCTCAGCGCAGTGCTTTGCTCACCGCCATTGGGGCTATTGATCCGAAAAATTCTCTTCTGATTACCTTTGATATGAAGAATTTTAAGAAGAGACTTCCTCATCATATGGCCTTCCATATTAAATCATCGTATCGGAAGACTAATATCTTTCGCACGGTTGTTGATGAGGGTGCTTCTACTTGCGTGATGTCTCTCGCATGCTGGAAGACACTTGGATCTCCCAAAGTTGTTCCATCTAGCACTGTTCTTACTGCGTTCGATGGTCATTCTCACAGACCCCATGGTATTGTCCCAGCTTTGCCCATCTGTGTTGGGGGAAAAACTGTCAATATAGAGGTTGAGGCAGTGGATGCAAGCTTGGACTACAACCTTCTGTTGGGGAGAAATTGGATTTATGAGATGGATGCCATTGCATCCTCATTATTTCGAATTATATGTTTCCCCCACGAAGGGAGGATCGTTACAGTGGATCAACTGGACTGTCCTCCTGTAGACCCGAATGCGTCTGCTGACTCATCTGTTCCTAAGTTGGATAATACTAAGGCGCCTATTGAGAATTTAGGAGTTGGAATGTATTCTTCCTTGATGGGTACTTTCGATCTTCCTCCTCCTACGATGCATATAAATGCTATTTCATCCTCCAAGGCTCCTCTTCGAAGAGAGTTCTTCAGAATTCATTATTTTTCGGACCCTTGGACCTTACCTTCCCCTACTGCCACATTAGCGGAAGGTCAAGTGGGTGGAATGGCATTTCCGATTTCTGCAGCTGAGATTGCATATCAGTCTGTTGTTGACACTGCAGAATCTATCCCAGCTCCTCTTTCGCCGGAAGAGTTGGATGGTGATGTGGCTCCGGCTTGGACGCTTAGTTCTTCTTCGGCCCAGGATTGCCTTGATACCACTCTTCCATCTGAAGAGGCAATCCTGGAAGCCATGACTGGTATAGATAGATCGTGGGATGATTTGCATCATCGGTCTTACTTCCTACCTGACTTGAACGAAGTTGAAACTAGTTTTCCAAGTCCTCAGTCTCCTGGTCCTGTTCACCCAGTCTTGAACCCTTTGGCACCAACACAGGTTTATGCTGAAGGGAACATGGCTGTGATCTCTCCTACTATCCCGGTGAACATTTCCAGGGATCCCAATATCATTGAGAATGTCTTCATCGGAGCTGAATGTTCCCGTGAAGAGATTCAAATCTACACCGAGCTCTTCAAAGAGTATAGGGATGTATTTTCTTGGTCTTATGAGGAAATGCCTGGAATAGACCCATCTATTGTCCAGCATGAGATCAAGACTTATGAAAACGCTAAGCCGGTCAGGCAAAAACTTCGTCCGGTCAATCCTAGGAAGGCAGCAGCTATCAAAGCTGAAGTTGAAAAGCTGCTTAAGGTGGGATTCATTTTCCCTGTTCCTCTGACTGAATGGGTTTCAAACCCCGTTCCCGTAGATAAAAAGCAAGGAACGATTCGAGTGTGCATCGATTTCAGAGACCTAAATAAGGCATTTCCTAAAGACAATTACCCCACACCATTTATTGATCAGATCATTGACGAGTGTGCCGGTAACGAGATTTTCTCCTTCATGGACGGTTTTTCCGGATATAATCAAATTACTATCCGTCCTGAAGATCAACATAAGACTGCATTTATTTTTCCCTGGGGTACGTTTGCATATAAGAAGATGCCTTTTGGTCTTAAAAATGTTGGAGCTACCTTTCAGCGGGCCATGTCTTACGCCTTCCACGACATCAAGAAAATTATCGAGGCATACTTAGATGATCTAGCTGCTCATTCTCGAAAGAGGATGGATCATCCTGGTCACCTCCAGCAAATATTTGAAAGATGTCGTTTTTATAAAATTCGATTGAATCCTAACAAGTGCGTTTTTGCGGTTACATCCGGTTTGCTATTGGGATTCATTGTGTCTAGGGAAGGGATAAGGGTAGATCCCTTCAAGGTTGAGGCAATACTTCGGTTGCCTCCCCCGTCTTCCATCCGTCAGCTTCAAAGTCTCCAAGGAAAGTCTAATTTTCTTCGGAGGTTTATCGTCAATTATGCTGAGATTACAAAGGGATATATGAGATTTTTGAAGAAAGGAGTTCCTTTTCTTTGGGACAACTACGCTCAACGCTCGTTCGATGCTTTGAAAAAGGCATTGACCTCTGCTCCTTTATTGAGTCCACCTAATTATAGCAGAGATTTTCTTTTGTATCTGGCAGCAACAGAATCTACCATTGGTATGGTTCTGGTTCAGGAGGATGATGCTCTTGCAGAGCATGTTATTTACTACCTTAGTCGAGGACTGGTAGGACCTGAACTTCGATACACTCCGATAGAAAATTTAGCCTTAGCAGCAGTTCATGCTGTGCAGCGACTCCGGCATTACATTATTCTTCGCAAAACTTATGTCTTGGCAGCTGCCAATCCATTTCAGTTTGTCCTCAGCAGGCGAGTGATTGGGGGCAAATATAATAGATGGATTGTGATTTTACAAGAATTTGATCTCGAGTTCATGTCTGCCAAATCCAAGAAGTCATTAGTTTTTTGCGGAATTGATCTCCGAGTTGCCTTGTGGAGAGGAGATGATCTATGATGAGTCCTTTCCGGACGAACACTTGTTTCTGATCTCTCCACAGGATCCTTGGTATGGGGATATCATTGTGTATCTCCAGACTGCGAAGTTTCCCTCTACTTTTTTGAAAGATGAGCGTCGTAAACTGCGTCACTTGGCCAAGAATTATCTGATTATTGGTGATGCTTTGTACCGTAGAGGGGTTGATTCAATCCTAAGACGCTGCTTAACTTTCGAAGAAGCTGAGGCTGTGCTCAATGATTCTCACAGTGGAGCTTGTGGGGGTCATTTATCTGGGCTTGCTACAGCCCAAAAGATTTTGCGTGCTGGATACTTTTGGCCCTCGATTTTTAAATATTGTATTGAATCGGTCAAAAAGTGTCATCCGTGTCAGGTTTATACTCGAAAAATGCGCGCTCATCCAGCTCCGCTTTTTCCAGTCGTTACTGTCGGACCCTTTACAAAGTGGGGTATTCATTATACTACTTGTAACCCGCCTTCGGCAAAAGGTCACAAGTACATTATTGTAGCAGTAGACTACTTTACGAAGTGGGTCGAGGCTATGCCTACTTTTGGGAACGATGGTGAGACTGCAGCTCTGTTCCTTTTCAACCAAGTTATCGCTCGTTTTGGTATACCTAGAGAGATTGTCACTGACCATGGCAGTCATTTTCAGAATAGTATGATGGCTGAGTTGGCTCTCAAATTGGGTTTCTGGCAGGAGCATTCATCTCCATATTATCCTCAAGCCAATGGGCAAGTGGAAGCCGTGAATAAATCCTTGAAGACAATTCTTCAAAGGACAATTGATAAAGCTAGATCCAACTGGCATATTATGCTATATCCCGCACTTTGGGCATACAGGACGTCAGTGAAAACTGCAACTGGCTTTACTCCGTTTCAGTTAGTGCACGGGGTGGAATCCGTATTTCCTATTGAATGCGAGATTCCTTCTCTTAAATTAGTTGTTGAACTTCTTCCTGACACTTCTAGTCTGGCAGAACGGCTTCTTCATCTCGAACATCTCGATGAGCAGCGTCGAGATGCCGCCACGATGAATGAAGCGCATAAAAACCGAGTAAAAGTTCAGTACGATAAGGCGGTCAAGCCTAGGGTCTTTTCGGAAGGTGACCTTGTTTTGGTCTATGCCCAAGAAAAGGATGCCCTGGGGGCAGGAAAGTTTAAATCTATGTGGTATGGCCCCTATATCGTTAAAAAATTCCTTAAGAAAGGAGCGTATACCTTGGTTGACTTCGAAGGGAACGAGTTTCCGGAGCCCCGAAATGGGCTCTATTTGAAGAAGTATTATGCCTAGGCTTTGGCCTGGCATCTTGCTTTTGTATATAGTAGTTTTTTGTTTTGTACATATCTGATTGATTTTCGATTTTTGATGAGGTGGTGATGTTTTTGATCTGCTTTGGCAGGTTGTGTTGGATGTCATGAGTCATTTTGGTTTTGCCGATGGTGCTAGTAGACACACCCGGAACTTAGCTTCCGCGGCTTGGGTGCTTCATTATCCTTCCGGTCAGCTGTTGGTATCAAGAGGGGTCTGCATTGGTCCTGCTTCCAATAATGTAGTAGAATACACTGCAGTCGTTCATCTACTCTCGGAGGCAATATCTTTGGGTGTTGATTTGTTGGTAGTTTTCTTGGACTCTCAGCTGGTGGTGTCGCAGTTGAACAACACTTATCGAGTACGAGATCCATTTTTATTACGATTGTTCTTGAGGGTACGTTTGTTACAAAGGTCATTTCAATTTTTAACGTTCATTCATATTCCTCGAGCTGACAATTGGTTTGCTGAATCATTAGCTAATCAAGCATTAGATTGGCATATTAATCATTCCATACAATAAATTTTTTAATCATCAAAAACATCATACATTTGATACATTTATCACATCACATCAAATATCGCTATATATATATCATCGGAGTGTTCAAAAACTTTACAAAATTTGGATCCATAATGTCGTACAAAACTTGGGCTTATGCCCCATCATGTTCAGTCTCAAAAAATAATATACAGTCATCTAATACATAATATTTGTCTACTCCTGAGGTCCCTGCCCAGAAGTCGTGTTCCTATAGAACGTGACTGCAGTGGCAACTCGGTGGAATAGTCTAACCCAGTCTCGGGGCACTCCTACCACCTGTCTCTGGATGGCTTCCGGTAGATCCTCCACGGCAGCCATAGGGATTTGTCAGGTTAATCCCTCCAAGTTTCTCTGCACGGCCTGGAGAGTCCTATCTGAATCCACAATATCCGCTTCGCCCCTGCGGTGCTTGTGGCGCGAGAGACCCTCAGGACGAATTGGTCCAACATCTGAAACATGATCATTTTTAATTGTCAGTCATTATGAATCCAATCAAAAACATGTTTGTTTTTCATTTTTTCACACATATTTGAAAAAATCCAAAAAAAAATTTATAAGTCAAAATTTTTTGCAAACTTACCGACTGTTCCCCATGCTGTGCATGGTGGAAGAACTAGATCTGGATCTCCACGAAAGTCCATCCCGGCATAGGGATAGTCGTCCACTGTGATGATTTGTTCTCCCCACCAAATGAAGAAATCATCGTCCCATGTGGTCCAGGGTACCTCACTACCCCCCAGTCTCTTCATCATGTCCGCCCAATGGGCAATTCTTGGGTCTCGCGGGCTACTGATGGTAGAGATGACTCTGGGTCTCAAAGCTGGTATCTTCTCAAAGAAGAATGTTGTCAAAATGGTCCCATAGCCAAAATGTTTGGTCTTTGCTTGGTGGATTGAGGTTAGCTGTTGTTTCATGTTTAGTAGAAGGGCTGTGCACCAATCATACACATGAGTCAGACATTATACTGCTATGCTCATTTGCGTCCTAGACGCCTGATGTAGAGAGGCGGATCCTGCCACTCTGCCGATGGTGAAGAGGAGGATTTTCATGTGCAAATCCCTCACATATTTAATTGCAATCTGAGTTCCAACCTTTTTGGAACCCCCTACGCAATATACGTGGACATAGTCTTCCACGGTTAACCCTCCCGGGGGCTTCCCGTGCAAGTCTACTGGTTCTCCCCTCCGGGAGAGTCCAGTAATGAAATATATGTCTTCCACTTCAATGCGTAGTGGCATCTGATCAATAATGAAGCAATCTTGATCTGGTTCCCAGTAATTTACGAGCATTTCTAGCAACCGCACATTGCTTTTCATATTTGGCATTTTAAAGAATTTGAACAATCCGCAATTCCGAAGGATATTTTGCGCTGCGCGATCTTGCATGACCTCTTGGTCTATTGCGCTATGCTCATGTTCCCTCCATGAGATTGTCATCCTGTCAAATTTCATCAAATTATGCATTAGCCATGCTTTTTTGCATTCGGACCTGCGCATACGCGGTTTTTCCTTTGCACAGTCGCGTGTATACGCGAGTTTCCTTTAACGAACCCGCGTATGCGCAAGTCCGCATATTTTAGCAAGGGTTTTAAAGCTAAAAATCACTTAATTTTAAATTCCAAACAGACAAAATGAATAAACAGGATGATTTAGGTGCCTACCTGAAGTTTCGACGCGTTTCGACGGTCGGTTGTTCCTGATTTGACGAAAGAAATTTTTTGCTCCAAAGCACTTTTTTCCAAATCAGCAATGCAATAATGAACCAAATATGAGGTAATTTGTCTATTTATGGCTAAAAAGTTGAAAATTTTCGCAAAAATTCCTTATGCTTATTTTTTCGATCTATCTTAAGCTGCATAACCCGGTTGCTTGGAAGTGCCCAGTTTGGTATGTTTTCAGGTACATTTTGACGATTTTGAGATTTTTCCCGGTTTTTTATCCATGATTTCCAACTCTTCATGGCAGGTATATGATCTTCACTGGCATATAGGTTAGGGAAATCACTTTCCGTTGCATCTTGCATTCTAGCCTCCATACTGATCACTTGCCTTACGGTCGATCCCATCAGGTCATGAGTATTACACCCATTTCACTTGCCGATTATTTAATCATGACTTGATGGTAGAGCCTCCCTTTACATGGGCTTCCTAGTTAGTTCCTCGCTATCACTTGTTGCCCATGCTGAGTTTTATGTAGGCTCGGGAGTCCTCTTTAGTCCCGCCATGTCTTATGTGCTGAAGCTTCATTCTTCTTCTTCATCACTTATCATTTTTTCTGGCTTTTACCCTAGAGGCTCCTTGGTGTCATTAAGTTGTATTACTGCATTGCATATTGGCTACTTGTTTATCCTGGCCTTTAGCCGGCTTCATTTGGACTCGATGTTTAAGCCAAATTTTGACCTTGACTTTCTATACAAGTTAACCATTGCATGCACTTAGCTATCACGACTTGACACCTTTATACCCATTGATGGAACGTTCCTCTGAGTATCACTGACCAGTTTTCGCCACCTTGCATTGAGCATAGGATTGTTCCAATCCCAGGAACTAGTGCATCTGCTTTCTTGATACTCGTTCTATCCATTGTACCATAGCATTCTTTTATTCTTTTTCAGGCTTATTATGAAAAAGACAAAAAAAATCAAATATAACAAAAAGAGCGGGAACGGGATGTATCTTCGTTATTTTGATGGCAGTACAGAGTCAGTTTGTCACCCTTGAACAAAGCACATTTACTTATATATATCTCCTTCATTTGGGATGGTTTTAGTTTTGACCTAGGTTCAGCTTTTACCATGTTTCACTTGTCAGTTCTCCCCCGGTTGGTTATCTCTTCCAATCATATGGAGAGTTTGTTCTGCCTCCTGCATAACAGACTTATACAGTGTCACTTTTTACTGCCATGGTCATCACGAGTCGTGTTTTTGTTCAAGGGAAGTCTAACCTGAGTCGGCCATTCTGCGGTGTCTCTTGACTCATTATTTAGTCGGCCTTCCTGGTCTTGTCAGTATCATGTTCTATCACATCAGATGTTTTGGTCTTCTGCTCGTGCTGGTTTGAGAAGGGTCCCCATTGACTTCTTGCCGGCGGGTTTGTCTCTTATCGACTACGACACATTGCTCTGAGAGCAAACCTAGAGCCGCACCTTGGGCCTATTTTCATTATTGATAGGTGACCTCGTGCTCAGCATTTGATCATCATCATGGGTCTTTGATTGAGTGGTTTCCCCTGTGTTCGACGTCAGCACACATTATCACACTTGGGATTCGTGCAGTACCTGGATTTCCATTTGACCCTATCGGTGGATTTCTCGCCTCTGTGTCAGCTTTCATTATTGGTTGGTTCAAAGGGTTTCTTCCGTGCGCTAGCTTCATCTTGTGCATGTCGGAAACGTACTTCGGTTTTGGTTCCGTCACTCTACTTCGTCCGATTCCTTCCAAATCTTGGCCTGCGGGTTACACTCGCGCTGGACTAATGTGGGATGCCTTAATGCCTTCCTTCCAACAGATCTTTTCCCATCGACTCCGACTCATTGCTCTGGGAATAAGGTCTAGAGTCTTTTTGTCAGTACCTTAGGGTTTGCAGTCATCAGTGGCAGACTCTTCGCTATCGACAGTGGGGATTCATCATTGCCTCCCGATTGTTAGATTCTTTCAAGTGTTCGACTTCAACTCATTCATTCGCACTTGTTAGATTGTACTGGGGCACCTTGACACTCATTATCATTATCGGTGGGTTGTCTCGCGTTGGTTAACGGTATACATCATTGACCGATAATCCAACGATTTCTCACATGGTCGACTTCAGCTCATTTATTCCCATTGTGTAGAATTGTGCCATAGTGATCGGTGAAGACCTCGGGTTGCATCAGCATTTCTCGGTTCACTTTTGACAGTCCATTCAGTTTCTGCCAGTGATGCCATCCACCCTTATATGTTGCAGTTCAGTACAGCAGCATCCTATATGTTGGCTCCCGAGTTGCGTGATTGTACCGTTTGATCCACCTCTTATGATCCGGTACTTGGAGATTCAGTTACTTCTTTGATCAGACATCCATTTGCACCATCTTTGATCAGCTTTCTATATGTGATACTTGGACATTGATTCAGGCTTATATTTCCGGGCCATGCTCAGATGATTCATTGTGTACTTTCAGTTCAGCTATACTTGTATACATGTTGGATCTATTCACTAATTTCTATATGATGTATTTTGGACTGAGCATGGGTATGCCCGCCTCAGCATGAGTTGACTCTCTATTTTCTTTCATTGGTTTTTGGCAGGCTGAAATCTGGTGAAGTCCTCTCTTGTCCTTACGAAGTTCTTTCTATGTGCATAATACATTTCGGCCATCATGTACCCCTTCTGACCTCATATATTAGGGGGCATCTGTTATAGCATCATTTCTCACCTTCACATGATTCATGATTGCTTATATGGCTTTGGGCACCCATTCCTACAGACTTGGACAAATTCACTTAAAAACAGTGTAAAAATCCCCATACGCGACTATGCCCGTGCTTTTCCGCGTGTATACGCGAGTCCAGCTAGAATTTTCCGCGTATGCCATTAAAATGATTAAAAAATATATAACTATTCCCTATTTTCAGGCTGGGTTGATGGTTACTCAAGTAGTTCAACCACCCCAGCACGTGGCCAACTGTTTCCAACTGTTGGAACTACTTGGAGGGAGTATAAAAACCCCTCATGTGTATGGCCTAAGGGAGAGAGAGAATTTATTTATATTATACTCTGTTGGTATTCCCTATCCAAGTCTGATTCCCCGTGCCTCCTGCACTTTCCCAGTTCATTATAGGAAACCCTTGTTTCCTTGAGATGCTCATCTCCCTATATGTCATCTCATATGCACCAGTTTGGAAGGAGTCTTAGCGAGGCAAGGGCTGGACGGATCCGGACGACGGTCTACTCGAAGGCCGTGGAAGGATCAGGTGATCTCTCCACTCGTTACTTTTGTACATGCTATTTATAATACAGAAGTACCATGTTGTTCCCGAAATATAAGTGTTAGTGTATGCTTATATGTATGAGAATATTGTTATTTAAGCATTCATTATGATTTATTTAATGTTTTATATGAATCTCACTAACATTTAGAGTAGATATATGCTATACAACCAGTTATTCGTGCTTGTTTCTTCTTGTCTTTCAGGTTAAGAAGGAAGGACGGTTGCTGGGGGTTTGGACCCCGCGGGATCTTCTTCAACCGTAGGACCTACGGGTAACTTTCTCATTCTACTCTATTTAATTTTTTTGAACGTGCATGGTTGTGTGAGTCCTTCTTAAGTAGCATGCCCCTGCGCTGTGGAGGTTGTAACCCAACGAACCTCCAGGGTGATATTCCCCGAAACACTAGTAGGCCTTTAAAAAAAAAAAAAAATTGCACTTCTCCATGTATCTCTCTTTAATGAATGCAGGTGCTGATCTCCAACCTTTGCAAGCAGAAAAGTAGCAAGTTGGCACAAAAATAAAATTTGGTCAACATCCTGGTTAAAGGTAGTCAAACTTGGACTTCCTCCTCCTGTGCTCAGAAGCTCCAAAAGGAGCTCAAGAATATCATCACATGCAACTTTAGAGTAGCTTCAGAACCACCGAAGACAACTTCAACATCCATATCAACAACTTCAATATCAGCTACAAAAACAAATCAATGGTAAGGCTTAGGTATGAAATCATATAACCCTTACTTTGAATCTATTTTAGCTTAATAAAACATTAAAAAGTGTGAGAAGGAATTTTTTTTATATAGCCAAAATCAGTAGCAGAGCAACCTCAGCCTTATCTAGCAACTAGCCTCACTTTTTCCACCAAGAAGAGGAACAAGACAAAAGTAAAAGGGACTTGAGAAAGTGGGTAGTAATCAGTTCATTTAATAGAAGACAGGAGTGCCAAAGGGGTAACCAAGGCTTAAATCACTTCACAGAAAAAAGAATAGTGATTTTATTTTGCATGCAATTAAAAAATAAAAAAAGGGTGGTTTTGGGTCAATTTACTATTGCAAATTAATGCAAGTATTTAATATCGATCCGGGTTGGTGAACTTAGAAGCATCCCCAAAGTATATGGGTTTCAATTACAGTCAAATTTAGAAGATGAACTATTGATGGTTAGTGAAATGCATATTACAAATATAAAAAGTAACTTAATTAATTTCTAAACAATGGATTAAGATATATGAAATAATAATCAAGAGGCTCTATGTTCAGAGGTCCCAGTTGTCCTTAATTATTAGTTGCATTATATCATCAATACCATTGTGAAAACATGAAAGAAGGAAATATAACACTAAACAATAGATTAAGGTATATGAAATAATAATCAAGAGGCTTTATGTTCAGAGATCCCGGTTGTCCTTAATTACTGGTTGCATTATATCATCAATACCATTGTGAAAACATGAAAACAAGAAATCTAACACTAAACAATGGATTAAGATATATGAAATAATAATCAAGAGGCTCTATGTTCAGAGATCCCGGTTGTCCTTAATTACTGGTTGCATTATATCATCAATACCATTGTGAAAACATGAAAACAAGAAATCTAACACTAAACAATGGATTAAGATATATGAAATAATAATCAAGAGGCTCTATGTTCAGAGATCCCAGTTTTCCTTAATTACTGGTTGCATTATATCATCAATACCATTGTGAAAACATGAAAGGAGGAAACAGTTAATATAAGTAAACTAGTTCACAAATTATAGCTATGAAAACTAAGAAGTGCACTTAGCTCGGTGTGGGGGGCCTTCCACCCTTGCCTTGCACACTGTAAGTAAACTCAGCTACTCGAGACTTTAAGAAATCAATCAGCATGTAGCAGCATCAAAATATGATAGAACAGATCCTCTAATATGTTTTCAAGTCTTAAAGATGATAATAATAAGTCATACAAGTTCCAATGTCAAAGCCTTCAAAGTTTGAGGCTTAAATAAATGAAATATATAAAAAACTGATCTAAAATGTCTCAAGTAATCATAAATATCCATATCCTATCATATCAAGTCGAATCCATCTATCATATCCATCATAATCTGAAAAAAATCCCATAAAATAAGAGTGTTGACCTAGTTTCTAGGGATCCTCCATAAAGATTGGTCTTGTTTGACCGCCTTTGACTGAGCCTATTAAAGCTCAATCTGACTATACCAATAGGTGTACTGTTACTCCTAGTTTCCAAGCTTTCTAGAAACATATCCATCTCGAGCCCAAGTTTCCTGCACATATGCAAACCATCATGCTATTACGGGAATTTCTACTGTTGTCCAAAATTGCACTTAAATTCCAATTTTCACAAAAACATCTTATAATTGAAAAAATTAAATTAAATACCTTTATATGCATATTTAGTTCTATGTGAGGTGAATATTATGGTAAACGGATGGATAATATAGCAAAATAAAATGTATTTATTAAGCAAAAAGAGATAAAAAAACAAGGCCCAACATCTCCCCCAAACTGAAGATCAAGCATGTCCTCATGCTTGTTGTTTCTTCTTTGACCTTTGGAGTCCTGATGCTGATCCTATCCCTGATCTTGTAATCTCATGTTGTGCTTTGTGAAAAATAGAATCCATGTCCTTACCCTTTTCTTCTTTATAGATGGAATTTTTTACTTTCTGTTTCTCATACTTAGCTTTCCAGGAGTTTTTCTCCTAAAGCCACTTGAAAGCCTATGTGTAGAGAAGATTGTTTTTGTTTTTCATATTCTCCATCTCTTCACTAATATTATCATTCTCGTTAACCAATTTTTCATTGGTTAGTTTGTAATTTTCATTCTCTTCTTTCAAGTGTCTTTCCATGATTTTTCTTATTTCTAAGCTGTCAGTAAGCTCTTTAACTCTGAAAATATTCTGATCTTCCTCTTTTGAATCTTTACAAAATAAAACACCTTCTACTTCATTATTCTCAAAGCAGGAATCTTTATCTAAAGCATCCTCATAGACTTGTTGTTTCAATCTTTTAAGAATTTCAGTGACCTGTTTTCTAATAGGAGAAGTTTCCAAGATTTGTATCTTTGGTTCTACTGAACGTTTTCCTTTTTGCCTCCTGGGAATAGTCACAAAAGGTGTTTCTTTTTCTTAGTACCATTGCCCCCTGCTATTTATTTGATCTTGTAAATGGATAAAGAGATGTATGCATGATGTTTCTTGTTTCTTCTATGGGTTTAATTTTGTTTTCCACAATTTTTTCTACAAACCCATTTTCTTCTAGGAAATCCTCCCAAACCATCCCTTTAATCTTCAATTGATGATCTACAAGAATTTTAATGAGTCCCTGGTGAATGAATTGAACTTATTTTGGTTTGGCTTCTGATTTAATGCTTTCTATCATTTTCATCAAACTCTTGTAGAAGAAATATGGAAAATTTATCCTTATGTCTCCCTTTATGTGTTGTAGTATCCTTACATGGTAAAGATTTACTACAATGAATCTAGTATCACAACTGAAATATCTCTGAATTATTAACACCATTTCAGCCCATGGTTCATTAAACCATTCCCTCGGAATACCTTTTGATCTATCAAAGGATCCTTTCCTATTTTTATCTAGGAAAAATGTCCAGCCTTTATCTCTAAAATGCAAACCTTTATGATATAAATTTCCTGCAAATGATAAATCTAATGCTTCAGAGATACATTCAAGACTTAAAGAGATATGCATATTTCCCACCATGGTTTCATTCTGTGTGAAGTTATTTACAAATTATTTTGTCACTCTCTTATTATGGCCTCTGAATTTTTGTAAAAACCTATCAACCCTAACTTATAAAGTTTTTCCACAATCTCCCTACTCCAGTGTTCTATTTGAAAGTCCTTTGGCTTTGCTCTAGAGGCCATTTGTTCTGAAAACCATTTAATGTGACCATCTCTTGTCATTAATTTCATTTTGCAAATAAAAATTAAACACTGAGTGTAACTGTGGCAGTAGGCTTACCTTTCTGCTTCACTGCTTTTGACAACCAACGAATTCTCTGTCTCTTTTCTTTTGAAGAATGTACTCTTACTGTAATAAAATATTTTGATATAAAAGGTTGTAAGAAAACATAATTTATGTTTCTAATGCTACACCTTTGATTAATTCTTTGTTTTCTCTTTAAAATCAATCTCTGTTTTGCAAAAGAATTGTAAGGTATTCTCTTTAAAAACACTCTCTGTTTTGCAAAAGAATTGGACCGTGTGTGAAAAAATTCAAATTTTTTTACACACAGCAGTATTTTCACTCATTATTTCCTATAAAATTTTCCAAAACACTGCATCCAAATTCAATATACATTCATCAAAAGAAACTTCAATCATTTGCATCAAAAATTCATGGTAAACTGCCTTACTTCATTGCTCCTCAATTCTGTCTTTTGTCAAAAACACATATATCTATCCTCCATTTTCTTCGTATGTTGTGTTCTAGATTTGTATACTGAGTGTGTTTTTAAAAATATATATATAACTGAACTAACCATTTTCTCATGCATTCGAATTGTAGTTCCACTTCTCTATTTTTTTATTTGAATTAAAACACTGTGGAGGAGGATGTGTCGACCTTACCTTCTTCTATGCACTTGCTCTTTATGACCTTTCTCTGATCTTGTGGTCTTCTTCAGTTGAACTGGAGTTTTAAATCCATAACAAATCCATTAAGATCTTGTTTTTACCAAGATCAGAGAAAAATTCGTGATTGACTAATGGCAGAGTATTTTTAAAACTTGTCAACACGTTTTTAAATAGTTTGAATGTAGAATTTTTTTACATGACAAACTTGCACATTGAAATAGATTAAATCCCTCTTTAACTTAGAGCTTTATTGATTGATACAATCCCGAAATTCATTAAAAAAATCAGATATTACCTCACTTCAGAGAATTCCGCTTTCTGTTGGATGTCACCATTAATTTTTCCATAATTTTGGCCGTGAATGCTTCTTATCACTCTGATTTTCTCTTGCTCACTATATCTTTTGCTTCTCCTTCTACGTTTTCTCCTCTAGGCCTTCTCACAACTTATATTTCCTTTACGTTTTTTAACAGTGGTCATAGATACCAAGACGTGCTTGAATACACACTCTTTTTCCTCACTGAGCCTTCCAATGGCGATGATGGTGACAACCTTTCTCCAGTACTGTCTCTAAGTTTAAAAATGGCCTAAATGGCTTCCTACAGGAGCGAAAATGGCTTCCAACAGAGCGGAAATGGTATAGCAGAGACGAAAATGAGTTTGTTTTGTTTTACACAGTGTTTTTTTTTTTAATCTTCTACCCGTTTACTAACTCTTTGACCGTCCATGCACATTTCTCTCTTTGACTGTCATGTCTATCCTTCTGCATCCCATTCACATTTTTCATTCATGGTATCTACATCCGATTACCTGTAATGTCATTGTGCTCCATCATTAACCTTTTCCTCCATACTTTGCATTTCTCCACTCCTCTTATGCGCCATCATTCTTGCTGACTGCATGCATCCGTATGGCATCATAACTTGTTTTGTATTTCATGCATGCCATCATTGCCATTCATTCATAGTTTGCATTCATTTCTTTTTATTTTTTTCCCATTGTTCATATACTTACATAATTATGCTCACTATTTCATTTTGAATTGTGCCATATAGTTTTAAACTTTAGTATTGAACTTTTTGATTTTTTATTTTAAAAATTGACTAATGCAATAGTCAAGTTTTTAAAATTAATCCCTTATGGGGAACGCTAACCTTTGTTTTATGGTTTTTGTAGGTCTCTCAAAATTCTTCTTATGGGTTCAACTTGTGATCTCTTGTTATTATCCGTTTTATTAAGAAATATATAGGGTAGGATATGGGTAGTGATATGAAATATTTCAAATGGTAATATATGGATAGGGTTTAATGATATGAATAAGGTTATAATATATGGATAAGGAATATGAAATGTGGGTAATATTAGTGATGAAATGTAATGTAGGTAAAATATGCATTAACTAGTATTTAAATTAGTTTATCAATTCTAGACTATTTTTGAAAAATATGAAAATTTAAGAGAAATTTTTTTTTACTCACTATATAGATGTACTCCCTTGTTGACGTTTTATGATGATTATCATTGTGTTTTTTTTTCGACGACTCTTGTTGACTTGATATAGACTTTATTTCTTCATACATCTGATTTGATTTTTAATTATTGTTCAGGTCCCTTTTATGCAAGTTTATTCTTTGACATCTGCTATGATCTTCTCAGGTTCCTTCTGATATGTTAAATTTTTCAGGTCCCTTTCTGGCTAAATTTCACAACAATGTTCAGGTCCCTATTGAAAAATTGAAATTTTCAGGTCCCTTTCTGGTGTAATTTCACAACGATGTTCCATAATTGAGAATTTCTTTTGTCGCATTCAGGTCCCATCCTGCAAATGTCAAATGATATACCAGGTCCCTTTATTATGTCTTCCTGAAAACTATTCTCATAGTTTTTTTTATTTCACACCTTCCCCCAAACTGAGATTCTGACTTGTCCTCAAGTCTAAAAAATTTGGAGTGTAAATCTACAAAAGTGAAAGTAAAATAAGCAGAAAACAAAAATAGAATTCAAATTGGCCAAACAAGTTGGTTTTCCAATAGGAATTCGAGTTTGTATTGTGCCAGTTTCTTGGATTTTCACAACCAAAATTTTTCTTATGATTATTTTTTTTTCTTTTCCTTTTTTTTTATATTATTCTTATGGATCATCTACTGGACTTTTGGAAAGCATATTACTATGTTGTCCCAATATTTCCGTATCAGAATCCATGGAAATTTTTCACAGAAAATCTTCTTTGTTTATAGGCTTATGATAAATTTTTAGCCTATGTCCATTTACCACAAACGATACAGATTATTCATCAATTTTGTTTATTTTGACCGTTCCATTATCGAAGATTTCTTCAATCTCATATGGCCCAAGCCAATAAGTTGTAAAATTGGCTTTGAAATATTTGAATTTGGAGTGGAACAAGAGTTCCCGATCTCCTTTCTTAAATACTTTATTCTTGATAAATCGATCATGTTATTTAATCCGTTGCACTAGAGTAGTATGTTCAACTGCTTGTTGTCGAATCTCATCTAATTTTTTTAACTGCATAATCCTTTCTTGGTGTGCTTGTGACAATTCCATCCCTAACTCTGCTGCTAGCTTGTATGTTTGTATTTGAAACTCAAATGGTAATAGAACTTCTTTTCCATATACTAACTGATATGGACTGAAACCAATAGTATTTTTCCAAGTTGTTCTATATGCCCATAATGCATCGTTCAATTTGTCTGGCCAATATTTTTTGTTCATGTTCAGAGTTTTTGTCATAATACTTTCTATAACTTTGTTTGTAGATTCCACTTGTCCATTTTCTTGAGGAGGATATGGAGTGGATTTTCTGTGTTTGATTTGGAAAGTCTTTGTAATTTCATGAACAAGTTATGAGTAAATTGTGCACCTTGGTCAGTCACTATTTGTCTAAGAACTCCATACCTGAAAAATATTTCTTCATATAGAAAAGATGTAACTGTTTCTTCTACTGCCTGTACTACTGCCTTGGCCTCCAGCCATTTAGTCACATAATTTGTACATAAAAGAATGTATTTTTTTCCATTGGGTGGAGGATTGATTAGTCCCACGAAATCTAAAGCCCATTGTTCAAATGGTTCAATAAGCACTTGTGGCTTTAATGGCATTTGATCTGATGCCACTAGTTTACCAATTATTTGGAAGTGGTCACATCTTTTGAAATAATTCCTGGAGTCCTTGAATATGGATCACCAATAGTAGCCAAGCTTCAATGCTTTGTATGTCATCCTTTTATCTACAAAATGGCCACCACAGGGTTCATCATGACAAGTTTTCAAAATTTCAATTATTTCATCCTCCCTTACACATTTTCTAATAATTAAATCAAGACCAGTGTAAAATAAATCTCCATTGATCCAGCTATATCTAGTACTATCTCTAATTATTCTTCGTTTTTGTTTGCTTGTGTAATGAGATGGTAAGATATCAGATGATAAATAATTAGCTATATCTGCGAACCAAGGGGTTTTGACATTTATAGAAAATAAATGTTTATCTGGAAAATTGTCTGATACAGGATTAGGATCACCAGGTAAATTTAATCTTGACAAAAATTCAGCAACTTGGTTATGTTTTCCTGGTCGATCTTGCATAGTAATATTAAACTCTTGCATCAATAACAACCATCAAGTTATTCTTCCATTTGTAATGGATTTTTTCATTAATTATTTTATAGCAGAATGATCCGTATGAACATAAACTTGATAACCTATTATATAATGTCGAAATTTATTTATTGCATGTACAACAACTAACATTTCTTTCTCTGTCATAGTATAATTCAATTCTGCTAGTGTTAAGTTTTTACTAATGAAATATATAGCGTAATTGAATTGATTCTCTTTTTTTCCAAGTGATGCTCCAATAGCTGTATCAGATGCATCAGTTGAAATGTGAAATGGCAAAGACCAATTGGGTCATCGAAGAATGGGTGCAATTGATCAATTGTGTTTTAATTTTTCAAATGCATATTGACATTTATTAGTCCATTGGAATTCTACATATTTTTAAAGTAACTTGAATAAAGGTAAAGCTATTTTACTGAAATTTTGAATAAATATCCTATAATAGCCTGCATAACCCAAGAATCTTCGAACCTCTTTTTGTGTTGTAGGTGGTGTTAAATCCACAATGACCTGAATTTTTGTCGGGTCCACCTTAATTCCCAAAGAAGAAACATGGTGTCCTAATACTATCCCCTTAGTTAACATCATAAAACATTTTTCATTACTAAGTGATAGGTTCGTCTCAATCCATCTCTTTAATACTTTTTCAATATTATTTAAACAATCATCATATGTTGTAACATACACGGTAAAATCATCCATATAAACCTCCACACACTCATGAATCAAATCAGCCAAAATAGAAAGAACTGCTCTTTGAAAGGTAGTAGGTGCATTACATAAACCAAAGGGTAATACATTGTATGCATATGTTCCCCAAGGCCATGTGAATGTTGTCTTATATTGATCTTCTAATGCTATTTTTATCTGATTATATCCACTAAACCCATTCAAAAAGGAGAAAAATTTCTTTCCAGCTAATGAATCTAACACTTGATCAATAAATGGTAAAGGAAAATTATCTTTCAATGTAGCTTTGTTAAGCTCTCTGTAATCAACACAAATTCTCCATTTCCCATTTTTCTTAGGCACCACAACTAAGGGTGAGAGTCATTGACTATCTGAAATAGGATAGATAAATCCGACTTGTAATAGCTTTTGTAATTCTTCTTTCACTATTTCTTTCATCATGGGATTCATTCACCTTTTTGGTTGCCTAACAGGTTTGATTTCATTATTAGTATAAATGTGATGGATGCATGTTTTTGGATGAATTCTGGGCATGTCTTTATAATCCCAGGCGAAATATTTTGAATATTTTTGCAATAATATTATTAGATTTTCCTCTTGTGATGATTGTAAATTGTTACCAATATTCAAATGTCTTTGAGGACTAATTTCAATGATTTTGCTATTTGAATTGGTAATTGAATTTACAGGAAAAATGCTTTTGAATGTATTTTGCAATGACTGTATTATGCAATTTTCCTGAAAAAATTCATTTAGAAGATAAATAGTTGCTTCATATTGAGTCACCCTAAGCTACTCTGAAAGATTTGGTTCTGAGATGAATAGTTCTAATAAGTCTTCATTTTCTTCCTCCTCTCTAAAATTATAAACTTGATTAAGACTAAGAACAAGTTTAAATGTTTGTTGTTCAGCTTCTTCAAGTAATGAAAATATAGAAGGAGATTGAGCAGGAGGATATAATGTAACATGCTTCCGTTCATCTTCATGTGCAATAATCATGCTTCCTGATCTGCATCCAATGTAAGCATCTATAGTGGCCAACCAGGGTCAGCCTAAAATTAAGGGATGCCCTCCCAAGTTTGTTTTTGGCTGCAAAATAAAAAAGTCTACGAGATATTTCCAAGAATCCAGTGAGACAATGATATCCTCTAGTATACCTTCTGGAACAACTTTGGATTTGTCTGCAAGTTCTAAGACTGTAGTAGTAGGTCTAATGTTTTTCAGATTCAATTGTTTCATAGTCTCTATTGTCATAACATTGATAGTTGCTCCCAAATCTATTAAAGTGGTTGGTACTGAAAATTTGTTAATTGATATGGTAACCATAGGAATTCCTGGATTAACATATTTTTCAATAGACGTATTCTTAGACACAAGAGTTGATAGACTTCCAATTACCTGGATTGTTGGTGGATCCTTATTTCTTCTACCAGTTTTCTTAATGCATAATTCCTTTATTGTTTTTGCATATATTGGAATATCTTTAATTTCCTGCAATAAAGGAATTTTAACATATGTGTTTTTAGATTCATCCATAATACTAAATTCAAGGAGAGATATTAGAATGTTCAGTTGTATAAGTCTCTCTGGATATGGTGGATTTTGTTTCATGATAGCCTAACCTTTTTTAATTTGTTTTTCTGGTTGAGACTATTCATTTTGATCTCCTTGTTATGTTTTTTCTTTAATTATTGGAGGAGAATCTTGTTGTAATACCTTCCCAGACCTTAGGTGGACATCCTCTATAGGAATAATTGAATATGTAGGATAATATGTTGCTTCTTCCACATGATATTTTGGTCTATCCACCTTATTTCTTAGATTAGATACTGGTTGAGCTGGTAATTGTGTTGGTCTAGGAGGTTGTTGGTTAGTTGGCAGTTGAAGTTGCTGCAGTTGAGTTAACATTGGTGGATTTTGATTTGGATATGGCATGGGTTGTTGTTGTTGGAATTGTTGATATTGAGGGAACGATTGTGGAGGATATGGATGTTAATATTGATATTGTTGGTTATACATTTGCTGTGATGGTTGGTTTCCATAACCATATCCCCTCCAACCTTGTGAAGGTTGGTTCTGATATTGTTGTGGTGGCCAAGTCTGCCATGGCATTGGTGTATTCCATGTGTTTTGAGGATATTGAAAGTTTTGTTGAGGGAATTTTTTAGGCATTCTTGGCTGCCAAGGTCTTCTTGGTGCCATATAGTAGAGGGAATCTACTCCTTGTATTTCTTCCCCTTGCAATCCTTTTAACTTTGGACATTTTTCTGTTGTATGATTTTCTGTGCATAGTCCACATACTTGTATATTTTGCAAAGAACATTCCCTGAGTGGATGTTTCTGTCTACACTTTGGACAGAAAATTTCTAAGGCTTCATCTTGCTCTTATTTTCTCTTCTTAGCTTTTAAAACATAAAATTGTGTACCCAAAGTGCTTAAGAGATCTGTTTTACAATTTTCTAATAGGATTCCTATCTCTGCTCTTGTTACTGCACTTGCTGCAGGTTTGGAATCTTTTGCTGAAATATCTCTTTTCCCACTCTTAGCTCTTCCTCTAGAATATTTTTGACATAATTCAGAAATTTCTTCAAATGGTAAATTAGAAATATCTCATTTTCCCATTACATTAAGAATATCTAAATACTCATCTCTAATACCCTTTAGAAAAATAGTGCAGATAGTATCTGGACTAAGAGAGCGATGTTTGGATTTTTGCAAATTATACAGGAATCTTTCCAAATATTCTTCCAAACTTTCATCTTCCTATTGGGACATTCTGAAAATGTCTTCTTTCAAGTCTCTAGACCTGTAGTAAGCTTGTTACTTTTTAAGAAATATTTTCTTCATGTCTTCCCAAGAAGATATAGTATGTTCTCCTAATCCCATAAACCATTTTAAGGTTGCAGTGTTTAAAGTAGCAGGAAAGTGTCGAATTTTATGAGTATCATCAGTATATCCATATGTTCTACACAAGTTATCAAACTCAAACATAAATACATCAGGATCTTCTGTTGACATTCCATAGAAATTTTGCAATACTGAAGGTGGAATATTTTTCATTTTTATTTCTTCTCCTGGTATTGTTCTTGCATCTAAAATAGGAAAGCCAAAAGTAGTCTCTTTATCATTATTATCTTCTTGTTCATTTTATTGTGTTCTTCGATTTTGGTTTTCTCTTCTTGCTTCTTCTTCTATTCTTCAAATTGCTTCTGCTCTTTTATCTTCTGCATCTTTTCTTTCCGCTTCAATTCTTCTTTCTTATTCTTGTTGTCTTCTCCATTCCCTTTGTTGTCTTTCATATTCTATTATTTGTTCAGGAGTCATGTTGATTCTAGTTGATCCTTCTCCTTCTTCAGCCATTTTGTGTTCAGAGACTTGTAGTGTTTCAATAGGTTGATTTTGTATTTCTTCCACTATGATTTGCTCAAGGACAGGTTGTTCTACTTGTTTGACAGTTGGTTTTGTTGTTTCTTTTTGTTTCCAAACAGAAGGAGGTTCTTTAGGTGATTTCTTTTTCATTACCTCAAAAGCTAACAAGACTTGTCATTCAACTAAATTTAATCTTTGTCCTTATCTATGTTTTTCCTCTAACTCTTCTATAGTAGGTTTTCCAGCAACTAGCGTTGTTAATCTTGTGGATGAATGTGTTGTTGGGGGGTTTTGTTTCACAAATCTACCTTTTTTATCTCTATCTCTAGGCATAAGAAAACATTAATGAAAACTATGTTTTTATTGTTTTTGGTGATTTTAATTTTTCTTTTCTTTTTATCTTCCTATTTTGACCGTTTTGGAAATATGCTTCCCCGGCAACGGCACAAAAATGTTGGCTCAATTTACTGTTGCAAATTAACCCAAGTATTTAATATCAATTCGGGTTGGTGAACTTAGAAGCATCCCCAAAGTATATGGGTTTCAATTACAGTCAAATTTAGAAGATGAACTATTGATGATTAGTGAAATGCATATCACAAATATGAAAACTAACTTAATTAATTTCTAAACAATGGATTAATATATATGAAATAATAATCAAGAGGCTCTATGTTCAGAGATCCTAGTTGTCCTTAATTATTGGTTGCATTATATCATCAATACCATTGTGACAAAATGAAAGAAGGAAATATAACACTAAAAAATAGATTAAGATATATGAAATAATAATCAAGAGGCTCTATATTTAGAGATCTCAATTTTCCTTAATTACTAGTTTCATTATATCTTTAACACTATTGTGAAATCATGAAAGCGGGAAATCTAACACTAAAGAATGGATTAAGATATATGAAATAATAATCAAGAGCCTCTATGTTCAGAGATCTTGGTTGTCCTTAATTACTGGTTGCATTATATCATCAATACCATTGTGAAAACATGAAAGCAGGAAACAATAAATATAAGTAAACTAGTTCACAAATACCAGCTATGAAAACTAAGAAGTGCACTTAGCTCGGTGTGGGGGCCCTTCCACCCTTGCCTTGCGCACTGTAAGTAAACTCAGCTACTCAAGACTTCAAGAAATCATTCAGCATGTAGCAGCATCAAAATATGATAGAACAGATCCTCTATTATGTCTTTAAGTCTCAAAGATGATAATAATAAGTCATACAAGTTCCAATGTCAAAGCCTTCAAAGTGTGAGGCTTAAATAGATGAAATATCTAACAAACTGATCTAAAATGTCTCAAGTAATCATAAATATCCATATCCTATCATATCAACTTGAATCAATCTATCATATCCATCATAATCTGAAAAAAAAATCCCATAAAATAAGAGCGTTGACCTAGTTTCTAGATCCTCCATAAAGGCTGGCCCTGTTTGACCGCCTTTGACTAAGCCTATTAAAGCTCAATCTGATTGTACCAACAAGTGTACTGTTACTCCTAGTTCCCGAGCTTTCTAGAAACATATCCTGCTCGAGCCCAAGTGTCTTGCACATATGTAAAACATCATGCTATTACGGGAATTTCTGCTGCTATCCAAAATTTCACTTAAATTCCAATTTTCACAAAAACATCTAATAATTGGAAAACATAAATTAAATACCTGTATATGAATATTTAGGTCTATGTGAGGTGAATATGATGGTAAATGGTTGGATAATGTAGTAAAATAAAATGTATTTCTTAAGAAAAAAGAGATAAAAAACAAGGCCCAACAGGTGGATCAACCACCTCTTGGCATGCGAAATAGATTTGCTTAAGGCATCTGATGACCTCAATGAAGCACCTACGAGAATAAATGCAAGAAGAATAGCGAGAATATTAGCAGGAGGAGTAGCGCATGGGCCAATAAAGAGAAAATGAAATAAGCCAGCATGCAGGAAGAACTGTAAGGTAGGGAGGATGAATAGGTTGCTCAGAGGATGAGCAACAGTTTTAGTAGGGGGGTGAGGATGGGCTTCTAACTTAGACATAATTTAAGGCCATCTAACCTTTCTTAGGCCCATCTACCTTTCTTAGGTGCATGAAAAGATATATTAAATCTCTCCTTCTACACTTATAATGTTTTCTTATGCTTTAATATTTTCTTGGGAAGGTTTAAAGGTAATTGCATATTTGTGCCTAATATTGGTTATTTTTGTAGAATATTGTGAGAATATTGGGCAGATTATGCAGATTTGGAGAAGGAGATAATTTATGGACTTACTCCTTACCACTGGAAGATCAAGAGTGAAGAATAAATCAGCACAATATCAGGAAATTATGGAGAAATATTGGAGAGATTCAAGGGGGTTATCCACCCTCCTTAACTCTAAAAGGCAGCCAAAGAATCCTCATGAGATCCCCTCCAACAATTTGAATTCTAGAGGTAGCCAAGCAACTCAAGACCAAGTGCGCTCAAGCCATACTTCACTTGGAGTCAAGTGGACTCATTACCTATTTTTTAGGAGTTGTTGGTAGTTGCCCTTGAGGATAAATAAAGCTGAAAAGTAGCTAATTAGGGCCGATTCTGGTGGATTCTGGTCCATTTAATGCAGTCCATTCCATTCCATTTTCATTTCATTCCATCCCATGCCATTCATTTTCCATTTTATTAGGATTTTTTTTAAGACCTTATGGATGTAATAAGATTGTATTTTTAATGCAATGAGTATTCAGATGACTTTTTATTGATCCAGTTCTAGAGAGTTGGTCTCGTGGGTTAGGGCCCAACCCATGTGCCTCAGCTTCTTTGTTGTTTTCATTCTTTCCTTTCTGTCATTTAGCTATTTTTTTTCTGTCATTTAATTAGTTCTTCCTATGATAGTTTCATTGTTGTTTAGTTTTTTCTTTCACTTTGTTGTTGTAGTTCTTCATTTGCTTACGAGAGTAATAGGGTAAAGGAAAAATCCAAAAAATGTGGTGAAGCCTTCCCCTCTCATCTATGTCAGTAGAGTTTGAGCAGGGTTGACCTTCCCACAGGCCAAAAAATTATTTATGTTCACTGTTTTTTTTATCACACATTTTGTCTGTTTCTTCCGTGCATGAATCCACAGGGTTGTTTGCAGGAATAAGAATCAAAAGCCCCAGAGACATTATTAAGACATTCTGATTCATTTTCCAGTCCCTATCCACCTCTATGTTACACTTCTTAACCTCACTTTTACACCTCCATTTCCCTCATTTTCCTCTTATTTTCATTCCACGCCTTTTCATTCACCAAACGCTTGAAAAACCATCAAAGTGGACCTTTGCCTTTGCTCCTCGAACTTCTCGCTACCATACATCGTAATGGCATTTCACATCTTTTTCCTTTTTCATTTAAATACTTACCACTCCCAACTTCGATTGCGATATTGCTTTGTACTCCGCCAAACCGCAAATCACAAATCACATTTCGTAATCTTTATCCGCTCCTTATTATACTTATAGCTCCCGATGCTAATTGCAATATTTTCATCGCACTCTGCCACCGGTCCCACCACCACGTCATCTGATTCATCGTAAATCACAAATCATAGTTTTTATTTGGTTCCCGCTAACACCTACTGCTCCCAACGTTGATTGCGATATCGCAGTCATACTCTGCCACCGGTCCCACCGCCACGTCACCCATATCATTTCGCATTTCATAGTTTTTACCCCATTGCATTTCGCATTTCGCTCCTACTCCCGAACATCACTTCCGCTACTCCTCCAACTTTGTGATATTGTGATTGTGATATTGCATATAGCATATCACACTCTCGTCCCTCCATCGCAGTTCTACGATCGCACTTCTAAAAGCCTCTCGCTCTAAACGATTTTTGTGCTACAAATTTTTAATAAGGTTTAGCATCTTTAACCCTTTTTTCCCCAAACTGCAAGAAACACCTCTTATAATTAGAACTCGGTCATGAATGGCTGCATAGATAGAGCATAAGATAAGTAGGGTGTTTATCCAATTTTCCAAGTTAAGTGTGGATTGAATTAGTTTCCTTTCTGAAATTTATATTAGTTTTTTTTCTTCCATTTCCTTTCTGAAATTTAAATTATTTTCTTTCAAGTCATTTTTTTAAATAAATTTAGTTTAGTTTCCTTTCTGTCTTTTCCTTTCTGCAATTTAAATTAGTTTATTTCCTGTCATTTCCTTCAACAATTTAGTTTAGCTTCCTTTTTGATATTTTCTTTTTGCAATTTATTTTAGTTTCATTGAATTGTGACAGACTTCACTGAGAACCCCTAGAAGTAGCACCCTTTCGTAGAGCAGAAGATCATAACATGAGTAGAATGCTTTTTTTGTGTATATAGCATTGTCACCTCCAAGTTTGTACGAACCTTGGGTTGATAAAGTAAAGTAGGGCAACCCCTGGGAGTTGTAGCACTCTTGGTGCAATACTAGGGCTCACCAACAAGTTCAAATCTATGTGGTATGGCCCTTTTATTGTTAAAAAGGTCCTGTAAAAGGGAGGTTATGCCTTGTTTGATTTTGAAGAAAATGAGCTGGTGAAGCCCAGAAATGGGCTCTATATGAAGAAGAATTATGCCTAGGATTTTTCCTAGCAATTGCTTTGTCTATATATATTGTATTTTTTGTACATTTCTATCTATTGATTTTTTGATATGACTTTGATGATTTTGATCTGATTTGGAAGGTTTTTTTTGGATGAGATGAGTCATTTTGGCTTTGTCAATGGTGCCAGTAGACATACCCGAAATCTTGCTTCCACGGCTTGGGTAATTCACTATCCATCTGGTCAGTTGCTATTCTGAAGGGGTGTATGCATTGGTCCTACTTCGAACAATGTGGCAGAGTACACTGTAGTGGTCAGCCTATTCTCAGAGGAAATATCTCTTGTTTTTGATTCATTAGTAGTATACTTGGATTCGAAACTGGTGGTTTCACAATTAAATAAAACCTGTCATGTCAGAGACCCATTTTACATCTATTATTTCTGAGAGTGTGTTTGTTACAACATTAATTTCGATATGTTACATTCATTCACATTCCTTGTTCAGAAAATGGGTTTGCAGACCCATTAGCTAATCAAGCAATTGATTGGCATATTAATCATTCAATACATTAAATATCAAAAATAGCATTCATCATTGTACATTTGGGACAATCTAATCATATAAATCCTTGTATATATATATATATATATATATATATATATATATATATATCATAGTTGTGTCCAAAATAAAAAAGAATCGGACAATCATGTCCTACAAAATTAGGGCTTATGCTCGATCATGTTCATCCTCAAAAAATATTACAGTCATCTGATCAATAAAATATATCCCTGTGGGCCCTGCCCATGATAGGTGTTCTGAAAGAACACTATAGCTCTCGCCACACGGCAGAACAATCGCACCCAATCACGTGGTACTCCAACCACACGTCTCTGTATAGCCTCTGGGAGGTCCTCAATTGTAGCCAAAGGGAATTGGCGATTCAAGCTCTCAAAGTTTCTTTGTATAGCATGGAAGGTCCTCCTTTGGTCTTCTACGACATCCTCAGCTTCTCTTCTGTGGAACCTGTGCCTCGGGAAGCCCTCAGGTCTCACTGGTCCCATGTCTGCAACATTATTCATAAAATTCGTAATTCATATTGTCCTAACAAAAAAAAAATCAGTTTCATATAATTTGAAAATCAAAATTTCATATAATAAAAAAATTATTGTGCGATCTTACTAATCACCCCCCATGCTGCACTGGGTGGTAGGGTTAAATCTGGATCTCCCATGAAATCCATGCCAACATAAGGATAGTCCTCTACTACAATGACTTGTTCTCACCACCAGAGGAAGAACTCATCGTCCCAACTAGTCCAGGGGACCTCTCCACCCCCGAGTCTCCTCATCAGATCTGCCCACCTAACTATTAGTGGATCACGAGGGTTGTTGATGGTAGAGATAATCTAAGGGCGAAGTCTTGGAATCCCCTCGAAGAATAATATGCATAGAATGGTACCATAACCAAAATGCTTTGTCTTACTCTTCTGGATTGAAGTCAGTTGTTTCTTCAAGTTTGTCATTAAGGTTGTGCACCAATCATACAATGTATTCAAGAAATCCACTGCTAGACTCATGCTTCCTCGTGAAGCCTGGTGCAAGGAAGATGATCCGGCTACCCTCAAAATGGTGAGAAGTATCTTCATGTGCAAACCTTTCACATATTTAATCGGGATCTATAACCCAACCTTCTGAGTACCCTCATCACAGTAAACACGAATATAATCCCTAAAATTTAACCCTCTTGTGGACTTGCCCTGAAAATTTACTGGTTCCCCTTTCCGAGAGAGTCCAATTATGAAATAAATGTCTTCAATTTCAATCCTTAGTGGAATCTGATCTATCATGAAACAATTTGCATCCGGATCCCAATATCTTACAAGCATTTCAAGCAATTTTTTGTTCATTTTCATGTTTGGAAATTTAAATAATTTCAATAATCCACATCCCCAAAGTATATCCAAGGATAACTAGTCTTCCATGAACTCATTATCAATTGTGCTATGCTCTCTTCCCCTTGAGCTTATGGTGATCATGCATCCGCTCTACACATACGCGAGTCCATTCAGACACAGTTGCGTCTATACGCGAGTTCGTCATTATGAACCTGCGTATACCTAGAGGGTTTCAGGAAAAACATAATTTCTATGGTGAAAATCCAAAAAAATTACTTGAATTGATAAAGAAATTAATGACCATGCTATATTATGAGGCTTACCTGAAATATTTGGATCGATTTGGTGGGTAATTGCTCCATTTCCAAGAAGGGGATTTTTTCTCCAGAGAAATTCCACAATTTCTTCACATCACAATTGACCAAATATGAGTCTAAAAGCCCTATTTATGCCTAGAATTCAAAAATAAATCGCAAATTTCGTTTGTGGTCATTTTTTGAATTTGTTCAAGACTGTTTAACCTTTTGGCCTGTAAGTGTTAGGATAGGTTATTTTCAGGTCCATTCTGCTGATTTTGAGATGATTCCATTACTTCTTTGGTTCCATGATCGTTGACCTGTCATGGCAGGTATCTTATTTTGAACTGGCATATAGGTTAGGGAATTCACTTTCCATTTCACTTATGCATACTAGCCTCCATTATGAAATCTTTCCATAGGGTCAACCCCATAATGTTATGATTATTAAACCAATTTCACTCACCGACTTATAAATCATGATATGATGGTAGATCCATCCTTTACATGGGATTTTTAGTTAGATCCTCGCTAGCATTTGTCGCCCATGCTGCAATTTGTGTAGGCTCGGGAGTCCTCTTTTTCCCGCCATGACTTATGCGTTGAAGCTTCACTCTTCTTCTTCTTCGCTATCTTATTCTTGCCATATACCTTAGAGGCTCCCATTTTGTTGTTGAGTTGTTTTGCTGCATTGCATATTGACCATTTGTATATCTTGGCCTTCAACCAACTTCATTTGGACTCATGTTTAAGCCACCTTTTAACCATGTTCTTCTGCAAATTCAACCGTGCAATCACTTAGCCTTCGCAACTTGACACCTTTTCCCATGGATGGAACATTCCTCTGAGTGTCACTTACCAATTTTTTCCACCTTGCATTGAGCATAGGATTTTTCCTATCCCAAGAACTAGTGCATTTGTTTACCGACACCCGTTTTATCCATTGTACTATAGGCATTCTTTTATTCCTTTTCAGGCTTTGAAATATGAAAAAGACAAAAAAAATAAAATATCTCAAAAAAGAGCAGGAATGAGACATTACTTCCACATTTGATGGTAGCTAAAGAGTCAGTTATGTCGCCCTTGAACAAATAACACAAAAAATCTAAGTCTTTTCTCCATTTGGGATGGGTTTAGTTTTTACTTAGGAGAAGTCGTAACCTTGTTATCGAGTTAGTACTCCCTCGTTTGGTTATCTCTTCCAATCATATGGAGGGATTTTTTATGACTCCTCCATGACAAACTTACACACAGTAATCATATGCTGTCATAGTCAAAATGATTCATGCTTTTGTTCCAGGGAATTAAACCTGAGTTGGCCTTTATGCAGTGTCTCTTGACTCATTTTTCAGTCGGCCATCCTGGTTTGTCAGAGTCTTGTTCTATAACATCAGCTATTTGGTCCTTTGCTTGTGCTAGTTTGAGAAGGTCTCTATTGACTTCTTACCGATGGGTTTGTCTCTTATTGACTTTGACAAATTTCTCTAAGAGTAAACCTAGAGTCGCACCCTAGCCCTCTTTACATCATTGATAGGTGACCTTGTGCTCAGCATTTGATCAACACCATGGGTCTTTGACTGAGTAGTTTCTCTTGTGTTCAACTTCAACTTACATTATCACACTTGGGGTTCGTGCAGTGCCTTGGTTTCCATTTGACCCTATTGATGGATTCCTCGCCTCTTTGTCAACTTTCATTATTGGTTGGTTCAGAGGGTTTCTATTGTGCGCTATCTAAATTTTGTGCATGCCAGAAATGTACGTCGGGTTGGTTAATTCTTCGTCCGATTCCTTCCAAATTTTGGCCTGCGAGTTACACTTGCACTTGATTGATGTGGGATATCTTAATGCCTTCCTTCCAGCGGATCTTTTCCCATCGACTCCGACTCATTACTCTGGGAATAAGGTCTAGATTCCTTTTGTCAGTAACTTAGGGTTTGATGTCATCAGTGGCAGAATCCTTCGCTATCGACAATGATAATACATCAATTTCTCCCTATTGGTATATTATCTCAAGTGTTTGACTCCAACTCATTTATTTGCACTTGTTAGATTGTACTCGGGCAAATTGACTCTCATCATCATTATCGGTGAGTTGTCTCACATTTTTTAATGGTATACATCAATGACCGGTAATCAACTAATTTCTCACATGGTCAACCTAAACTCATTTATTCCCATTGTGTAGAATTGTGCCATAGTGATCTGTGAAGACCTCGAGTTTGCATCAACATGTTTTGGTTCACTTTTACATCTCCTTCAGTTTCTTCCAGTGACACCATCCACCCTTATATGTTGCAGTTCATCATAGCAGCATCTTATATGTTGGCACCCGAGTTGCATGTAATACCACTTTTCCACCACTTATGATTTGGTACTTGTAGATTCATTTGTGACTTCAATGATCATATATCTTTGCAACATAATTTATCAGTCTTTTGTATGTGATACTTATACATGATTTTGATATGTACTTTTGAGCAGTGATAAGATGATTCACGATGTACTTTACAATTCAATTATACTTTTTTACATATTGGAACAGCTCCATAATTGATATGTGGACATGATTTTCTCTCACTGAGCATGATTATACCCGCCTCATACATGAGCTTTCTTTCTGATTTCTTTCACTAGTTTTTGGCACGCTGAAATCTGGTCAAGTCCTCTCTAGTCCTCACAAGATTCTTTCTTATGCACATAATGCATTTCGTCCATCATGTACCTCTTCTAGCCTCATATATTAGGGGGAATCTTTTATAGCATCTTTTATCACCTTTATATACTTGATGACTTATGCATTGGCCTTGGGTATCCCTTCCACAAACCTGGTCAAACTTCTTAAAAATCAGTACTTTGAATTCCATACATGACTCTGCCTGGAATTTTTCACGTGCAGACGTGGGTCCACTCATATCTAACCTGTGCATACTATTTAAAATATTAAAAAATAATAAACTTCCTATTAATTGGGCGGGGTTTATAGGTTTTCCCTGTAGACTACATACACTAGCTCGTGGCCAAACTATTTCCCAACTGAAAAACTGATTTGAGGAAGTATAAATACACCTCAACGGAAAGGCATAAGGGAGGAGTGTTGAGATTGCAACAAGATGATGAGCTTAGTGAAAAGAGTCGCCTTCACTAAGTGGGCCCGCAGGGTATTTTTGGCGCAAAGTCTATTTTTAGACATGTCAATCATGATTCTATGAGTTGCAGGATGCTATTTGTGGAGGGATGGTCAAGTTGGAAAAATAGATGGACTTATATTTTTAGACATACTGGGCGGAATCTATTTTTAGATTGCCAGTCTAAAAATAGATATGTCGAATATTATTAGCTCTTAATAATATTTGGACTATAAACATTATCTTATCCTCTTGGAGCACTTCAGTTTGATGCCTGGATGTGGCACATGCAGATGACAGAAGGAATTACGCTATTCCTAGGGTCTAAGTGGAGCTATTGCATGATGACTTTAGTTAGAACTCATGTGAGTGAGTTTGGTGGAGTTGATTGAGGAGTTTATGGAGTTGTGTTCAGTTTAACTCAGTTAAACATAGTTGAGCTAGTTGTATCTAGTCTAACTGATTGATACACTAGTGGAAGTGGTGTGAATTAATTAATAATTAATTTACTAATTAATCAACTAATTAACACATCAGTTAACTTCAGTGCATGGACAGTTTCAATGGAGATCAGTGATGGAGGTCGGTGAAAGAGCAGGTTGACTATCAGTTGTGACTATACTGGTGCATGAGATTTGCACACACATTGATGGAGATTCCAATGATGATTGCACAGTACATCTTGGTGGGATTCAAACTTGGATCTGATGATTATCCATATTGGATTGCGCAGTAGAGGCAGGCTAATAGGTGGAGGAGATTTGAGCATGTGACTTGCTTGATCTGAGCTTGTGTAGTGTGTAGCATGTGAGATAGTGCTGAGAGCTTGTGAGGAGCTTTGTGCTATTATTTTTACATGAACTCTATCATTATAATATACAGATAGTTGGGGGTTTTCAGCTTTAAGCTTTCCCATTACATACTGTGTTTATATGTGTGATTGATTATGTGGTTTTAATGTGTGCATGTGATTGTTTATAATTCCGCAAATTGATGATCAATAGTAGAAGAGGTTATGTATTATGCATGAAGCTCAAATAGTGTGTGATCAGGATAATCTCGGTGAATAAGTTATCTATTATTCAAATTTCTACATGGTATCGGAGCAGTATTGATCATTGGAGCAATTGCAAAACATTGAAGCGGTTGAGTTTTGTGCTGGTGGAATTCGAATTTGCAGCAGTGTTTTCTTGGTGTCGAAGCTGAGATGTCTTTCAACGGATTGCGATTGGAGTATGCCCTTGAGGGCAGCTCGAATTATATTGCATGGAAGGATAGGATGGAGGCGGTGTTAGATGACAATGGGTTGAAGGAGTTCATAGATGTTGAAGTCCCAAAGCCTACTTCTAGCGATGCTGCCATAATTGAGGCTTGGCAAAAGAAGACAGCAAAGTGTCAAAGGATTCTGTTGGAGGGCGTGAAGGATCACATAGTGTCCAGCCTGCATGGTAAGGCTTCTCCATTCTTGATGTGGAAAGCCTTGACAGATTTATTCCAAAGAAAGAGCGACCAGAGGAAGTTGGCGCTCAAGGATAAACTCAGAAACATAAAGATGGAGAAAGGCGACAGTATGCCCAAGTACCTCACGAAGTTCACCCAATGTAGGGATGAGCTGGGAAGTGTGGGGGTGACTGTAGATGATGAGGACTTGTTGAGCTTGGCTCTCCTTGGGCTTCCGAAGAGTTGGCATTCCTATCAGGACTCTGTCAATGGTCGGGAGAAATTGCCAGGATGGGAGCGACTTTGGTCGGATCTTGTGCAAGAGGAGATAAGGCGGAGTACCAGGGACGGATCGTCATCAAAGAACTCTGATGAAGAGAATTGCGCTTTGGTTGCCAAAGAAAAGAAGGGGAAGAGCAAGAAAGCTTCTCATTCCGGTGCGAAAGGCAAGAAGCAGGACATGTCCAAGGTGAAGTGCTTTCACTGTCACCAACACGGACATTATGCCACAAATTGTCCGCAGAAGAAGAAAAATAAGCAGGCTGCTAGATTTGCAGCTAGGGAGGCCTTAGCCTCGTAGTTTGAGCTGGATTTTTCACTGATCGCATGCTTGGTGTCAAGTGTGGCGGGATCAGTATGGTTTCTAGACAGTGGTGCGTCTTTTCACATGACAAGAGATCGAGATTTTTTTACTGATATGGATAAGAAAGATCTTGGAGTGCACATCGAGATGGGCGATGATGGTAGATACAGTGCGACCGGTATCGGTACCATTTCCTTTGAGAGGGAGTCTGGTAAACCCTTCGTATTGAAGGATGTGATGCATGTTCCAGGATTGAAGAAGAATCTTATCTCTGTGGCGATGTTAGAAGACAAGGGATATGATGTTGTCTTTAGCGAGGGAAAGACTTTCCTGCGCAGTAAGGCAACTAGTGAGACCCGGAGGATAGGGGTTCGAGTTAAGAACCTTTATCAATTGCAGGTAGATGGCTACGCAGCAATGGCAGGCAAGGCAGAAGGAGTGGTGAGTCGGGATGATGGCAAGTTGTGGCACCGAAGATTGGGCCACCTTCACCATGGAGCTTTGAAGATACTGCAGCAGATTTCTACTGGGCTTCCTAAGGGTACTCTTGCGCAGTCAGATCAGTGCAAGGGGTGTACCTTAGGAAAATTTGTGAAAGCCACCTTTCACGAGAAGGATAGTCACGCCACGACGATCCTTGAGAGAATTCACACAGACGTGTGTGGACCTTTCTCAGTAGCTTCGACAGCAAAGCACAGGTACTATGTGATATTTGTTGATAATTATTCTCGGAAGTGCTGGATCTTCTTCATGCAAAAGAAGAGTGAATACTCAAAGTTCTCGTGAGTTCAGGGCGCTGGGCGGAGAGCAAATCGTGGAAGCAAAGGAAGGCTCTAGGGAGGACAATGGGTGAATTCATCCGGCGAATGTGCACGAGCTCATTATCTGCAAGGAAGTTAAGAAGTGACATGTCCAAGGTGAAGTGCTTTCACTGTCACCAACACAGACATTACGCCACTGATTGTCCATAGAAGAAGAAAAATAAGAAGGCTGCTGGATCTGCAACTGGAGAGGCCTTAGCCTCGCAGTTTGAGCGAGATTTTTTGCTGATCGCATGTCATGTCAAGTGTGGCGATCGCATGGTTTCCGGACAGTGGTGTGTCTTTTCACATGACAGGAGATCGAGATTTGTTTTCTGATCTGGATGAGAAAGAGCTTGGAGTGCACATCGAGATGGGTGATGATGGTAGATACACTGCGACCGGTATCTGTACCATTTCCTTTGAGAGGGAGTCTGGTAAACCCTTCATATTGAAGGAAGTGATGCATGTTCCAGGATTGACAAAGAATCTTATCTCTGTGGCGATGTTATAAGACAAGGGATATGATGTTGTCTTCAGCAAGGGAAAGGCTTTCCTGCGCAGTAAGACAAATGGAGAAACCCGGAAGATAGGGGTTTGAGTCAAGAAACTTTATCAATTGTAGGTAGATTGTTGCACAACAATGGCATGCAAGTGCATGAGTGGTGAGTCGATGATGGCGAGTTGTGGCACCGGAGATTGGGCTACCTTCACCATGGAGCTTTGAAGATACTACAGCAGATTTCTACTGGGATTCCTAAGGGCACTCTTGCGCAGTCAGATCAGTGCAAGGGGTGTACCTTGGGAAAATTTGTGAAAGCCACCTTTCACGAAAAGGATAGTCACGCCACGACGATCCTTGAGAGAATTCACACAGACGTGTGTGGACCTTTCTCAGTAGCTTCGACAGCAAAGCACAGGTACTATGTGATCTTTGTTGATGATTTTTCTCGTAAGTGTTGGATATTCTTCATGCAGAAGAAGAGCGAGACATACTCAAAAGTTATATGAGTTCAAGGCACTGGTTGAGAAAGAATCGGGGAAGCAGGTGAAGGCTCTTAGGAGCGACAATGGTGGTGAATTCATCTCTGGCGAATTCGAGGACTTTTGCAGCGCAGAAGGAATTCGAAGAGAGCTCATAACACCTCATAACCCACAGCAGAACGGGGTTGCTAAGCGGAAGAATAGAACGATCGTGGGTGTTACACGAGCGATGTTGCATGATCAGGGCCTACCCATTCACTTGTGGGTGGAGGCATGCAATACTGCAGTATATGTGCAGAACTGTTGTCCTCATAGGATACTTGGCAAGAGTACACCCGAGGAGGCGTTTTTCTAGTAAGAGGCCCGATATTTCCCATTTGAGGATTTTTGGTTCACTTGTTTACATTCATGTGTCGAAGGATGCCAGGAAGAAGCTGGAGCCGACTGCAGAGGTTGGGATATTTGTGGGGTACACTAATACGCCCCACAACTATCGTGTGTATTTTCCAAATAGTCGCAAGACTGTTGTGCGACGGGATATCAAATTTCATGAGGAGAAAGCCATGAAGTGTTCGCTTGAGAGGGAACCACACTTGCATGCAAATGAGGAGCTATTAGTTCCTAACGATGAGCCTCAGGATGTGGATCAGCCACAAGAGGAGGTTCATGGAGTGGAAGAAACCACTCATGCAGCGCCAACCATCAGAGGGCGGAAGCACACTACAAAAGCTCGAGGGCAGACCTGCCCCGTATGTAGAGAAGGTTGTGCGGGAGCACGATGACCATGGGGGCTGCGAGACAGTAGGACATTCAAGATCAGCACGATGCTGGGCGGTTTCCTTGTGAGCAAGTGTATCGCATAGGGCCATCCTTCGAGGAAGCTGTGGAGGACCCTGCATGGGTAGATGCCATGGTGGAAGAGTATGATTCGATTGTCAGAAACAGTGCATGGGAGATTGTCCCAAGACCGGAGGGGAAATTAGTGGTGGGTTCGAGATGGATCTACAAAGTGAAGAAGGCGGTTGACGAGAGTGTGGGGAAGTACAAGGCAAGATTTGTTGCCCGAGGCTTCTCACAGATAGAGGGGATCGATTATGAGAGACCTTTGCACCTGTCGCAAGGTATTCTTCCATACGGACGATCCTAGCTCTCTCAGCAAAGATGGGGTGGCACATTCATCAGATGGATGTAAAGATTGCGTTCCTCAACGGAGTCATTGAGGAGGAGGTATACCTAGAGCAGCCCGAAGGTTTGAGATCTTTCGTAGCGAGTCGCATGTGTGCAGGCTCAAGAGAGCGTTGTATGGGTTGGAAACAAGACCTCATGCTTGGTAACATATGGATAGACAAGAGCCACCGACTTGGATTCTCCAAGAGTGAGGCGGATCCGAACCTATACCAGATTGTGGTGGAGGGTAAGTTGTCGATCATTGTACTTTATGTAGATGATTTGATTTTGACAGGTGATGAGCTGTTGATACTCTCATGCAAGGAGGATCTTGCAAAAGAGTTTGAGATGAAGGACTTGGGCCTCCTTCATTATTTCCTGGGATTGGAAATTTGGCAGCGCAGTGGTGGACTATTTGTTTCTCAGGGTAAGTATGCCCGGGAGATACTGGAGAAGTTCAACATGCATGGCCGCAAGCCTGTTGATACTCCTCTTCCTGGTGGATGGAGGAAGGAGGATGCTACTTCAGCGGAGGTAGTGGATGCCACTGTTTATCGACAGTTGGTGGGGTCGCTTATGTATCTGGTCAATACACGACCCGACATATGCTATGCTGTGAACCAGCTTCACAAGCTATGGTTAAGCCAACCAAGCTCTTCTGGAAGGCAGGCAAGCATGTATTGAGATATCTCAGAGGCATATATCTCAGAGGCACATCGGGATATGGATCATGGTACAGATAGGAGGATCAATTGAGGCAGCATGGCTTCACGGATTGGTATCATCATATCAGAGATTGTGTGCAGCGGAAGGTCATGTTACTTTCATACATTCCTACGGAGGATCAGGATGTTGATATCTTGACGAAGGCGCTCACCAGGAGAAAATACGAATACCACAGGGGCAGGATAGGGGTTGCAGATAATCCATATCTTGTTGAGAGGGAGTGTTGAGATTGCAACAAGATGATGAGCTTAGTGGAAAGGAGTCGCCTTCACTAAGTGGGCCCGCAGGCTATTTTTGGCCTAAAGTCTATTTTTAGACATGTGGATCATGATTCTATGAGTTGCAGGATGTTATTTGTGGAGGGTTGGTCAAGTTGTAAAAATAGATGGACTTCTATTTTTAGACATACTGGGCGGAATCTATTTTTAGATTGCCAGTCTAAAAATAGGGATGTCAAATATTATTAGCTCTTAATAATATTTAGACTCTAAACATTATCTTATTCTCTTGGTGCACTTCATTTAAGTGCATAGATGTGGCACAGGAGCTGACAGAAGGAATTACGCTATTCCTAGGGGTTAAGTGGAGCTATTGCATGAATACTTCAGTTAGAACTCATGTGACAGAGTTTGGTGGAGTTGATTGAGGAAGTTAGTGGAGTTGTATTCAGTTTAACTAATCTAAACATAGTTGAGCTATTTGTATTTAGTTTAACTAATTGATACAATTAGTGAGAGTGGTGTAAATTAATTATTAATTAATTCACTAATTATAAACTCATTAATCAACTAAAGAATGCATCAGTTAACTTCAGTGCATGGACAGTTTCAGTGGAGACCAGTGCAGAAATAGGTGAAAGAGCAGGTTAACTATCAGTTGTGACTATACAGTTGCTATTTGCAACACACGGATAGGTGGAGAAGCCCATGAGGATTGCGCAGTACAAGCCAGGTGGTTTATCCATTTAATGAAGCCATCCCATAGCATTGAAAACACAATAGAGGCTGGCTATCAAGTGGCAAAAGATTGGAGCATGTGTTTTGCTAGATCTAGCTTGATAGTGTGTAGCAATTGAGGGTGTGCATGAGAGCTTGTGAGGATATTTTGTACTATGATTGTTACATGATCTCCATGACATATAATATACAGATATTTGGGGTTTTCAACTTTAAGCTTTCCCATTAAATACTGTGTTCATATGTGTGATTTTTTGTGGTTTTAATGTGTGCATGCAATTGATTTTATTTCCGCATGTGATGATCAATGGTAGAAGAGATTCTGTATTATGCATGAAGCTAAAATAGTGTGTGATCAAGAGAATCTCAGTGAATAATATCTCAGTTATTCAAATTTCTACATGGTATCGGAGCTGTGTTATAGATTTTCTACATGGAATGAGAGCAGGAATTTTTGGGTGCGCGAGTTTGCAGAGAATATCTGAAAATTTTGGTGAAATATTTTTAAAAAAATAGCATATTTGGATTCCTTGCAAAAAAATACCCAAATTGGAAAAAAAAATCGATCGAATCGGAGCTCGGATGAGGGAGATATCGTCGATTTAAAATCAGCTCTTTTTGTTAAAAAAATTTGTGACAGCGGGACAATTGCAATGTGCACGAGCCAAGATGATGAGCTTAGTGAAAAAAGGACCAATCTTGCAAATCCATGCACCGATATTTTCCTCCTGCTAGCTTGTCTCCACTACGCAATCCAAGCTGATTACAATGACCAATTCGATGTAATCCCACTCTCATTGACTGCATTATTATCATTGGAAACTCCAATGTATATGTAGATGCAATTCATGCATCACTAATAGTCACAACAGATAGTCTATCTTGCCCTTTCACCTATCTCTCCACTGGTCTCCATTGAATCTGTCCATGCACTGTAGTTAACTGATGTATTCTTTAGTTGATTAATGAGTTAATAATTAGTGAATTAATTAACTAATTAATTCACACCACTCTCACTAGTGTATCAATCAGTTAGACTAGATACAACTAGCTCAACTGAGTCTAACTGAGTTAAACTGAACACAACTCCACCAACTACTTCTATAACTCCACAAAACTCTGTCACATGAGTTCTAACTGAAGTCCTCCATGCATTAGCTCCAGTAATCCCTCAGGAATAGCATAATACCTTCTGTCAGTTCCTGTGCCACATCTGTGCACTGAACTGAAGTGCTCCAAGAGAATAAGATAAGGTTTAGAGTCCAAATATTATTAAGAGCTAATAATATTTGACATATATTTTTAGACTGGCAGTCTAAAAATATATTCTGCCAAATATGTCTAAAAATAGAAATCTATCTATTTTTCCAACTTGACCAACCATCCACAAATAGCATCTTGCAACTCATAGAATATGATCGAAATGTCTAAATATAGACTTTGCACCAAAAATTACTTGTGTGGGCCCCACCTAGTTTAGGTGATTATTTTCCAACTAGGATCAGGAATGATGTTTTAGGATGCCTCCTTCACTATTTCTTGTTGCAATCTTCAACACTCCCTCTCAACAAGAGACTGTCTTTTCATGCGACATGCAACTCCATGCATTCGCCCTGCAACCTTCACAAGTGCCTTGCAACTCCATGCATCTGCTCTGCAACTCCTCTGAAACTGAATAGGCTCCAAACAACTCAATCAATCTGATGCATCTATCATCAAAGTCTTTGACTTCTGCTAGTACCAACTACACATATCTTCAGGAACCACTGCGCTGTTGAAATCTGCACCCATACACTCTACACTTGCTGTCAACTTTGAACTGCGCTCCAGTATTCGACACTGTCACTTTGATCTGCCTGTGTCAATCCAACTGATCATGCTACTGCTGCGCTGTGGGCACCTCATAGCCAAGTTCAATTCATGAGATCCACACCATATCAATGAATCCTGCCCAGAAATATCCTCTTGGGATTAATCATGCATGTCGCCCCACCTCTCACCTAGTGGTATAGCTGCATGCACTCCCTCTGCCCATCTGGCACGAAATTTCTCTGCATGAGTGGTTTCTCCCACTCCATGATCATCATCTTGTGGCTGCTCCACATCCTGAGGCTCACTCTTACCTGCATGCAAATCCTGCTCCCTCTCAAGCTTCAATTTCATGTCTTTCTTGCACTTCCCAACAGTAGGAAGCTCCGTAGAATTCCCATCTACTTCAAATCTATAAAGATTCTTCTGCATCTCCAGTTGTGGCTGCTCCACAACCTTCTGAGACTGCTTCTCACGCTGCATGTTGAGAGGATCCCTCTCAACCACCAAGTCACTAACCTTTTCTTTTCTCCTCAAGGCTTTGCATGCATCTTATACCTCAGTGCATGTAGATTCTTGGCTCGCGCACATTGCAATTGTCCCGTCGTCGCAAAATTTTCTAACAAAAAGAGCTGATTTTAAATCGACGATATCTCCCTCATCCGAGCTCCGATTCGATCGATTTTTTTTTTTAATTTGGGTATTTTTTTGCAAGGAATCCAAATATGTTATTTTTTTTCTGAAAATAATTCACCACAATTTTCATATATTCTCTGCAAACTCGCGCACCCAAAAATTCCTGCTCTCATTCCATGTAGAAAATCTATAACACAGCTCTGATACCATGAATAGATTATATACAATATGCATGTATATAATTTATACATTGTATCAGAGTTGTGTTATAGATTTTCTACATGGAATGAGAGCAGGAATTTTTGGGTGCACGAGTTTGCAGATAATATCTGAAAATTTTGGTGAAATATTTTCAGAAAAAAATAGCATATTTGGATTCCTTTTGAAAAAATACCCAAATTGAAAAAAAAATCGATCGAATCGGAGCTCAGATGAGGGAGATATCGTCCTATCATTCCATTTTTAGACATACTATGCGGAATCTATTTTTAGATTGCGAGTCTAAAAATAGATATGTTGAATATTATTAGCACTTAATAATATTTGGACTATAAACATTATCTTATCCTCTTGGAGCACTTCAATTTGATGCCTATATGTGGCACATGCAGCTGACAGAAGGAATTACGCTATTCCTAGGGTCTAAGTGGAGCTATTGCATGATGACTTCAGTTAGAACTCATGTGAGTGAGTTTGGTGGAGTTGATTGAGGAGTTGATGGAGTTGTGTTCAGTTTGACTTAGTTGAACTAGTTGTATTTAGTCTAACTGATTAATACACTAGTGATGAGTAGTGTGAATTAATTATTAACTCATAAATCAACTAATGAACATACCAGTTAACTTTAGTGCATGGACAGTTTCAGTGGAGATCAGTGATGGAGGTAGGTGAAAGAGCAGGTTGACTATCAGTTGTGACTATACTGGTGCATGAGATTTGCACACACATTGATGGAGAAGCCAATGAGGATTGCGCAGTACATACTGGTGGGATTTGAACCTTGATCTCATGATTATCCATATTGGATTGTGCAGTAGAGGCTGGCTAACAGGTGGAGCAGATTGGAGAAAGTGTCTTGTATGATTTGAGCTTGTGTAGTGTGTAACAACTGGAGATAGTGCTGAGAGCTTGTGAGGAGTTTGTACTATGATTGTTACATGATCTCTATCATTATAATATACAGATAGTTGGGGGTTTTCAGCTTTAAGCTTTCCCATTACATACTATGTTTATATGTGTGATTGATTATGTGGTTTTAATGTGCGCATGCGATTGTTTATAATTCCACAAATTGATGATCAATAGTAGAAGAGGTTATGTATTATGCATGAAGTTCAAATAGTGTGTGATCAGGATAATCTCGGTGAATAAGTTATCTATTATTCAAATTTTTACAAGGAGAGAGAATGCTATTGATATTATAGTCTGTTATAGCCCTGATCAACTTTTATATTTCCATGTGTCTCCTGCACTTCTGTTGAGGCCTCAAAATTCACTGCAACAACGTGGGGGATGACCACCCGGTCTAGACCTTAAAGCAGTTCCTTTTCCATTTAGAATAGTGGCTCCAACTGGTTTAACTAGGTCCAGTTACCTACTCTCAATCTCCATTGGCTTAAAATATGACTTTCATCTATCAATGGGAAAGAGACATCAGATCATTTCTCTTGTTGATCAGACAAGAAAATGATCCTTAAGCTAATTTGGGCTTAGCCAAGCTACAATTAAAGTTCTGCCTCTTTGGAAAGAGGACTTTTTAAGGATGTAGAATTTAATCTAAATGCAATATTATTCTAAGATGCAAGAAAAAGAAACTATTTTAATCATATCTCAATTAGGAAGATATAGATCTATCACAACTGAGAGCAAGATGTTTTAAATAATTGAGATTTAAATATGTTTGTTTTAAATGAATATCAAGCTAACGAAGTAGTTCAATTAACTGATATTGTGAAGACCAAAGACATTCTATCTAGCGACCTCTTAACTGAAATAATCAATCAACAACACTCAAGAAGTAGTTCTCAAAATGATATTGATTATTTAATCAGTAACTTGAATAATTAAACAATAACATGCGGAAATAGTTCACAGCATATCACTATTCAATAAAACAATTTTTATAAGATAGATTTCTGAATAAATAGTTACTCAAAAATCAGAATTCAACCCATAAGAGTAGAGACAAATAATAACAAAAATTAAGGCAAATTACTCATACCAACAAAAGTGCACAAGTATGCAAGTAAATTGACATATTCCTATTATCATAAAATGAAACTAGCATTTAAAATAATAGTATTATAAATACCAATTTATTAAGTCCATTTCTCCATCTCCAATCTCTAACAATCTTTTACAATGTCTGAACTTCTGCTTTCAAAATCAGAGCTACAGTAGTGCAAGACTCTGTTTATTATACATAACTCATAATGTAAAAGAAAAACCTCAATAATCTCCAGATCTGAGATTCCTCTCCTCTCACACTACACCTCTAAATCCTCTAGACAATAGTGCCATCAAGAATTCCAGAATTGCAGAGGAGAGAAACCTGTATTACATTTTGCAATTTTCTATTTTAAATATTTACAAAATAATTCTTCATAGGAATGTTTGTTGAAGAGTGGGTTTGTCCCATTAATTTTCATTGGTTCAAATCATATTATTCAATTGTCGGAGTATTCTCATTGATTGAGATCTTTTTATTCTCATCTCTTCAATTGTTTTCCTACAAAAATAAATCAAAACAAAATTAAAATGTAAAAATAAAATCAAAATGTGAAATCTATAAATGAAAATAAATCCAATTAAAACTTGATTAAATAAATAATTGAAAATGAAATCTAAGCTTTCTATTCATTCCTGTAATGATCTAATTGGTCAAGGATATCATTGTCGAATGGATTTTCTCTTAGAAGAAGTTGTGGGCAAATGAAAAATGCAGAAAATAAAACTCAGAAAATGATTTTGTTTAAAATTAGAAGCTTGACCTTCTGTTGAATTTTAGACCCCATAAATGATCAAATCTAGAAATGAAACAACTTCATCCTGGACCTCATTTGGCCAAGTAAAAATCCATTTATGAGCTTCCAAAGTTGATATATTAAAATTTCCAGAATTCTAGGATTTTTGTTACTAGGGCTAAAAATCAGAGTTTTTAACTATTTTCTAATCCTAAATTAGATTACAGTTTTTTAATTAATTAATACTAATTAATTGCAATTATATTATTAATCTAATTTAGTTATAATCTATTTCTAAATTAAGTTATAATTATCTATTAATTAATTATAATTACATTATTAATTTTGATTAATAAAAACTAATTGAAAATAAAATTAAATTAATTTTAAAAATGATTTATTTATTAATTAAAATTTTAAAATATTATATTAATATTGTAATTTGAATTATATTAAAATTATAATAAAATATTATAATTAAAATATAATATTAATTGTAATATTATATAATATAATTTCTTTTAATTAATAATTCAAAAAAATACACACTACGTGAGAGAGGAGGAGAGTGGAGAGGTGAGCATTAATATGAAGAGAGAGGAGGAGGAAAGAAACGAGAGTTTGAGGAAGTATTAATGGTGAGGTAGTATGGAGGGGGAGTGGAATAGTGAGGTGGAGGAATAAGGTGACATGAGGGAGTGAGGTGGAGGGTGAGTGAGGTGAGCGGGAGTTATAAGGTGAACAAAAAATTTGGATAAAACTTTAAAAATCCATCGTATAAACCAAAATCGCAATTCGCAATCGCAAGTTTTTAAAGATTGTTTTTTTGTTTGATTTTAAAAATTATGATATGTGATGTGCGATGTATCACATCACAAGTTTTTTTATTTCGGATTTTTTTTTAAATATATGTATTTTGAAATGGGGTCCATAAGGGATTAACCATCCTACAAATTAGACTTAAGTCATTTTTCAAATTTAGGGTTTTGGGTTTGGCAATTTGTTTTAAAATAACAATTTGGAGTATATTACCAATATTCTGAAACGTATTTTCGTCTATTGTTCAATTTCGCTGGGTCATTTTGTAGGACCGTTAGTAAAAAATGAAAAATGAGTAAAAATGAACTAAAATTTAATATTTACAATGAATGACTATTTTAACTACGAGAATTAAAATATTGGTACACTTTATACATTTTTTAACTCAAGCTAGAAAATGAACAAAACTTCAAATGATTACTATTTACAAACTGGTTGACCAAATGAAGTGAAACAAGTATCGTTGGAAAGGTTGTAAAAAAACAGATTCAATAAGGCAATCAAAACAAAATTTCGAGGAAAATAAAAAATGACAAAAAATGTAGGATAATTAACTTAATGAAATTTCTAAAATATTTTTAGACAAAAAATTTATAGAAATGGTTCCCATTATTTGAAGTACATAAGTCAAAAATGGAGGGGTTGTTTTTTACCACAACAATGGTGACATGCGGGAGAAGAACCGGTTATATCTGATTAAAGATAATGAACTTAAATTTACCCAAAGGTTAAAAATAATGGAAATCACGAAATTGTCTAATAGTAAAACATTTCCATAGGTCCCACATAAATAGATTAAGCAATATGAGTTTGTAAATATAAGTACTTAAAACAAACTCGAGTAAAAGTCATGAATCCAAATTTGGGGAAATTTGTTTTTTAAAGTTTCCTCATGTGAAAAAATAGAAGAACGTAGAGATAGGAGTTGTTGATAAAGCATATATCCATTTTGTGATTGTCTCTGACATCACTTCACTGCCAGCGAGCCTTAAAAATACCCTGACGAAGTTGTCTTTTATGCCATAGAAGCCTAGTCACGCTGCCAGCAAGCGTCCATAGGCCCGACGGATTTACTTGTATTTCCCATGCTTCCTCTTTTTATCACTTTTTTGATAAGCGCATTTGCAAGCTTTTTATTTATGATGTATTTGAGTGAAAGAGTTGGGATGGTAATAGAGATTTTATGTTTAATGGACATAGTACTTTCATAATGTTTGCTCCAAATTCTTTCCCTACAACTATCAATCAGAGGATTTTTATGTGGAGGGGTGGGATGGATTCATTGAATTAAACTCAAATCAGTTCTTTCCTTGAAAAAGTAAACTCAATCACTTAGAAAGGATGTGTGTTCCTCTATGAAAAATATTTAAAGCAAGATGGCTTTATGGTTCCATAAATATATGTCTTTAATGATAAATGAAATTCACTTAAATGGATAGAGTAAAAGATTTCCTATATATGTCAACAACTGTAAGGTAAGAAAAAATCCTTTCACATAAATCATGAAAAAGTCACCAAAACCAAATCAAAACTAAAAACAAAAAGAAAATCATTCATAAACTAAAGTAAGAAAAGAAATCAGCAAATAAAAAAAAATGAAGAAAGAAAAATGAAAAGAAAAACAAAAATTAAAAGCTAAACTCGAACAAGATCACTTATATGAACTTGCTCAATAAAGGATTATAAAAGAAAATAAGTATATGCACGTTCATTCCTATGTTGAGATTTTAAATTTTTTTATCTTGCAGAGTTACATAAAAATGAAGCTCTCAAAATGTAGAAGGTGAATAGCAGTTATGATAGATAATATGTTGAATGAGAAGTTTATGTTTGTTGCAAATTTTCTTTTTCAAAGCAAAACCTGCATAAAGGCATCTTAACTATTTTTTAATAAAATTAATGCTTTAAAGAAATAGACTAAAGGTTTAGAAACTCCCCAGTCTAGCTGATTCGATGAGGATAATTACTGCTTCTCTCAAGAATCTCATAGGGAAAAAGAAAATGTATTTCGAAAAATGATTTGGTAGAGGTGTGAAAGGTTTATGAAGACCTGAAAACAGAGTTTGAGATCAGGAAAAACTAAAACAAAAAATATGAAGAAATGGAAATAAATGAAAGTGGGCACATGAAACTTACCATTGGAGAACTACATCTAAACTTACCTGAGAAAGATGATTTTATCCATTGCAAGTTAACTTCTTTCTTTAATTAGAATTAATATCATGAAGAAGTTTTATTGACCCAAAATCATTATGTATTAAATCTAAAGTAAAACAAGCAGTTAACTAAAAGAAAGCAATGTTTCGTGTTCAGAAATAAATTAAACTCATCAGAAATGAGGATGAAGTTATGTTTCTTTATGAATTGTAACAATGAATGTTTTTTTCGATTCTTCCATTCTGAATTTATATCAGCCCCAAAGTATTAAAGTTGATTCAAAATCCCGAATAATATAAAATTATATAAAGAGGATTTGAATCTCTATATGATAGGTATGGAGAGAAATTCAGAATAAAAGAAAAATTAAAAAATATAAATTAATCATCGGTACATTACCATGCTGATTTTTTTGCATCACGAGATTCTTCTCCATACCTAACTTAAATCTGCGACTTACACTTTTGTCGATATGTGATTTAGCTCTTTCCATAGTAATTTAAAAGATAATGGTGGAAAGTCGAATATCAAAATTTATCACATCAAAAAAATCTTGAAGCCAAAGCTTCATTTGAGTTAGCAATGCGATATAATTATTGTGATGGAAATGTCGCGATATGAGCATGTGCGATGGGAAACTGCAAAGGGATGAATGCGATATTGGAGAATAATCATATTGGAAGATTAAAGCTTGTGAATGAACTGAAACGCCGATATTATTCTTGTGATAATGAAAATGTGGTAAATGACTGATGCAATGTGGCTGAAAATATCAAAATATACGTGTGGAACTTTGGTTTTACAGCCCAAACAAACGATGACCAATCACACACGATTTCACTTCGCACATTTTATAACTTACCTTCCCACAGATTTCACAACTTAACTCTTTTTCAATTTTGCAATTTTGTGATTTCGCAATTCGCAACGAACTCCACATCGCTTGTTATAGCTTTTATCGTTTAACATATTACTTATCTCGTGCGATATGCGATATGTGTAGCATCGCATTAGAATATCCTCACCTTTTCTTTTATCTCATCGCAATTAATATGATTTACCGAGCGAGCTCTTAACAATACCCACTAAAATTTCCGATATGCGAAATGTAATTTCGTTGATGCGCCAATGTGCGATTAAGAACGAACCCGATATTTTTATTATATGAATTTTAATTTCATTTCTGATCTGGGACATCAGAAATTTTAAATATATGCCCCTACCAAATTGTGATTTATAAACGAACGTGATATCTGTATATAAAGATGATTTAAATGTCATATAGGGTCCGGGTTATATAAACATCGCAATTTTAGTGAAATAATTTTATCGGAAAATGAGCGAGAATGAATATTGGAAGATATGCATCGAATATTTCCTATCGGGAATTGTTAAGAGTTGTCTCTGACCAAATGTTATGATACAAATAATGTGATATCAAACGGAGAGATCATCGGAGATTAGAGAAAATGCGTATATCGGGGATTGGATATATTTTGAATATGTTAATTTCAAAAATCTTTGATATGCGAATTGTGATATATGATGAGCCATATAGAGAACCGACGATTTCTTATACTATTCAATTCACAAAGAATGTGAGTGATTTAACTTTGCTTTAAAATAAATAACCTGTTAATAATTTAATTAACTGTCAGAAATTGATTGAAAAGTAATTTTACCAGATCTTCTTTATGAAGAGAGTTTGTGAAATATAAATGATCTGATATGTTTCCTCCGACAATTCATTAAGTCTTATCTGGATTTCAATAAATATAAGCAAAATTTATATATCCTTTAAATTTCCAATGAAATCAGAAATACCTCCCTGAACATGTTGCATATTTGAGAAAATTTGGTTATTTTCTTATCTTAAGTCTTCATAATCAAGTCAATGAAAATCTTATGAATCTTCAAATTCTCCCAATGTTCCTCAAAAGTTGCATAAGTTCAACATCACCTTCTTATTTTAATCTAAAATGCTAAGTAATGAATTTTTTGAAATTGCATTTTTTCCAAAATTACATTAGAAGAAAAGAGTGGTAAAAATGAGTTCTTAGAATTACTTATGAATCAGAAATTGTCAAGTGGTAAAAAATTCATGGAATTTCTTCATGTATGATCAATGTTATGAATTTTGAAAACCGAGGTTATTGGAGGCTTGACAAATAAGTATAATATGATAATTCAAGAACTTCTAAAATACTCTAGGCTGTTTTTATATTATTGAAATGGGATGCTCGCAAGAAATTCGATTCATTACTTGTTTTATTGAAAATCTAAAATAATGAAATAAATTCAAACATAAAAGAAAATTAATCTATTCCTATTTCTAACTTAATGAAGGAAATATGACTAGGTATAGTCATACTTCCAATGTAACCATGTAATCATTTTAATTTCTGCATGTATGTACATGTCAAACATTAGTAAAAATGCAATTATAATTAATCTAAGAAAACTAAATCTGAAAGCATAATGTATCTTTATTCTTAGTAGTTTATTCACCATTACCTTCTATTGAAATGTCCTTTCCAACTGAATTTCAATTGGATCATAAAAATCTAGATGGATTTCCATTATTGAGTGGGAGAGATTTAAAAGAGAAGATGACAGGCCAAGTTGTAGAAATGGTATTTCAAAAACAATGGCATGTGTGATTTTATTAGTGTTATGTCTAAGTGCTAAATTATTAACAATCTTTCGTGAAGGAGAAATTTCCAAATGTTTTTCAAATGAGTCAATGAAAAACGGGTGGAAGTCTGATAAATCCAACAAAAGATTATTAATAGAATTAGATTGCTAGTCATAAATTGAAAATACACTCTCTTTTTGGCACTAAGGAATGAACATCAATTGAAATTGGAAGTTTAATAACTTTTGATGTTCACAATTATAATTAGAATCTTGATTTTTTCCTTGAGGTAATGCATTAATTGAGTGTTCAAAATTGAGTTTCTCAATATGCCAACACAAAGTATCTAAAAAACTAGGACTAAAAACAGAAAATAAATCTAAATTTAAAAATAAATGTTGAAATAATAACAAAATTGAATCATAGTTTACACTAATGTTACAATTATTGTTACAACACAATTGGGAGTAACTTAAAGTAATTTCCTCTTCACAAGAATTGGGTAGAATAATGCAATTAGAATGATTATTGATACGTACTTGTGAAATAGAGAGAAGGATATGTCTTTGAATAGGAATGCTAGGAACTTGATCTTCATTATAAATGTAGATGATCTTGAGAACGCTGACTGAAAAAAACACCTTGTATTTTATCTAAGCTAGGGGGTTCATGTTTTGAAAAAATTTTAAATTTCATGTAAATATCAATATTATTTTGAGTGATTAATTAATTATTTGTGAGAAATTGTAAATGTGAGAGAAATTAGTTTCTAGATTATTTAGAATTAATGAGGGAGCCTAAGTTGGAATTAGTTTCTAAGTTTTAGGGATAAAGATCTATCCTTTAGGGATGTTGAGAGATTTAGGGGTTTGTTGAGGAATTGAAGGGATTGAGCATTTAATTAAATGATTTTTAAAAATTGTATAAATAGGAGGGGGTTTTGAGAGGAAAATACATTGAGATTGTGAGAGAGTGTGTGATTGAGAGTAGGCTTAAACAGCAAGGCTGTAAGCCTTCAGCAATTGTAAAGGGCCACGGAATAGAAATATCTGGCCAGAAAAAGTTGTAAGTCATTGTTTTGTTTCAGTTTATATACATTGATTGATTGTGGAAGTTATATTTATTTCTGGTTAACTGTATATATGTGATTGAGGTATCGATCTTTGGGAAGATTGACCAAAGGAAACCTGCAATAAAAGAAATTGTGAGATCGATTTATGTGTCCAAGCTAAAAGGATTGATATTAATATAACAATTGTTATCTGTGCATGAGCTTATGATTGGTTGTGCTATATCGATCTGAATTTGATTAATAGAAAATGAAAAGAGAAGAGCGCCAGCATTTTAATACATTTTAAGTCTGCAGTTTTGGTGTGAAATCCTGTACGCAAAACTCTATTATGTCAGGCTTGTGTAATCCTGAGTGATCGATAGCAGAAATTGCTATTCGTTAGTGCGTTGAGAGCGTTGTTGCATTGAATGGTAAAGGAGTATATATATTGAAACGTGAGTGGGTTCAAAAGACAGTTGAATATGTTGACTCTGTTATGGTAGATGCCGTAGTCCGATTGCAGAAACAATCTTTGGCAAATGCGTGAAGCAACAAGATATAGTCTTATGCATAACTGAATTCAATGTTTGGAATACGAATGTATGGAATGTTGACTGTAATGAGGAGCATCGAAGAATTGTGTTTCACATGTGAGATGGAACGTTTGTTTTTTTTAACTGTTTTGAAACAGGGACAGCGTTCAAATTAGAAGTAAGGCATTGGGAGAATCGATGGAAATAGAATAATTTAATCTGCTAGAGATTGGAATTTCCATGACACGCTGTGTATGCAGGTTTGGGCGGTATGCATGTTTAAAATCATACTTATAAGATCTGTTGCAAATGCCAGTTACCTGTGGGTCGAAATAAAAGGAAGTTAACCATTCTTTATGAAAAACGCTTTAATTAAAGTCTGCGTTTGAATCCTGTGGTAGAATGTCGGCGCTGGAGAATTCAATGTCTGATAATGTTGAATGCTGATTTGATAATGCGTATTGCGAGTTTGGAATAAGGTGAGGTAAGTTTATTATGTGGGTATTCGATTTCAATCAAAGTCTGGCTGAAATCGATCAATGTTTTAAACTGGTCTGCGTTTTCCAGAGCCTTGAATCGATTCAATTTGTGTTGAGTTTGGAGAGTAAAGGGCTGGATTAAAACATTCACATGGTTGGATAAGTATAAAAAGCATGGTATTTTGATAAGCAGATTGGGAAGAGGCGCATTTTTAATATTTGGTGCAGGAATAATGAGCCAGAAGGCGCATTCCAGAGATTGATTCAAACGGGTAAGATATGAAGTTGAGCTAAATGTTAAATGTTCAGTTGTGTAATTGCTCAGCAATGGTCAACATGGAAAGATTCTGAAAATGAATTGCTGTAAAAGTCGATTACATGGGAATATATAATTCCATATGGTATGGTGGCATGGGCGCATTCTTGAGTTTAAAGTCTGGCATTATAAAATAAATGAAATTTGTGAGTTGGGGTTACTCACAGCAAGAGATAGATTGTTTCATAACATTTATTGAAGTTTATTTGGTAGATGCATTTGTATATGCATATTTTTGAAACATTAGGAATGTTGACTTGATTGGATTTTTCTGACTTGAAATGAGGGTTAATGGATGAGTTTTGATTTGAAATTTAAAGAATCTTGCTGAATGAGAATATGGTTTTCATAAACCATAAAGTGATGGACCAAAGGTTATTGGCAGAGGAATGGTTGTGTGAACTTGCACTGAAAGGTTTGCCAGATGAAGCTTTTAGGATAAAATATGGAATTGCCTAATGAATGGTATGATTGAAATTGATCTACATTTTGTATGTATGTGAAATTACAAGCTTCCGCACATGTGTTTGAAAATTGCCGTGTATTGAAGTTGAATTGGGAATTATTTGAGGTGCATGTTTTAGAAGTCATGAATGTGGAGATCCTGGATATTGCAGGCTTTGCCTGCGTCAATTTTGGTATCAGAGCTTGGCTCTGTTGAAATGAAAAATGTTTATTTTCTGAATGAGGACAAGAAGGTTTGTGAAAATGATGGAATGGCTGGGAGGATTCAAGTTTTTTAAATTGCATGTGGTGGATGGAATGTCGAATTGTGAAACTGATGAAAATGGCAGCACAGGTATGCAAGTGCAGTTGAGGAAGGAAGCGAGATCAACAAGAAAGGTGAGATTGAGTAGTTGATATTTAATTCTGGTTTGAAGACTATTTACAGAATTTGGTTGTAGGCATAGTGGAGAAATCTCAGCAGGAAGAAGCAGATCACAGCTTGAGAGCAGTGATGGAATCAAACAGAGGATTCTAGGTGTGTGGCAAAACCTAAAGATTCAACGGAGGTTGAATAAAAAGGACAAGTGTGTTCTTGAAAGTTGCAGATGAGAGAAACTGAAGGGCAGTGGAGAATGCTCAAAGGGTTCGGCCAGAGGACGAATGATTACCAGAGACCGAATCTAGGAGGAAGGGATTGGTGAGTAAAGTGTGAAGAGTTTAACTGTGGAGAGGCTTGTTGCAACTCACTGGTAGAAACTCATATGAAAATGAAGAAACTGCGAAAGAAAGCGGTTCGAGATAAAAGCCACGATGGCGAGGAGAGAGATGCCAAGGCAAATGGCATATTGAAGCAGTGGACTGATGAAGAGTACGAAAAGAGAAGGTTGAGATCGCAATTCATCTTGAGTTATTGATGGAGTTGTTGCAGGAGAATATGAAAGGCTAGAGACAGGGTTGGTTGATGAGGAAGAGAGTGAAGTGGCAAAGGCTACAACAGAAAAGAGATCGACAAATAAACATGCAGTTAACGGAAGAGCTAAAGAAGCTCGAGCAGATGATGGATGTACAGTTGAGGTGTACACAACTCAGAGCAGCTGAGTTGGAAGTGGAGGTTTCCATTGATAAAACAGAGGAGGAGATCATTGATGATTTCTTAAGTTACTGGGTAGATCTAGATCAGCTGGATAATGAGAACTCTTGTGTTTTTATAGCTGACAGTTGTGATGTGATTACAGGTTTTGTTGAGGATGATGCGCAATCTTGTGAAACGGTCACAAGTATAGAAAATTACTCTGAAGAAGGAAGCAGTGATGTGTTTGTACTTGACGCTGTTGCAGTACAAGAAGAAATTCTTGTGGATGCTGAAGAAGAGAATCAGTCTAAAGCACAGATAAGGGAAGTAACAGTTGATACTGTTGAACATTTTGATATGCAAACTGAAATTTTATGTATGAATGCAGGTGATGATGATATGCTTCAGCAATGCTACAAAGAAATTTCATTATTGGAATATTTGTTGGAGAATTCGGAGTATGACAAGGAGATTGCAGCAGATGAAAGAGTTCAGTACAGTGAACGAGTGCAGAAAGATGCCATGGAAGTAGATGATATGAGAGAAAGGCTGGTTGACAGTCTTGAGAATTCTTCAGAGGATTCTTTGGGAAGTTTGGATCAGCATACTGATGTGCTGATAATGGAGGAGAATTTAGAACAGCATACTGAAATGCTGGCAAAGGAGTACAAGGCACTGATGCCTTATGATTTTGGTTCTAACAAGTGTTTTGTGAATGCAGGTATTGTTGCAGAACATTTGACTCAGTTAAGCAGTCAAATGCAGGGAGAAGAAGTTTTCTATTCCAGAAGACGAGAGGGCATGGATGATCGGGTGGAAGTCAGAACAGAAACAAGCATAGAAGCAAGATGTAAGCAAGTGACAGTACAAACTGAGAAAGCCGTCTTAGCTCAGCAGACAGCTAGAAATCAGCAGCCGGGAGATTTATTGGACCAAGAGATTGAAAGTATCAGAAAAATGATGACGGAAGAATCCCAGAGAAAGACGGCAATAAGAAAGAAGAGGAAAGACAACCAGAGAAAGACTGTAGCAGACTTGGAAGGCAGAACAATTGGAGCACTACAGCAAAAAATATGGAAACCTGGAGGACAACAGCAGATAACAGCAGCAGTAAAGAAATTGACAAGCAAAGAAAGATTACAAAATAAAATTTGGGATCCAGGAGGAAATATCCAGATTTATGACCAGGTGGTCATGAATTTTCTTACATGGGGAGTCTGATGCAGGAGCATCATCTCCGAAAAACACCTTGTATTTTACCTAAGCAAAGGGGTTTCATGTTTTGAATAAATATTAAAATTTCATGTAAATATTAATATTATTTTGAGTGATTAATTAATTATTTGTGAGAAATTGTAAATGTGAGAGAAATTAGTTTCTAGATTATTTAGAATTAATGAAGGAGCCTAAGTTAGGATTAGTTTCTAAGTTTTAGGGATGAGAATCTATCTTTTAGGGATGTTCAGAGATTTAGGGGTTTGTTGAGGAATTGAAGGGATTGAGCATTTAATTAAATGATTTTTTAAAAATTGTATAAATAGGAGGGGGTTTTGAGAGAAAAATACATTGAGATTGTGAGAGAGTGTGTGATTGAGAGTAGGCTTAAACAACAAGGCTGTAAGCCTTCAGCAATTGTAAAGGGCCACGGAATTGAAATATCTGGCCAAAAAAAGTTGTAAGTCATTGTTTTGTTTCAGTTTATATACATTGATTGATTGTGGAAGTTATATTTATTTCTGATTAACTGTATATATGTGATTGAGGTATCAATTGTCGGGAAGATTGACCAAAGGAAACCTGCAATAAAAGAAATTGTGAGATCGATTTATGTGTCCAAGCTAAAAGGATTGATATTTATATAACAATTGTCATCTGTATAAATGAGCTTATTATTGGTTGTGCTATATCGATCTGAATTTGATTAATAGAAAATGAAAAGAGAAGAGCGCCAGCATTTTAATACATTTTAAGTCTGCAGTTTTGGAGTGAAGTCCTGTACACAAAACGCTATTATGTCAGGCTTGTGTAATCCTGAGTGATCGATAGCAGAAATTGCTATTCGTTAGTGCGTTGAGAGTGCTGTTGCATTGAATGGTAAAGGAGTATATATATTGAAACGTGAATGGGTTCAAAAGACAGTTGAAGATGTTGACTCTGTTATGTAGATGCCGTAGTCCGATTGCAGTAACAATCTTTGGAAAATGCGTGAAGCAACAAGTTATAGTCTTATGCATAACTGAATTAAATGTTTGAAATACGAATGTATGGACTGTTGACTGTAATGAGGAGCATCGAAGAATTGTGAGATGGAACGTTTGTTTTTTTTAACTGTTTTGAAACAGGGACAGCGTTCAAATTAGAAGTAAGGCATTGGGAGAATCGATGGAAATAGAATAATTTAATCTGCCAGAGATTGGAATTTCCATGACACGCTGTGTATGTAGGTTTGGGCGATATGCAGGTTTAAAATCATACTTATAAGATCTGTTGCAAATGCCAGTTATCTGTGGGTTGAAATAAAAGGAAGTTAACCATTCTTTATGAAAAACGCTTTAATTAAAGTCTGCGTTTGAATCCTGTGGTAGAATGTCGGCGCTGGAGAATTCAATGTCTGATAATGTTGAATGCTGATTTGATAATGCGTATTGCGAGTTTGGAATAAGGTGAGGTAAGTTTATTATGTGGGTATTCGATTTCAATCAAAGTCTGGCTGAAATCGATCAATGTTTTAAACTGGTCTGCGTTTTCCAGAGCCTTGAATCGATTCAATTTGTGTTGAGTTTGGAGAGTAAAGGGCTGGATTAAAACATTCACATGGTTGGATAAGTATAAAAAGCATGGTATTTTGATAAGCAGATTGGGAAGAGGCGCATTTTTAATATTTGGTGCAGGAATAATGAGCCAGAAGGCGCATTCCAGAGATTGATTCAAACGGGTAAGATATGAAGTTGAGCTAAATGTTAAATGTTCAGTTGTGTAATTGCTCAGCAATGGTCAACATGGAAAGATTCTGAAAATGAATTGCTGTAAAAGTCGATTACATGGGAATATATAATTCCATATGGTATGGTGGCATGGGCGCATTCTTGAGTTTAAAGTCTGGCATTATAAAATAAATGAAATTTGTGAGTTGGGGTTACTCACAGCAAGAGATAGATTGTTTCATAACATTTATTGAAGTTTATTTGGTAGATGCATTTGTATATGCATATTTTTGAAACATTAGGAATGTTGACTTGATTGGATTTTTCTGACTTGAAATGAGGGTTAATGGATGAGTTTTGATTTGAAATTTAAAGAATCTTGCTGAATGAGAATATGGTTTTCATAAACCATAAAGTGATGGACCAAAGGTTATTGGCAGAGGAATGGTTGTGTGAACTTGCACTGAAAGGTTTGCCAGATGAAGCTTTTAGGAAAAAATATGGAATTGCCTAATGAATGGTATGATTGAAATTGATCTACATTTTGTATGTATGTGAAATTACAAGCTTCCGCACATGTGTTTGAAAATTGCCGTGTATTGAAGTTGAATTGGGAATTATTTGAGGTGCATGTTTTAGAAGTCATGAATGTGGAGATCCTGGATATTGCAGGCTTTGCCTGCGTCGATAGATTGGAATGGTTTCTTGAATGCTGAAATCATAAGTATGACTATTTGTTTGAAAATGAGAACTATTTCGGACAATTTCTGAATTAGATTGTTCTTCATTTTCACATGTGATTAGACTTTGATTATGAGGATTTAATTGTAAAGAAGACAAATCAATATCCTCAATGTCAAAGTAGCTATCATAAATGACCTCAAGACATTCATTAGAATTTCCTTCGATCTTATTCAATGTATCAAAACAAGAAGGAATATTAAGTTCATGTTCATTAATGTTAGAAGAATGATCATTAATTAATTTTCTATCCTGATAAAAACTAATCAGTAATTCATTTAGATCAACCTCTCTTTTTTCTGAAATATCTTTAATGTGAAGAGAGGATAAATTTTTATTAGAAAATTATCAGGATAAAGGGAAAAATACAAATCTAAAATAATATATTTGAAAATGTCTCTATTTGAAAACTCTTGTGCATTTTCTTCATTGCAAATTTCAGATTTAAGATCATTTACTTTGGTAATTGTGCTTTATTGAATAATGTTGCTTTTTTTATCAGAATTTGGAATTTGTTCATCATGAAAGAATTCAGAAATTTGTATAGCAGATTGTGTTTTATTGGAAACTTTAATCACTGCTAGTATTTGACGAATTATGATCTGATTTTCTGATTCTAACTCATACTTATTTTCAGATTTTAAAGCAGTATTTTCTTCAAGAGTGTTGCTAATATCTTCTTGTGGTTGATTAGTGAAATTTTCCAAGCTTCGTGATTGAAATTCATGAACATGTAAATATGCACCTTGATCTTTCTCAATACTGTAAGAAATGTGAAGAAATTGAAGGAACTAGTTATACAAAATAGAGGCCATTTCATCATCATTTGTTTGTACCTCCATATTGGAATTTTTACTTATGTCAATGAATTTAGAAGGAGATTGATCAAAGTTTGAAATAATTTCACATGGATTATGAATGGAAGAAAGAGATAAAATATGTTCAAACTAATCTAATAATTTTGTTTTCGAAGGTTTATCTTCAATTTTAAATTTTAAACAATTTAAACAAAACCTGATGGTAAAATCAATTAAAGGCTCGCCTTCAAACCTTCGTAGATCTTCAAAATCATCAAATACATGTTTGTAGATATATCCATCAAATTTAAAAAGTAAGATTATAATAAATTGTTCCCAAGTGTGGATTGAAGAAACTGGAAGCGATTTACACCAGTTTCTGGCTTTTGCCAAGAATGTAAGAGTAAAATTCCTGCATAAAATACCTTCATCAATTTCATGAAATATAGTATTTGAAAAATTTTGAATGAACTGTAAAGTATGATTAAATGCAGAAGTATTCCTCTTACAGTTAAACTTTACCTGAGACAAGTGTCTTACTATTTCTAGTGGAGTATTTGAAGATGCACGTCCAGAAATACAACTTCAAATTGGAAGTTTTAAAGGAGCCATTGTAATAAAAATAAAATATTAGAATACAAAGACTCCAAAGGAAAACAAGTCTCAGGCCCTCCTTCTAGTGCCAAAAATGTTGAGGCCTCGAGATTTGTTGCAACAACATGGGGGATGGCCACCCGATCCGGACCTTAAAGCAGATCCTTTTCTGTTTAGAATAGTGGCTCCGACTAGTTTAACTAGGTCGAGTTACCTTCTCTCAATCTCCATTGGCTTAAAATATGACTTTCACCTATCAATGGGAAAGAGACATCAGATCATTTTTCTTGCCGACCGGACAAGAAAATGATCCTTAAGCTAATTTGGACTTAGCCAAGCCACAAATAAAGTTCTGCCTCTTTGGAAAGAGGACTTTTAACGATGTAGAATTTAATCTAAATGCAATATTATTATAAGATGCAATAAAAAGAAACTATTTTAATCCTATCTCAATTAGGCAGATATAGATCTATCCGAAATGAGAGCAAGATGTTTTAAATAATTGAGATTTAAATATGTTTGTTTTAAATGAATATCAAGCTAACGAAGTAGTTCAATTAACTGATATTGTGAATACCAAAGACATTCTATCTAGAGACCTCTTAACTGAAATAATCAATCAACAAAACTCAGAAAGTAGTTCTCAAAATGATATTGATTATTTAATCAGTAACTTGAATAATTAAACAATAACATGCGGAAATAGTTCACAGCATATCACTATTCAATAAAATAGTTTTATAAGACATATTTCTGACTAAATAGTTACTCAAAAATCAGAATTCAACCCATAAGAGTAGAGACAAATAATAACATAAATTAAGGAAAATTACTCATACCAACAGAAGTGCACAAGTATACAAGTAAATTAACACATTCTTGTTATAAAATGAAACCAACATTTAAAATAATAGTATTATAAATACCTTCTGGATGCGGATGCTTGAAGGTTTGGACGAGACGTGGCTTCCCGCGCTCTTCCCAACGGCGTTTGACAGGGCAGCCCACATGGCTCCTGGTACCTGCATTTATGAAGATCATTACTCTCCAGCTCGCGCGGCAGTTATTCACCTTGGTCTGCTCACCCTGCATTCGATTATGGCGGTTCTTCTTGCAATGGAGCGCATTCGTGATAGTTAAAACAACACTACTGGTCGGGAAAGCTCGCCATCTCCTCTGCAAGGAATTTGTGCTCCAGGTTCTACAGATGCCAGTGTGAAGACCAACACGGGGCGGCGCTGCTCTTTACACACCTGCTTCGAGCCTCTTCTGGGATTTCATTTCTCACACAGTCCGCTCTGCAGCCTCAATTCACTCTCCAGTGTCGGGACTAACCAGTGAGGTGGTCTCATCTGCCATTTTCAAGCTCCTTCTGCTAACCTCAGTGACGACCAGTCCTTCTCCTCTCCCCCTGCTTCCCCTGCCAGCCCTCTCTTCCCTGGACCCCTTCGTCAATTTCTTGTCAACATGCCCCATCTCCGCGAAAGAATGAGGAGCAGGCGAGGTCTCAGCCGAGGTCTCTATCGCCCCCCTCCCAATCCTGGCACAAGCTCCTACTCTGCAGATGAATATCACGATCACACTCTGGGCACGCGTGGTGAAAGAGGAAGAGGTCGTGGCCACACTAGAGGTGTTGTCGATGTTTCAGTTGATGTCGCTCCGCCCTCTCCTTCCTTAGCTCACGTGCCCAGCAGAAGCTCTCCCCCCCCTGTCTCTCTTAGTTGTGCTCTTCCCACCATTCGGCAAACTTCGCAGCGAGCTGAACTCAGGTTCGACTGTACCTCCTCCAATTCCATCCTCACTGCCTATATCACTGTGACCCTCCGTGAAGAAATCCCTAATCATGTTGTGCCCCATTCTATCTCTCTCCCTTCCCCTCCGGGTTCTGGTCTCCCTAGCGAAGTGGTAGCTCCTGCCACTTCCCCTCCCATTCCACAGAACGAGCAAAGCATGAAGGTGGCGCACACTGGCAGGGAGGATGCACTCGACGCTGGGAAGGATGACAGCAGCAATGTTTTCGGATGCAGGATTATCGAGGAACCTCCATCTTTGACTCATGATTAGCCTCTGCAAAGCTCTACAGGTTTTTTGCTCAAACATTGCAGATAATTCTATGTTATATCGCTTCACAACTCAGATGAAAAAGCATTTTTTGAATTTCAGCATTTATTTTTATATTTGTTTGACTTGTATGAACTCAAAACCAGTTTCCCTCTCAAGGGCGGTTCAGACTCTGTGGTTAACAGGATTGGTTTCCCATTCTGGGCAGTCCAGATACTCTTTGAATAGCTTGTTTATCAAACACAGTGCTCAGACTCACATAGCTGACACTGTGGCTGTTTTGTACCAGTAAATTTTATACATAATAGAATTAGTCATACTTAGAAAAAAAAATAGTATTATAAATACCAATTTATTAAGTCCATTTTTCTAGCTCCAGTCTCTAACAGTCTTTTACAATGCCTGAACTTTTGCTTTCAAAATCAGAGCTACAGTAGTGCAAGTCTCTTTTCATTATACATAACTCAGAATGTAAAAGAAAAATCTCAATAATATCCAAATCTGAGATTCCTCTCCTCTCACCCTACACCTCCAAATCCTCTAGACAATAGTGCCATCAAGAATTCCAGAATTTCAAAAGAGAGAAGTCTGTATTACATTTTGCAATCTTTTATTTATAATATTTACAAAAGAATTTTTCATAGGAATGTTCGTTGAAGAGTGGTTTTGTTCCATTAATTTTCATTGGTTCAAATCATATTATTAAATTGTTGGAGCATTCTCATTGATTGAGAATTTTTTTTTCTCATCTCTTCAATTTTTTTCCTGCAAAAATAAATCAAAACAAAATTAAAATGTAAAAATAAAATCAAAATGTGAAATCTAGAAATGAAAATAAATCCAATTAGCATTTGATTAGATAAGTAATTGAAAATGAAATCTAAGCTTTCTATTGATTCCTGTAATGATCTAATTGGTCAAGGATATTATTGAAGAATGGATTTTCTCATAGAAGAATTTGTGGGCAAATGAAAAATGCAGAAAATAAAACTCAGAAAATTATTTTGTTTAAAATTCGGAGCTTGATCTTCTGCTGAATTTTAGACCCAATAAATGATCAAACCTAGAAATGAAACAACTTCAGAAATGTTCTCTATCATTTTATCTATCTAATGAGCCATCCTGGGCTTCGTTTGGCTAAGTAAAAATCCATTTATGAGCTTCCAAAGTTGATATATTAAAATTTCCAGAATTCTGGAATTTTTGTTACTTGGGCTAAAAATCAGAATTTTTAATTAATTTCTAATCCTAAATTAAATTACAGTTTCTTAATTAATTAATACTAATTAATTACAATTATATTATTAGTCTATTTTTTTTTCTACGTAAAACTAATTCTATTATATGTAAAGGTTACTGATACAAAACTGCCACAACGTCATCTGTGAGAGCCTGAACATTGGGCTTGATGACCATGCTTGACCAAGAGAGTCTGGACTGCCCTTGTAGGGAAACCAGTCCTTTTAACAAAAACAGGTTGGCCGCCCTTGGAAGGGAAACCGGCCTATAGTTCATACATAGCAAGATAACAGAGAAAAAAATACTGAAAGTAACAATCAGCCTTTCCAGCTGAGCCTTGAGGCAAAAGAACAGAAAATTCCAACAGTAATTGGACAAAAATACGAGAAGAGTTTGAGAGTTGTGAGGATCACGGTTCATGAGCCGGAGACGGAGGTTCTTCCACAATCCTACACGCATATTCATCGCTGCTGTCATCCATTCCGCCTTTGAGATCGCCTTCTTTGTCTGTGACTACATCCACCTTGCGCAGCCCCTCCTTTGAAGGATGAGTAGAATCCGTAGACAAGACCGAGCTTCTGGGGAAGCTAGAGATAGGAGGGGGTAGGGGAGAGGCTACACGGGCTGGAGCAGAGAGGGGAGACTCTTCTTGGAGAGTTACAGTGATGAAAGCTGTAACAATGGGTCGGTCTAAGGAGCATTCGAACCGAAAATCTGCACATTGGGAAGTTTGACGAATGGGGAGACTTGCAGGCTCATGAGAGACAGGATGGATTGCACTATTGGGAGGGTCAATTGCAGGGGGAGGGATATTCCTAGTAAAATGAACAGAGTAACTATGGCGGCCTCGTCCTCTATAGCTTCGCATGGCCTGAGGCTGGTCATGCACCTCATCAGTTGAGGAAGACCCCGAGGTGGAGCTGGTAGAGGGGCGATAACAAGAAACACGGGCCCGACTAGTGCCTCGCCGACACTGCATTATGTGGCAGAGGCGCAGCATGGAGGCAGAGGCGGGGTGATGTAATCTACAACAGAAGGGGCAGACAGAGAACTCAGGAGCCCAGAGAGGGGAGTTGACACCGCCCAAGAATACCGACCGAGCACAGCAAGGAGGAACAACACCACCGAGATTAGCTGCCCAAGCACAATAAGGAGAATTGGCACCACACTGGAAGATACTGTGGGTGAAATGATGCCCAGGAAGCGGCTCAAAATAAGCAAGCAGGGTGCAACGACGGCCAGTGTGCGTTTGTGCATTGGATTCAGCAAAGTCGGGAGGGCAAACACCACTAAGAGGAAGTGGGGAGCCACCACTGCAATCACAACCATCCGAACCATCCAGAATGAACTCCATAGCCGAGTGAACCTCCATATGAAATTGAATGAGTGTCCGGGTAGGGGAATTAACGTCTACGCGAGATGGCGAATTTAAGACTCCATAAATGCCTGTACATAGGGCCATATGGCCACCCCACGCAAGCTCCTTCGGGAGACGCGTGGGGACCCATGTCCCATCATACCACACATACATCCGCATTCGAAGTATTATTAATCTAGTTTAGTTATAATCTAATTCTAAATTAAGTTATAATTATCTATTAATTAATTATACTTACATTATTAATTTTGATTAATAAAAACTAATTGAAAATAAAATTAAACTAATTTTAAAAATGATTTATTTGTTAGTTAAAATATTAAAATATTATATTAATATTATAATTTGAATCATATTAAAATTATAATAAAATATAATATTAATTATAATATTATATAAGATAATTTCTTTTAATTAATAATTCAAAAAATGCACATTACGTGAGAAAGAGGAGGAGAGTGGAAAGGTGAGTATTAATATGAAGAGAGAGGAGGAGGAAAGGAATGAGAGTTTGAGGAAGTATTAATGGTGAGGTAGTATGGAGGGGGAGTGGAATAGTGAGGTGGAGGGATAAGGTGACGTGAGGGAGTGAGGTGGAGGGTGAGTGAGGTGAGCGGGAGTTATAAGGTGAAAAAAAACTTTGGATAAAACTTTAAAAACCCATCGTATAAACCAAAATCACAATTTGCAATCGCAAGTTTTTAAAGATTGTTTTTTTGTTTGATTTTAAAAATTACGATATGCAATGTGCGATGTATCACATCGCAAGTTTTTTTTATTTCAGTTTTTTTTAAATATATGTATTTTGAAATGGGGTCCATAAGGGATTAACCATCCTACAAATTAGACTTAAGCCATTTTGCAAATTTTGGGTTTTGGGTTTGGAAATTTGTTTTAAAATAACAATTTGGAGTATATTACCAATATTCTAAAATGTATTTTCATCCATTGTTCAATTTAGTTGGGTCATTTTGTAGGACCGTTAGTAAAAAATGAAAAATTAGTAAAAATGAACTAAAATTTAATATTTACAATGAGTAACTATTTTAACTACGAGAATCAAAATATTGGTACACTTTATACATTTTTTAACCCAAGCTAGAAAATTCTCAAAACTTCAAAGGATTGCCATTTACAAACCGGTTGACGAAATGGAGTGAAACAAGTATCGTTGGAAAGGTTGTGAAAAAATGGATTCAATAAGGCAATCAAAACAAAATTTCGAGGAAAATGAAAAATGACAAAAATGTAGGATAATTAACTTAATGAAATTCCTAAAAGATGTTTAGCCAAAAATTTTGTAGAAAGGGTCCCCATTATTTGAAGTACATAAGTCAAAAATGGGGGGTTGTGTTTTACCACAACAACTTCCCAGGTTCAGGAAACCCTTGTTTCCTTGTGATGTTCACCCCCTCTTTATGTGACATCCTTTGTGCACCCTTTATGAAAGAAGCTTTGTGAGGCTAGGGCTGGACGGATCCGAAGGATGGTTTCTCTTGGAGCCGTGACAGATCTCAGGTTATTTCTTCACGTTCTCTTTACATATTATCAATAAAATAAGCTATGTCATGTTTGTGATGTCTTTGTGTCATATGTCTCCTATACACGTTGAATGATCTTGTAATGTTTTATTTCATATTATTTTTATGAGATTATATGATCTAACATGCTGACATCTAGGATATATATGATGTGCAACTAGGTTGTCTACTTTGTCTTGATTGATTTGTAGGTCTTGAAGCATGAGGAGTAGCATAGGGTTTGCACCCTGCGGGATTGACCTCAGACGTAGGACACACAAGTAAGCTTGTCTATCCTTAGTTTTATAGTGAAAGCATTAGGACTTGTAATTTGAGTGTTTCTTGTGATGATATGTCTTCTGTTATGTTAGGTCCCTCAACCTAGACCTTAAGGTAGTTTTTCCTGTAACATTGTTGATTCAGTGATTGGTTGAATGAATCAGTATAATGATATGTTTTAATTTTGATATATGGTATTGGGCTTAAATGAGTGTTAGTTGGTCCAGTCTGAAAATTTGATGAAAATTCGCCTACAATTTTTGATATGTTGAAGTAGGTCGATCAAGTGTGAAAATTAATGAAATGTGGTGCATGGATGGTGCTTAGGGTTGGAGCGTTCAGTGAGGAAGTCAAAGCTTCTTGCCAATGGTAGCTAGTGATCATATTAGGGGGTCATAACTCCCTTCCAGTAAATGCTGGTAAATGAGATTAGGGGGTTGGAGTTCCCTTTCAGTAGGAGCTGGAGAATGAGTGGAGGTTGTAGCCTTCTACAGGTGGGTGCTTGCGTGCTGGTATGAGTCTTCTCCAGTACAAGATTTTAATAAGTTTTCTTTATAATAAATATTGAAGACAGAGACAATAGCAACAATGGTTTTCTCCCACATTGGGTTTCCACCTTAAATCCTAGTGTTCATGTTTGTTTATTATGTGTGATGGTTTACTTTGTTCTTACTACACATGTTTACTGCTTATTAAATTTTTGATGAATCAATGATGCACTGGTTTAAGTTAAACAAGTGAATATTTATCCAAATTATAATCTTATTGTATGCATGCTAGTTTCATGAATAACAGTCGCATACATACACTAGTTTGCTTCATTCAAGCCATTCAAGCCACGTACATAAATCAGAAAAATAAAAGTAAAAGTTTAAGTGAGTTTTAAAATACTGATTCACCCCCCCCCCCCCCACCCTCTCAGTATTTTTTCAAACAATTGGTATCAGAGCAGGTTCTTCAGAAGAAGCTTGAGCACGTTAGGTCCCTAAACTACTAGTATAGTCCCTTATTGTTGTTAGTGTAACCCCCTTATTGTTATTATTGTACCCTTGTAACCCCCATATTGTTATTATTGTGCCCTTAAATTATTATTGTTAGGTCGGCTAGGATTACATTGTGGCCCCACTAGGATTACATTGGGCCCCATGGACTCCTATATATAGAAAGGAGGTTTTGTAATTTGTATCATCCAAGAATTGTTCATTCATGTAATGTATTGGAGGTTTCCCCCTCGAAGTGTCTTATTTCTAAGGAATTGATATCTCTTTTTTTCTATTTTTGGAGCTGGCTTCACAACATTTGGTATCAGAGCTTTAGATTCTAGGGTTTCGCTGTTTGAAACAGGTCATCGTGGAATTTTCGCTATAACTTTGTTTCTACTAAGTTTCAGAAGCTGAAATTTTTAGGGTGTGAAGCCGAAATCCTGAGGAACATCATCACACAATTTGAGAGCTTGGTTCATAATATTTTCGAAGATATGATCTGTGGAAATTAGGTCTTTTTGCAGGCTCCTCAATTTAATCTAAACAGGTCATTGTGGCATTTGCGCTATAAATTTTTTTCTACAAAGGTTTAGAATCTAAAATTTTTAGGGCGCGAAGCTAAAATCCTGAGGAAACTCATCGCAAAATTTCAAAGCTTGGTTCGCAATATTTGCAGAGATATGATCTATGGAAGGTAATGCCTTTTCAAGCTCCTGAATTTCATCTCAAAGAGGTGATCGTGGGAAAATATTCATAACTCTCTCTGTCTGAGCATCGGATTAGAGTGCCGTAAAAAGTGGTCGCAAGTACACAGACTTTTGTTTCTTTGCTATCAATTTCAGAACTAAAAGACAAAACAGTTACATGTGGCAAGTCGTACAAGTTTTCTCTACTAAACAAGTCCATAATTAGGTCATTGTGGGAGATTGGATATAACTTTGCCTTGGAGAATCCAAATCATGTCAGACCTGTGGCATTCGAAAAATAATTCAAAAGGCTACCTTAGTGCCAAATTTCATATATTAAATATCCACAATAACAGATATAATCCAATTTCAATATCGAGCTCCTCAAGAGCAAGAAAAAGGTGTGTATTTTTTTCCGAATTGCATAAGTCTTGTTTGAAGAATAAATTTGAATTGATTCCAAGGGCATATTGTAAAATAGATATCAGTATTGGGTTCTAAAAATTACCCCTTAAAAATAATTCAACACCCATTAAGCCTTCATAAGGCTCTACTATGACTCATGAAGATGAAGAATTGCAACATGATCTATCAAAATTACAAGAGCAAGTGCTCCAAATTTCGCTCTCACAAAGAGCAACAAAAAATGAAATGGAAGTTTTGAAGAAAGGTGTGGAAGTGAATATGGATGGTTTGAAGAAATGCGTGGAATCTAAGATAAATGGCATGGAAGCTGGCATGGAATCTAAGATGGATGACATGGAAGCTAAGATCGATGAAAAAATGAAAGACAACATGGAAAACATGAAGAATTATCTAAAAGCAGACATGGAAGGTTTGACAAATTTGATATAAGAAATGTTTCCTAATGGTGAAAAGATAATAGAGGAAACTCATGATGAGAACAAAATAAATGTTAATCATGACTTCATAAACTCTAATGTTGGCGGGAAGAACCACCATATTCCAAAAATGGATATGAGGAAGTTTGATGGAAAGGATCCTGTAACATGGATACTACAGATGGAGCAATATTTTGATCTCCATAACGTGCAAAACACACAAAAGGTACGCATTGTAACTTTACATTTAGAACAAAATACATTTGTATGGTATCGATGGCTTTGCTCCCGTAAAAAAATTGTCACTTGGTCAATTTTTATGGAGGAAATGATAGCACATTATGAGGACACAAAGAGCAACACCTTCTTTAGCCAATTGATAAATCTCAAACAAAAAGGTTTAGTGGGGGAGCACATTGAGGACTTCCAAAAATTGAATATAAGGGTAACTGATATTCCAGAGGAACATGGGATTCATCTCTTCATAGGTACTTTAAAGGATAACATCAAACATGAAGTTCACGTTTTGGAACCTGATTCATTGGAGAAGGCATTCAGGTTGGCAAGAAAAATTGAATGTAAAATTATGGCGACAAGGAAGCCTACCACTCACTTCTATAAAGAAGGAAGTGTTACTACGCCTAGATTTCCACAACCTACAAGGTTGACACCACAACAATTGGAAGAAAAAAGAGCAAAAGGGCTTTGCTACAGTTGTGATAGCAAATACACTAAAGGTCATAAGTGTGCTGAGAAGAAATTATTTTACATAGATTGTGAAGAGGAAGAAGAAAATGAACAAAAAGAGGATATACACCAGGAACCAGCCCTAGAAGAGGAAGAAATGAATCCGACCATATCATGTAATGCACTGGCAGGAATTACCACTCCTCAAACTCTCAAGATAGAAGGACATATCAAAAAGAAAAAGGTAATAGTGTTGATTGATTCAGGTAGCACCCATAATTTTATTCATTGTAAGGTAGCCAAGGAATTAAATTGTTTCCTATACCCAGCACCAGAATGTCAAGTGATGGTTGCAAATGGAGGAACTATAAATTGCTCAGGAAAATGCCATAATATCAAGCTAACCATGGGGGAATATGTATTGACTAGTCCAATGCTTTCCATTCCTATGGGAGGTGCTGATGTTGTACTAGGAGTACAATGGTTACAATCTTTGGGGACGGTAGCTTTTAATTTTCAAGAACTTTTCTTGAAATTTTTTTCAGAAGGAAAGGAAGTCGAATTATGGGGTATCGCAAGGAAGCCAGGAAGGATAATAAGCTCTAATGTCATGACAAAGCTTCTAAAGAAAGAACAGCGAGGCGTAATTGCACAATTATGCTCACTAGAAGTTCCAACATCAAAATCATCTATTTCTGCAGATCTCCAACAAGTCTTGGATAATCATTCCAAGGTGTTTGAAACTCCCAAAGGACTCCCACCTATTCGTGATCATGATCGTGCTATTCATTTGATTCCAGGAAGTGTTCCTCCAAACATCAGGCCTTATAGATATCCTTACTTCCAAAAGAGCGAAATTGAACGTATGATTGCAGAAATGTTAGAGGCGGGTATAATTTAACCTAGTCAAAGTTCTTTCTCTGCTCCTGTAGTATTGGTACACAAGAAGGATGGATCATGGCGAATGTGTCCGGATTATAGGGAGCTCAATAAGCTCACCATTAAAGATAAATTTCCCATTCCTATGATTGATGAATTACATGGAGCAATTTATTTTACCAAGTTGGATCTTCGTTCAGGATATCATCAAATTAGAATGAAGACTGAAGATATTCCAAAAACGACATTTCGAACTCATGAGGGTCATTATGAATTTTTGGTCATGCCTTTTGGCCTTACCAATGCACCTTCTACATTTCAAGGGTTGATGAATTCCATTTTCAAACCCTTCCTTAGAAAATTTGTGCTAGTGTTTTTTGATGATATACTAATCTACAGAAGGTCTTGGAAGGATCGTGTTGAACATGTTGACAGGGTGCTCAAACTATTGCAGGAGAAACAATTATATGCAAAAAAATCCAAATGTTTCTTTGGAGTACAAGAGGTGGAATATCTGGGTCATATTGTATCTCACGAGGGTGTTAAAGTAGACCCTAACAAAATTAAAGCCATTAAGGAATGGAAAGTCCTCACAACCATAAAGCAGTTGCGAGGATTTCTCGGGTTAACAGGGTATTATCGCAAGTTTGTTAAGAATTATGGGAGAATAGCAGCACCTCTAACAACATTATTGAAGAAAGATGCATTTTCGTGGACTCCTGAAGCAACTAAGGCCTTTGAACGTCTTAAAGAGGCAATGTGCCTAGCACCGGTCTTAGCTACACCAGACTTCACAAAAACCTTTATTGTGGAATGTGATGCCTCAGGAAATGGAATTGGTGCAGTTTTAATGCAGGAAGGAAGACCCATTGCTTTGAAAGTCGTCCAATCAAAGGAAAGTATTTACAGAAACCTATTTATGAGAAGGAAATGTTAGCAATACTACATGCACTAAAGAAATGGCGAACTTACCTAATGGGAAGACACTTCAAGGTAAAAACTGATCATGATAGTCTTAAACACTTTTGGAACAAAGACTATCTTCAGAAGAGTAGCAAAAATGGGTCACAAAGATGTTGGGTTATGACTTTGAAATAATCTACAAAAAAGGGAAGCTAAATGTTGTTTCATATGCACTCTCAAGAAAGAATGAAGAGGTGGAAGCATTGCTTTGTGCCATTTCTATTATCCAACCAGATTGGATAACCGAAGCAAGAGATGAATGGAAGAAGGATGAAGAAGTGTGGACACTCATTCAAAAGTTGCAGCAAGATCCTAGTACATCTGATATATTTAGTTGGAAAAATGATTCCTTATGGTACAAAGATTGCTTATATCTTTGTAAGAATTCCCAACTAAAACAAAAGATTCTTCTGGAATTGCACACTTCTCCTTTAGGAGGACACTCAGGATTTTTAAAAACTTACCACAGGGCGAAGAAAGAATTTTTTTGGGATGGCCTTAAATCTGATATTCAAAAGTTTGTGGCGGAATGTTTGGTTTGCCAGCAGAATAAAGTGGAGACAATTAAGACCCGGGGACTTCTACAACCTTTATCCATTCCAAGTCAACGTTGGGAGGAGATTTCAATGGATTTTATCACAGGTTTACCTAAGTCCGAAGGAAAGAGTGTCATCATGGTGGTAGTTGATAGACTTACCAAGTATGCACACTTTTGTGCATTGTCTCATCCATTTAAAGCAAGTACAGTTGCTACTACATTTATGGATAGAATTCAAAAGCTACATGGAAGCCCAAGGGTTATTGTGAGCGACAGAGATCCCATTTTTACCGGAAATTTTTGGATGGAGTTATTTTCTTGTTTGGGTACTCAATTAGCTCATAGCTCATCTTATCATCCTCAATCTGATGGTCAAACTGAGATAGTAAATAAATGTTTGGAAGGATATCTTCGTTGTTTTGTATCCGATAAACAAACACAATGGGTCAAGTGGTTACCTCTTGCTGAATGGTGGTATAACACTTCCTTCCATACTGCAGCAAAAATGACCCCATTTATGGCACTTTATGGATATCATCCACCAACCATCACATCATCTTTAAGGGAAAATTCGAAGGTTCAAGCAGTGGAAGATCACATCGAGCATCAGCAAGAAGTTCTCCAACTCTTAAAGGATAACCTGAATTTGGCACAAAATCGAATGAAACAACAGGCAGATCAACATCGTAGCGAGAGAAGTTTTGATGTAGGAGATTGGGTATTTTTATAGCTACAACCATACAAACAAATGTCCCTCAAGCAAGCAAAGAAGGATAATAAATTATCGCCAAAGTACTATGGTCCTTACAAGGTGTTGCAAAAGATTGGTACTATGGCATACAAATTGGAGCTTCCTGCTTCTTCGCGAGTACATCCAGTTTCCCATGTTTCATGCTTAAAGAAGGTTATAGGTGAAAATCTTCCAGTTCAAACAATATTTCCAGAACTTGATGAGGAAGGAAAAATCATATTGGAACCTGAAGCGGTCACGGAAACAAGAACTCGATAGCTACGGAATCGATCAATTTCAGAGTATCTCATTAAGTGGAAGAACTTACCCACTGAAGATTCTACATGGGAGGATGAGAATTTTATACATAAGCACCCAAAGCTACTCAAGCGTTGAGGACAACACTTTTTTGAAGGAGAGGGGCATGTTAGGTCCCTATACTACTAGTATAGTCCCTTATTGTTGTTAGTGTAACCCCCTTATTTTTATTATTGTACCCCTGTAACCCCCATATTGTTATTATTGTGCCCTTAAATTATTATTGTTAGGTCGGCTAGGATTACATTGTGGCCCCACTAGGATTACATTGGGCCCCATGGACTCCTATATATAGAAAGGAGGTTTTGTAATTTGTATCATCCAAGAATTGTTCATTCATGTAATGTATTGGAGGTTTCCCCCTCGAAGTGGCTTATTTCTAAGGCGTTGATATCTCTTTTCTTCTATTTTTGGAGCTGGCTTCACAACAGAGCGCTTGAAGGAGATACGTCATGATGGGAAGTCTCAAAGGAGTATTTACTATCAGGCCACCACTGTTCAATTGAATTAATCTAGTCTTCTAGAAGATACAGACGAGAGCATATCTGAAAAATTCTTGGATTATATGTATGGGGAATTGTTGAAGGAGGTTATCAGTATCTAGCAATAGTTCCCATAGATGTGGCAAGAAATAAGAGATATGAAACCAATGCAAAAGTTGTCAATGCCTTATTGAGAATCCTGATAGAATCATAATTTTTCAAAGTCATGTAGCTAAATTTAGCAAAGTAGATATGGGAAAAGATCATCTAGAGGTATGAAGCGGATGACAAGGTAAAACGTGTTAAACTTCAAACTCTTAGAATTCAATATGAAACTCTCAGAATGCATAATGATAAAATCATTGCAAGTTTCTTTTCTAGAATAGATGAGATTATGAATTATATGAGAAGTATGGGTGAATATATAAAGACTCAACCTTAGTAGAGAAAATATTTAGAACTCTAACTCCAAAATTCAAGTCAAAAGTGTCTTCCATTGAAGAAAATAAGAATATGTAGAACCTTACTATTGTAAAACCCCACGGGATTCTACCGGCCTTTGAAATGAGAAAAGGAGGTCCTTCAAATATCACAGAAGCTACATTTAAAGAAAGTGCAAAAGGAAAAGAAAAGGAAGTTCTCAAGGAATCAAGTTATATATCAAAAGAAGATGAGGAAAATCCAAACAAGTACCAAAAGGTTTAGAGGTAAGCTTCCCTTCAAGTGTTTTTCTTTTGGTAGATTTGGTAATTATGTTGCTAAGTGTCCTTATAAAGAAAATCATGAAAAATGGAAACGGTTTGAAATTAGGAGAAGCTATTATACAAATGAAGATAATGATGGTTTATCAATTGGAGTAGAGGGAAAGTATGATCAATATCTTCAATTACTTATGGAACTTAGTATTAATGAATCTTATTACAATTTCATAGATGCCCTAGAAGAGAAGGATCCTTTTGTTAAAGAATCTCCAAGATCAAGGAAAAAAACATGGTTTCATGGATGTTATCTCTCTTGTAACTCTTTTGGGCATAAGGCCATTGATTGCAAGGAAAGTATGATGAACATAACCACGAAATTGGATAAGTTCCAACACATAATGAGAAATTTCAAGAAAATCTAGAGAAATAAGGAACACCGGTCAGAAACGTAGGGAATATTGACCCTACTGTAGTCATCACTTTCTAAAGATTACTTCTCTTAGTGACTACAAGAGTGATGTGAGTTACATTATAGGGATGAGTAATGTATCATCACTGGGGGAGAAATATATGATGATTCCCATGGTTGTTTTGTTAATTCTGGTTGTTTATATTTATGACAGTGCATCTAATGTGACAACAGAAGATAGCTACAAACTATATAATCTCAGGGAAAGTTGAAGCTGTGAAATTTCAGAATTTTACTTTTTGTACGCAAATTTTATGAAAGACGGCCACGTATGTACGTGCATTCCTATACAAACAATCACATATGTTTTTATTTGACATAAAAATAGTGGGACAGACTCAAGAAAGACTCTGAGATGCTTCAGATGGTTATTATATGAATTTCTTGCTCTAATGGTGATGGTTACAGTCTACTGATGTGGTATTGAGTTATTATGATCTATGATTTTGACATTGATGATTATCTGATTTTTGAAGATGCTCTAATGTATGAGTTGATATGATCAATGAACATGTAGCATAGTTTTCGGGGGAGCATTAACCTTGATGGTTATAATGCATTGTTGGCATTATTTTTTCTTAAGATTCTACTCTCAAATGCTCAATTAATGATCTCTCACTATTAAGGTTTTTTGGCTTTCTTATGAATTCCATATTAATGTATTTATGTAAATTTCATGAAGAGGCCTATGATGTAATCATTAGAATATTTAGTCATGTTTGGACTATTGAAGGTCAAGTCATTTATGTATGTAATCCCATGATGGGAAAATGATGTTATGTAACCGGTGATAGGAAAGGTCATACTCAGTTGAGTTATAGAGTCATGTACTTCATTGAAATTTTTTCAGAATATTCAGCATGTGCTTAGGGGGAACATGGTCAGTATAGTGCAGATCCGATCTACAGTGATCTTGTATCTACAAGGAATAGAAACCTTGTTTCAACATTGGTCCTCACTTTTCCCTTGATTTAAAATGTGGAGAGTAACTTGGTATTTGATTGGTGTATTTCACAGGTATCTAAAGGTTGTAGTGATCAAACACCAACATGGTTGCCATCAAGTCAAAAGGGGGATATTGTTGGCATTATGATGTAATGTGTTGTCCTTGATGGCAACCTACTTGATGACTTTTATTTTGATACATGATGTATCCACAGGCCTGTTAAGATGTTATAGAGAAATAAATACCAGTCAGTGACAGAGGAATGATGAAGGTAAAGTTTGAGGAAATATATGCAGGCTCTATGAATCAAAGTCATGTACGTATGCAGTTTTGATGAAGTGAAGTTACAGTGTATATGCAGGTTCTGTGAAGAAAAGTCACATACACATGTGAGCATGAAGAATCCAATGCGCATACAGTTGGTGCACTATCATTATTAAATACCAAGGGTCTTTACCATGGTGTTATCCCACAAGATTGAGTGTAGTAATGACTATTTGATCCCGCCAAGGATTTCCATTGACACTAATGTGGTTTTGGCTCATGTTATTGGCTAAGTCTCAATCTATATAAGGAGGAGAAGATAAAAGTGTTAACATGTGCATGAGCGAGGGTGATTAATGAATACTTCAATCTCAAGTATATTTGCATGGTATGGGCTATAGTTGACTGGCTGATCTAAAATAATTATGCACCCATGAATATAATAATGGATCAGGATCAATAGACCTGAAATGACTATGTATTGCATGATATATTTATGGTTTGATTAGAACTGAGATTTGACATATGTTTATTATCTTGAATTACGTGATATGGGTATGTCTGAAGTTGTGATGTGCGACACTGTTATAAGTAGAAATTTGCAGATTTGTATGTCAGTTTGACACAAGCAAATCACGTACACACATGGGTTTTGTTCTACATAGTAACACATGTTTCCTGAAGTATGTTGATATATGTACGCAGGTTTGGTTCTGGATAAGTGCATATATACACGGAAATGTTTTATGGAAAGTGCGTATGAAAATTAGGGTTTCTACTGAAGAATATGTCTGATCATTTTTGTTGTGTTTATGTTGTCTTTCAATGAAGTCTTCATATAGATCTAGGTTGTTTAAGTATTGATGATCCTATTAGTTGTATGTAATTGAAGATCAGCGATTGGATGGTTTAATGGTGATTCATTGACTGGTTTAATGAATTGGTACAATGATATGTTGCAGTTTTGATGTATGGTATTGGGCTTAAATAAGTGTTAGTGGGTCCAGTCTAAAAATTTAATGAAAAGTGGCCTACAAGTTGTGATATGTTGAAGCAGGTGGATGCAGTGTGAAAATTTATGAAACGTTTTCCATGGATGGTGTTGAGGGTTGGAGCCTTCAGTGAGGAAGTTGAAGCTTCATGCAAGTGGTAGCTGGTGATCAGATCAGGGGGTCATAGCTCCCTTTCAGTGGGTGTTCATAAACAAGATCAGGGGGTTAGAACTCCCTTCCAGTAGGAGCTAGAGAACAAGTGAAGGTTGTAGCCTTATACAAGTGGGTGCCTGCGTGCTGGTATGAGTCTGTTCCAATACAAAATTTTAATAATTCTTCTTTATAATAAATATTGAATACAAAGACTATAGCAGCAGTGATTTTCTCCCACATTAGGTTTCCACATTAAATCATGGCGTTCATTTGGGTTTCTTATGTGTGATGGTTTACTATGTTCGTACTGCACATGTTTACTGTTTATTAAATGTTTGATGTGTTATCTCTAAATTGGTACTGATGGGCTACTCCACCAGACAACTTAGAGTAACTATTTCAACCAACTTTTAACTGAAGATTAGCCTCTTCAGCCTGAGAGGGCTCTCTCACAAGTAACTTATGATTATTCAATGACAACTCTATTATATGGCTAACTCTATAACTATAGCTTAATTATGATTGATTGTAGGTTGAAAATATAAAGACTTGCTACCATTGGGAAAATGGAGTCAACATCAGAAAATCCAATGAAATAATCCTTCTTGTGGAAACTGAGGAAAATAGAAGTTTCAATGAAAAGATGATACACATATACAACATAGGAATAAACATCATTTTAACATCTAAAGGAAGTCAAGGCATGGTTCCATGAGTTCTGAGTAATTATATATAAACTAACTACAGATATTAAACACACTAGTAAATTTGGTCAAAATTCCGACACTTTTGACTTATTGTCATAAATTTCCTCAATTTTTGTCAATTTTTCAAATCCTACCCACAACCGTCGCTATGCCGACGTTTGGAGACAAGTGTTTGTATTGCAACACTTGGAGAAAAGTGTCAGAATTGCGACGTTTGGAGATAAGTGTCACTATTGTGACGGTTTGGACAAAAGTGTCGCTATTGCGACATTTCAGAGAGAAGTGTCGGAATTGCGACGTTTGGAGATAAGTGTCGGTATTGCGACAGTTTTGAGACAAGTATTAGTATTGCGGCATTTCAGAGAAAAGTGTCAGTATTGCAACGTTTGGAGATAAGTGTTGGTATTGTGATAGTTTGGACAAGTGTCTGTATTTCGATGGTTTGGAGACAAGGGTCAGCATTGCGACCTTCAAGAGGCAAGTGTTAGTGTTTAGGAACAATCTTAGGGTTTAGGATTTAGGAACAATTTTTGGGAGTTATATTTTAGGATTTAGGGACAATTTGTTGGGTCACGTGATTAGGTTTATGGTTTAGGAACAATGTGTCGGGTCGTGTGATCAAGTCATATGAGGGTGCCCAAGGAAACGAGTTCGAGCAGGTCGAGTTGGGTTTGGTCGGGTCGTGTCATGTGAGGCCGCCCAAGGAATGTAATGTTCCAAATTTTTCTTCAATAACTTGGAACAGTAATTTTTGCCTAAATTCATTTAAGAGATGAATAATTGGGTAAGGAGGCCCAATGACAATAAAAACATAAATAAAATCCCTCTAGTATGAAAATGGATTAGTCATGGAACTAGATTTCACACTGTCATGTGTGAAAGGAGATATTTGCAAAGAGGGTTGACCAAGTCAACCAGCGCAGGGTGTGAGGTGGAAAGCACGACATGGGACAGCGCAGAGATATAGGAGGGAAGCTTCTAGAGGAAGAGAAACCTTAATTCAAAGTAGGGCCCATGGAGAGCCTTCACTTGCTATATATGGAGAGGAGGAGAGCCATTGCTATTCATGCATATGTTTATGATTTCATGTATATTCAGACATTGAGCATTCTTTGCTGCTTAGCAAGAATTGTTGGGAAACTCCTGTTTAGGATTTCCTCACCTTCTTGAGAGGCATCTTGAAGTTTGGTTCTTCATTCTTCACATTTCTTGGCTCAAGGCCAAAGCATCCTCCTCTAGGACAGCGTTATTGCTGCAGCAGCATAATACTGTGTTGTAGGGTGTTGCAGTGGAGACTTCACAACACCTCTTCCATTGCTTGTTTTTCAGAGGGAGAGCCTTTCTTGCCTTTGGAGGATCAGTTTGGAAGCTTGAGAATTGATTTACATATATTTGCACTTGGCCACAGTGATCTATTCCACTCACTGTGCAGTCCCTCTTAGTGACTGCATTATTTTCATGGAGTATCTACAGTGAGGGTTTGCAGATTGATTGGAGGGTGAGATCTCAAGTGTAAGGATCAACCCTCCACTTAGGAGATCTATTGGAGGAGGTCTAATTCATATTTTTCATCATCTTCAGCCTTTTTCATTGATTTCCAGATTTGAGTTGCAGCAGCTGCCCAGCAACTCCAGCATTTTTGCCATTTTGTATATCTCAGCCAATCCTTTAGAGGATTGATGTATTATTGTTTCTAAGGGTTAGAGTTTTGATCCCCTATTGTATTTGAGACATATATTGTCATATTCATGTATTGACATCATTTTTCAGCAATATTCTATCATAGACTACGTCCTCATAGCCTGGGTTTATGCAGAAATAGCAGTGTTCTTCCATTTCCATGTACATGTATTGTTGAGGCTTGCATTGCCTTTCTTGAGAGGTTTTTTCCTCTAGAACTTGTACTCTTTTACTGCTATAACATTATTCTTGGCTATTCGTACATCTTCTTGTCTCACATCTCATAAAATAACGTTTTCTCTTCATGGTATGCTTGTGTTTATGTTTTCATATTGTTGTAGCTCACTTTTGAGTGGGATTCTTCAAGAAGCTCTATAGACAGAGTCTGAAAAGGGCCAGATAGCCTCTGGATCTCACACTTCCTTGAGAAGGTGACACATCCAGTAAATTCCCCTTCAGTCAATCTCTGGAATAGATTGTTGATTGCTGAGATTCCTGAAAAGGGAACATTACAGTAGTATCAAAGCAACTTTCTTGGCTCAACCTGTGAGTCTTCGCCAAGAAGATCAGAATGTTGAAAAAGATGATTTTATTCTCATCTATGTTCAGATGCAGAAGAGACCTCTCCAAGGAGGTCAAGAAGATTAAAGAAGAAGAAGAGGAAGTACCATGCACTTCCTATTCTCATCAAGAAGAAGACATTAATCATGAAAGACACTTGGATTATCAGATTCTAAGTGATTACCTTGTTGAGTATAGATCTCAAACTAGAGGCTTCAAGGAGGCTCTAGATTTTCCTCATTTCATCCAGCTGAAGGAAGAGAAGAGACCATGTAGCAAAAAAGAAATAAAAGGCAATATATTTATGTTGTATACCTTTGATGGGTCATCCAATGCAAGAACTTGGGTGAGAAAGTTGGAGGCATTTTTCCTACTACATCCTGTAGAAGAGAAAGAAGCTGTTGAATTCTCAGCACTGCACTTGAGGGGTGAAGCCTATGATTGGTGGAGCAACCACTTGAGCCATGAAGGGGTGAAAATTTTTGCAAAGTTCATCCAAGGGTTGATCAAAACTTTGATGATGAAAGGGAAAAGAAAGAAAAGATCACATCACCAGTTGAGGAACCTTGTGATAACGCTGTCACACTCATGGAGGAGCAGCCACATACATCAACAGTTGGGGTAGCCAACACTTTTGAGGAAGGAACTCTTGCAGCCCTACAAGAAGTTCCAAATGCACATCAAGGTATGAAAATATTTCCACATTCCATTGTTACAGCAACTTCTTTTGATCAATATGGAAATTTACTTTTGAATGACCAAGGGTCAAATCCCATTGCTACTATAGAGCAGCTTGGTTGCACTACGCTGTTCAACATGGAAACAATCAAGAAGGAATCAAACCATCATTCTCATGAGCCATTGTTGGGTTGTACATCACATTGTAGGTTTGGGTTTGAAGCCTTGAAGATTGACGGTAGACATCTTGCAGTGAGAAACCCTTTCTCCCTTCAAGATGACACTTTCTCAATGAGCTCCTCTCAGCTCAAAGAGGAAATTCTACTTTCAGATCCAAGACTTCATTGGTTTTGGAAGACTATGGATGAGAGGGAGGTCTCAAGGAGATATCTCATCAAAGGTGCACTTCAACACACCATGGGGTGCAAAGATTTTCTTCCTTTCTCACAAGAGCAGATAGAAGATGGAGGACATCTTAGGATGGATAACATCTCTCATGCTTGTGTTGGACATTCCTTGAGCCATACACATCATGATGGGAATTTTTTTCCTACCACCTATTTGGGTCTTGATAGGGTCTCATTGATCCTTGAGAAGCTTACATTTCAAAATCCCATGAAGTGCAAAGACAGGAATTTGATTTGGGAGGATGGTAGCCCTCATGGGAGGAGTACCAAGATGAAGAAGAGGAGAAAGCAACTACAGGTGGTTGAGTGGATGTGGTTGATGAGCAAGGAGCTAGGAGGCTACTTGCAGATCTATGATACCGAGCAGCAGGAGGCTTGGCTGTGTTGGTTACTCTTGAAAGAGTTTGGCCATCACTTGGCAAACACCTTTCCTAAGAGTAAAAGGATGGATACTTGCATCATTGAGCAGCATAGAGTATGGAAGCATGGTGTTGATATGATATTAATATTATTCATTATGTCTTCATCACATGATTGGTATGATGGAGTTATGGGGAGGCAACAAAACATTTTGTTGCTTTGCTTGTTTCTGGGAGAGCAAGAGCAGATTTGCTCTCACACTTTACATGATGTCACAGGAGGAGGAGATGGCATTATCTCCTTAATATTTAATGACGGCTTGGAAGCACTTCCAGCTTGGGAGGTATTCCACATTTTTTGCAGCATTATTAGAGGAGTCTTTGACAAGGATCATGTCAAATAACAGAGCTTTGTATTGACAGAAGCTTATTTTCATGAGCTCATAGCACTGTCACCTTGGAACAGAGATTTATGGATGAAATGTGCCCAGCGGAAGTGTGGTGGATCCATAACCCACAGGTCCCAGGATCACTTCATATTTGTTGCACTTTATGAACAAAAAAGAGGTAATGACGATAGAGGCATCTATCACTATGACATATTCTTCTTGACTTGGGTTTCCAAGCATGAGGAGGATTATCTTCTGGTAGCACATGGTTCATTTTTCTTCATAGCATGCCAACACAATATGGAGGACTCATTCATGGACCCATGTACCATCTTACTTCCAGCATATGGTGAGAATTTTTTATATACATTCATTGATTTGAACACTCTTACCATTCTCATACAGTGCATTGCTTCACAAGGAGGCAAGCTTGTCACATTGCTCCATGAGTTATATTGGGCCAATCTACATGATGGAGGCAGCCATCTCTTTTGTGGCCTTGGGAAAAAATTTTGTCATCACATGTATGTTCAGTTGCTACACTATAACATGTATCATATGAAGACATGCATGATTAACCATGTAGAAAGAAACATTTTTCCTTGTACTTTCCTCAAGCAGCAGCTTGTAAAAATGTGTTGTACTTGTTTGGGAAGCTGTTGGTACCTTCTTGCACCACATGAAACCTTCATCATTCTCTTCATTTTATTGCTGATCATGACTTCATTTGCTGATATAGATCAGATTTGTATAAGAAGCATGATTAAGATGGAGACACATGAGTTGGATGTGTCTTTAAGTGGGAAAAATTCTCACATTTTTTGCACTACATGTTCTAATGGGAGCATGGGAGGAGATATGGCCACCACAGCCACATGTTTGTTTCCTTTTGAGGTGGACCATGAGGCTGATATTCATCCATTGTACAGCCATGGGCAAGTGCTTGATCATGTATTGTTGTTACATTCATCCATTTACTATCCTTTAGTAGATGTGATGAATCTTGTACATTGCTTGCCATGTAATTTTCTGAAGTTACAATGGATGGAACTGCGTTGTATCCTTGTGAGATATTGTTTGCATCATGCATCATCATGTAAAACTTGCAGAAAACTTCTCCTTGGGATACTCTATGATGATCTTGTCCTATTCATCATGGATGGATTGTTTTGGGCCAGCCTGTTCTTCATTGTTGGAGGAGCACTTTATGGAGGTTTGTTCTTCACTTTGCCACTTGAGGGCAATACTTTTGCAGCCCAGGATCAGCATACACTCTACACTTGTCATGAGTGGAGAGAGGGATAGCATGGGGTAGGCTATGATGCTTTCCAAGTTCAGATTTTTAGCCCACCTTCATTTTTGGAGCTTGAGGTGGAAGGAGATTTTCAGGAGTTGCCTTGTTGGGAGGTGGCTCATTTTGTTTGGATGACTGCTTGGGGATGGAGGATCCACATGGGGGAGATGTTCCTAATTATATTTCAGACTCCATGCCTTGAGTGGAGATTCTTCAGTTCTATCCTTGCAGTTGCTTGGGGACAAGCAAAATTTGGGAGGGGAGGACTATAATGTTCCAATTTTTTCTTCAATAAATTGAAACATTAATTTTTTCCTAAATTCATTTAGGAGATGAATAATTGGGTAAGGAGGCCCAATGACAATAAAAACATAAATAAATTCCCTCTAGTATGAAAAGGGATTAGTCATGGAACCAAATTTCACACCGTCATGTGTGAAAAGAGATATTTGCAAAGAGGGTTGACCAAGTCAACCAGCGCAGGGTATGAGGTGGAAAGCACTACATGGGACAGCGCAGAGATAGAGGAGGGAAGCTTCTAGAGGAATAGAAACCCTAATTCAAAGTAGGGCCCATGGAGAGCCTTCACTTGCTATATATGGAGAGGAGGAGAGCCATTGCTATTCATGCATATGTTTATGATTTCATGTATATTCACACATTGAGCATTCTTTGTTGCTTAGCAAGAATTGCTGGGAAACTCCTGTTTAGGATTTCCTCACCTTCTTGAGAGGCCTCTTGAAGGTTGGTTCTTCATTCTTCACATTTCTTGGCTCAAGGCCAAAGCATCCTCCCCCAGGACAGCGTTATTGCTGCAGCAGCATAATACTGTGTTGTAGGGTGTTGCAATGGAGACTTCACAACACCTCTTCCATTGCTTTTTTTTCAGAGGGAGAGCCTTTCTTGCCTTTGGAGGATCATTTTGGAAGCTTGAGAACTAATTTTCAGATCTTGGCACTTGGCCACAGTGATCTATTCCACTCACTGCACAGTCCCTCTTAGTGACTGCGTTATTTTCATGGAGTATCTACAGTGAGGGTTTGAAGATTGATTGGAGGGTGAGATATCAAGTGTAAGGATCATCCCTCCACTTAGGAGATCTATTGGAGGAGTTCTACTTCATATTTTTCATCATCTTTAGCCTTCTTCATTGAGTTCCAGATTTGAGTTGCAGCAACTGCCCAGCAACTCCGGCATTTTTTCCATTTTGTATATTTCAGCCAATCCTTTAGAGGATTGATGTATTATTGTTTCTAAGGGTTAGAGCTTTGCTCCCCTATTGTATTTGAGCCATATATTGTCATATTCATGTATTGACATCATTTTGCAGCAGTATTCTATCATAGACTGTGTCCTCATAGCCTGGGTTTATGCAGAAATAGCAGTGTTCTTCCATTTCCATGTACATGTATTGTTGAGGCTTGCATTGCCTTTCTTGAGAGGTTGTTTCCTTAAGAACTTGTACTATTTTATTGCTATAACATTATTCTTGGCTATTCATACATCTTCTTGTCTCATAGCTCATAAAATAATGTTGTCTCTTCATGGTATGCTCATGTTTATGTTTGCATATTGTTGTAGCTCACTTTTTAGTGGGATTCTTCAAGAAGCTCTATAGACAGAGTCTGAAAAGGGCCAGATAGCCTCCGGATCTCACACTTCCTCGAGAAGGTGACACATCCGATAAATGCCCCTTCAGTCAATCTCTAGAATAGATTGCTGATTGATTACATTCCTGAAAAAGGAACATTAGAAGGAAACACATTCGTTCGGGTCGGGTCGACTCGTGTGATGGCGCCCAAGGAAACGTGTACGGGTTAGGTCAGGTCGGTTCATGCCGTATTATAAGGGCACCCAAGGAAACACGCTTGGGCGGGTCGGGTCGAGTCGGGTTGGGTCAGCTCGTGTCTTGTGAGGTCACCCAAGGAAACACGTTCGGGAAGGTCAGGTCAGGTCGGGTCGGGTCGTATGAGGGGGGGTGTATCAAAAATTCTAAGTTGTGACCACCCATGTTGCTTGTGCACATTTGTGCGATCCATTTTCAATTTCCTCCCTCGTGCGCCCTTTGTTCGGGCGGGTCGGGTCAGGTTGGGTCGGGTCGTATGAGGGTGTTCGTATCAAAAATGTTGAGTTGTGACCACCCATGTTGCTTGTGCATGTTTGTGCAATCCCTTTTCCATTTTCTCCCTCGTGCGCCCTTTGTTCGGGCGGGTCGGGTCGGGTCGTGTCGTGTGAGGGCGCCACAAGAAACTCATTTGAGTCAAATCGTGTGAGGGAGGTCGTATCAAAAATGCTAAGTTGTGACTGCCCATTTACCTTGTGCACGTTCATGCGACCCATTTTTCATTTTCTCCCTCGTGCCTTCGAAGTTCAAGTGGGTCGGGTCAATTTGGGTCGTGTGATGTCGCCCAAGGAAATGTGTTCGGGTCGGGTCATGTTGTACCGTGAGGGCACCCAAGGAAACATGTTCGAGCGGGTCGGGTCAGGTCAAGTTATGTGAGGGTGCCCAAGGAACATGTTTGACCGGGTCAGGTCGTGTTAGGCCATGTCATGAGGCCGCCCAGGCAAACGCATTCGGGTGGGTCAGGTCAAGTCGAGTGATGTCGCCCAAGGAAACACGTTCGGTTCAGGTCAGGTTGGGTTGTGCCATATTGTGAGGGCACCCAAGGAAACACGTTTGGGCGGGTGGGGTCAGGTCGGGTATGGTCAGATCGTGTCCTATGAGGCCACCCAAGGAAACACGTTCGGGCGGGTGGGGTGGGGTTGGGCTCGGTCATGTGAGGGTGGTCGTATCAAAAATTCTAAGCTGTGACCGCCTATGTTTTTTGTGCACGTTTGTGCGATCTTTTTTACATTTTCTCCCTCATGTGCCCTTCGTTCGGGCGAGTCGGGTCGTGCCGTGTGAGAGCGCTATAGGAAACGTGTTCGAGTTGGATCGTCTAAGGGAGGTTGTATAAAAAATGCTAAGTTGTGACTCCCTATGTGACTTGTGCACATTCGTGCGACCCGTTTGTCATTTTCTCCCTCGTGCCTTCGACATTCGAGCAGGTCGGGTCAGGTCGGGTCGTGTGATGGAGCCCAAGGAAAGTGTTCAGGTCGAGTCGGGTCAGGTCATGTCGTACTATGAGGGCACCCAAGGAAACGTGTTCGAGCGGGTCGGGTCAAGTCGGGTCATGTTGTACCATGAGGGCACCCAAGAAAACATGTTCAAATAGGTCAAGTCAGGTGGAGTCATGTGAAGGTGCCCAAAAAACATGTCTGACCGGGTCGGGTCGTGTTGGGCCGTGTCATGAGGGCACCCAGGGAAACGCGTTCGGGTGGGTCGAGTCGTGTGATGCCGCCCAAGGAAATGCGTTCGAGTAAGGTCAAGTCGGTTCATGCCATATTTTGAGGGTGCCCAAGGAAACACATTCGGGTGGGTTGGGTCGGGTCTGGTCTGGTCAGGTCGTGTCGTGTGAGGCTGCCAAAGGAAACGTGTTCGGGCGGGTCAGGTCAGGTTGGGTTGGGTCGTGTGAGGGTGGTCGTATCAAAAATGCTAATTTGTGACCACCTATGTTTCTTGTGCACGTTTGTGCAATCCTTTTTCCATTTTCTCCCTCGTGTGCCCTTCGTTCGGGTGGGTCGGGTCGTGCCATGTGAGGGAACCACAGGAAACGTGTTTGAGTTGGATCATCTAAGGGAGGTTATATCAAAAATGCTAAGTTGTGACTACCTGTGTGCCTTGTGCACGTTCGTGTGACCCGTTTGTCATTTTCTCCCTCGTGCCTTCGACGTTCAGGTAGATCGGGTCAGGTCGGGTCGTTTGATGGAGCCCAAGGAAACGCGTTCGGGTCAGGTCGTTCCGTACTATGAGGGTTCCCAAGGAAACGCATTCGGGTCGGGTCGTTCCGTACTATGAGGGTGCCCAAGGAAACGCGTTCGGGCGGGTTGGGTCAAGTCAGGTCATGGAAATCTACCCAAGGAACGTGTCCGGTCAGGTCAGATCATGTCGAGTCATGTGAGGGCACCCAAGGAAACACATTTGGGTGGGTCGAGTTGCGTCAGGTCAGGTCGTGTGAGAGCACCCAGGGAAACGCGTTCGGGCGAGTCAGGTCAGGTCAGGTCGTGTGATGGTGGCCATATCAAAAATGCTAAGTTGTGACCGCTCGTGTTTCTTTTGCACATTTTTTTTATCTATTTTCCATTTTCTCCCTCGTGCGCCCTTCGTTCAGGTGGGTCAGGTCGTTTCATGTGAGGACGCCACAACAAACGCACTCGGGTCGGATCATGTGAGGGAGGTCATATAAAAAATGCTAATTTGTGACCACTCGTGTGCCTTGTGCACATTTGTGAGACCCGTTTGTCATTTTCTCCCTCATTCGTTCGACGTTCGAGCGGGTCGGGACGGGTCGTGTGATGGCACCCAAGGAAACGCGTTCGAGTCGGTTCGAGTCGGGTTGTGCCGTATTGTGAGGGCGCCCAAGGAAACGTGTTCCTATGGGTCCGGTCAAGTCGGGTCATGGTAGGCTACACAAGGAATGTGTCTGGCCGGGTCCGGTCATGTCGGGTCGTGTGAGGGCTCCCACGGAAACATGTTCGGTTGGGTCGGGTCGTGTGAGGGCATCCAGGGAAACGCGTTCAGGTGGGTCGGGTTGGGTCGAGTCATGTGAGGGCGCCCAGAGAAACGCGTTCGGGTGTGTCAGGTCAGGTCGAGTCGGGTCATGTGAGGTTGTCCATATCAAAAATGCTAAGTTGTACTAACCTCTTGTGTGCCTTGTACTGCATGTTCGTGCAACCCATTTTCTGTTTGCTCCCTCGTGCCTTCGACATTCAGGTCGGTTGGGTCAGGTTGGGTCGGCTGGGGTTGGGTCATGTGAGGGTGGTCATATCAAAAATGCTAAGTTGTGACGACCTGTGTTTTTTCGGGTCGGGTCGGGTCATGTAATCATGTGAGGTTGTCCAAGTAAACGCGTTCGTGCGGGTCGGGTCAAGTCGGGTCGTGTGAGGGTCGCCTAAGGAAACACATTCGTACGGGTCAGGTCAAGTCGTGTGATGGTGCCCAAGGAAATGCGTTTGGGTTAGGTCAGTCAATTCGTGTAGTATTGTAAGGGCACCCAAGGAAACATGTTCAGGTGGGTCAGGTCGGGTCAGGTCGTGTCATGTGAGGTCGCCCAAGGAAACGCGTTCGGGCAAGTTGGGTCAGGTTGGGTCAGGTCATATAAAGGTGGTCATATCAAAAATTCTATGTTGTGACCACCCATGTTGCTTGTGCACGTTCATGCAACCCATTTTTCATTTTCTCCCTCGTGCCTTCAATGTTCAGGCGGGTCGGGTCGGGTTGGGTCATGTGATGTCGCCCAAGGAAATGCGTTTGGGTCGGGTCGAGTCAGGTCGTATTGTACCGTGAGGGCGCCTAAGGAAACATGTTCGAGCGGGTTATGTGAGGGCGCCCAAGGAACATGTCCGACCGGGTCGGGTCATGTTGGGCCGTGTCATGAGGGTGCCAGAGAAACACATTTAGCTGGGTCAGGTCAAGTCGCATGATGCCACCCAGGGAAACACGTTCGGGTCGGGTCAGGTCGGGTCATGCCATATTGTGAGGGTGCCCAAGGAAACATGTTCGGGTGGGTCAGGTCGAGTCGGATCTAGTCAGGTCATGTTGTGTGAGGCCGCCCAAGGAAACGCAATCGTGCGACCTGTTTTATGTTTTCTTCCTCATGTCTTTGACGTTCAGGCCGGTCTGGTCGGGTCAAGTCATGTGAGGGTGGTCATATCAAAAATGCTAAGTTGTGACCACCCATGTTGTGACCACATAATGACTAGGAGGCCTTAAAAATCAATCAACATCTTAACTTATACCAAAAATTACTAAAATTTCCTATCCCAAGTATGAAATTAGATTTTAAGGACAATTTAAATGACTAAGTGGAGGGGTCTGTCCTCCGAATTAAAATATTAGGTTAACTTTCCGGACGAATATATAAAACTCAGAGCACTTCTCCAACTTTTGGTGGGCTTTGACCCACATTTCAGAGAATATACGAAAAAGTTTAGATTTGATATCTATAGTTTGTACAATTTATGCAAACATCATGTCATATTTCAATAATATGCTTGAAGCTCTCTTGAAATTCTATAAATAAGGAAAATGTATCGCCATTTGGGCATTCGATTTTGTGTTGTGATTCTAAGCTCTCTCTCTCTCTCTCTAAAGATTTGTGTCATTATGCCTTTAGGCCGAGTTCGACAAGCCTACGCATGTGCATTTTGATGCATATGTGAACCTAAATTGGCAGGACTCCTATGGAGTATTGGGTTTGTTAGAGACTTTTTTAAGGTCGATCCACACCTCTGAGCGAAGTATGTGATATGTAAATGGTATGAGAGTCAAATTTGTGGAAATACTACATTGTAATAGGCAAAGTCTGCAACGAGCCAAGAAACCTTCGACCTCTGAACACCAACACTGGAGCCGAATGCTGCTCCTCATCCTGCCATTACACCACATACGATTTCTCTCCTGTAATTTTGTGAGTAACATAGATTCAGAGTGCAGAGGGGGAGTTTTCGCATGACGTCCCTCCCTTGCGTATCTGACGCATGTAGTCTATAAAAAATAAAAAAAATGTGTCACTTTGTAGTACAATGTAGAACATGTTTACCATTCCAAGGTTGTTTTATGGTGGCTTTTTTAGAATGAATAAACATTCTGAAACCAAGAGTGAAGTGCATACTAGCTTCTCTTTTCATTGATATGTGCTTTGATAGGAAATCATTTCATGATTGATAGCTAACTTCTCCCCTTTCTCTTATGTTTTTGGTATTTGAATTTGCATATTTCCTAATTGTGTGGCTTGGTTAAAAAATATATAATGGATAACACTCTAAAATTCACCCATAGTTCTATTTAACAAGTTTATAATGTCAAAATTTTCATTGTATTTACAACCATCCAAATGTGATGCCAAGGGGCAATGATGAAACTTTGAAATATAACATGCTAAGGGGCAATGATGAAACTTTGAAACATAACATGTGTCTTGAGTTGCATTTAGGTTTAAGAATGCATCCAAGAAATTTATCATTTCCATAACATATTATAACACACGATGTTATTTCAACCATCAAAGCAACAATTAAACTCATAAATAACAATGGAATCCCAGACGTGGAATGTAAGCAATGGGTGGTGATATTAGTATGCAAATGTTATTTATAACAGATGATGATATTTAAACCAACAAAGCAACAACTAAACTCATGAATAACATTGGAATCCTGGAAGTCTAATGTAAGCAGTGGGTGGTGATATTAGTATGCACATGTAAAGTTATATATGAGAAGCATTCTTGCACCTGTGGGTTGTGATCTTAGTATTCAAATATAAAGTTATATATAAGAAGAATTTTTTCACCTTTGGGTTAACAAATATCTATTTATCCTATATGTAGTACATATTTTGGTTACGAAATATATTTTATATTCATTATACCTAAATGGTCATTTCATATGCGCTAATCAAGGGTTTCAAGGGTTTTTATTATTTTCCTATGTGCTAAACAAAACCAAAACTTCGATCACAGATAAACCAAAAACGAGGAGGGAAAAACAGAGTGTGCAGCATAAGCCCACATCAAAGGTGGAGGAGAAGGTGGGAGAGCACAGTTTTACAAGGTTGTTCTAAGTTGTCTTTATCGACAATCACACAGATATGTAAAGAGCTATGTTTTAAATATTTTCACTTACTTTTAGCAATCTTATTTATTTACTATTTTCCACGGTGCCGGGGGGTTTGAGCACTAGTTTTTGCCCCATTGAATTAATCTACTTTGTTTAATCTCTATATTTTCTCTCTTCAAAAGCATGATATTTTCTCTCTCCACGCTTCTTGTTCTATAATTTATGAATTTCTCTGTTTTTTTGGTCTCTTTTGCGGAATTTGTACCTGTTACAGAAAATTGCTTGGATCGCAACAAATTCATTTCAGTTATAAAAATAATTCGGATAATTTTTCACGTCATTAGGCTCTATCTTATATAAAAACATGTTCGTGTGTCCCGTTTTCCGTTTTCTCGCTTGTGCCTTCATTCGGTCGGGTGTGCTGTGTCGTTTCGTTTGAGGGCGCCCACCCAAACCCGTTCGGGTCGGGTCATTTCATTTGAGGGCGCCCGTATCAAATTTTCTAAGTTGTGACCACATGGGTGCCTTGTGCACATTCGTGCGGCCCGTTTGCCATTTTTTTTTAGGGCGCCCGCCCAAACTTGTATGGGTCGAGTCATTTCGTTTGAAGGCGCTTTCCCAAACACGTTTGAGTCGGGTCTTTTCGGTTGAGGGTGCTCGCCCAAACTCGGTTAGGTTGGGTCATTTTGGTTGAGGGCAGCCATATCAAATTTGCTAAGTTATGCCCACATGGGTGCCTTATGCACGTTCGTGTGGCCCATTTGTCATTTTCTCCCTTGTGCCTTCATTCGGTCTAGCGCGCCGTGTGAGGGCGCCCGCCCAAACGCATTTGAGTTGGGTCGGGTCATTTCGTCTGAGGGAGGCCATATCAAATTTGCTAAGTTGTGACCGCACAAGTGCCTTGTGCATGTTCATATGGCTCGTTTGTCATTTTCTCGGTTGTGCCTTTATTCGTTCGGGCGCATCATGTCATTTCGTTTGAGGGCACCCGCCCAAACCCATTATATGACGAAATTTGCATGTTTATTTTTTTTCCTGCATGAAGGATGCACTTGGTTTTTATGACCAAGTTGGGCAGACTTCACCCTTCCATGAAATTATTCACTTCTATCACATTCGCAATGTTGAATTCCTCTGATACTACTCCTAGAACTCTGGCACTGCTCTACAGCTAGAATGATTTAATGGAATAAAAACTTATCACTATGACATGTTGTACTTCATAAGAGACTACTAAGAAGCTTATGTATGGTAAATCCACCTTCACCTGTCATTTGCACATAGAGCATAGAGTTATCTTAATCGTCAATTTTATGGATAAGAGACATTTGAGCCCTTTTTAACCCTTAGGGATGATTAATTAAATATTTATGAATATTAATATTTATAAATTAATATTTATCAATCTTAATATTTATAAATTATTTAATTTTCTATATGTCACTTCAAAATTTTATTATGAAAACCATTTTAAATTCATTTTTATTTATTTATTGTTTGTTCATTTAATCTTTTAAAAAAAAAAATTGTTCATTTAATCTTTTGAAAAGTTTGTTTGTTCCGCAGAGTCCGTTCGTGATTCGAACCTCTTACCACAGCCACTTGGTTTCTTTGACACCGTTGATCTTGTAACATCTGATCCTATGGTGCAGAGTGGCCTACAGATAATAAGGGTTTCTTCCCGGCCATCTCTTTCGTCATTTCGCGCTATTCCAGTTAGTTGGATGTCGAGGATTCTGGAGCTGGAACTAGAGGGTTGCTTCTGCGGTTGGTTTCACCAGCTCAGTCATGGCCTTCCCTATTTTTGAAACTCATTACCGTGAAGCCCATGTCAAATTTTGCCTAAATTTTGCTATCTTTCGATGAGGGTTTACAAGACAGGGTCCCCTTCAGTTTTCTAGTATCTTAGTTCCTCCTTCCACTAGAGTACTTCTACGATGACTTCAACAACCTACAGTAACTCGGCATGGTAGGAACAGGTAATCCACTCAGATGTCTCTTATTACCGATCATTCTTTTCTAGCCATTTTGTTTTCTTTTTATTCTAATTAGATGGGTAACTCCATGTGGTTACATTCTCTTTGCATGGATTGGGGAATTTGCAGACTTCAGGCGGCCACAAGCAAGTTGAAAGGATGCAGGTGAAGTCATCTTTCCCAAGATGCATGATAGCATTCCCTAGAAATAGGTACTCATAAAATTACTACAGAGCTTCTGATTCTGTGCATAATTCCTTCCGGCAATAGTTTATAATACTTCAGGGTTTAAGGGTTTTTAGTGCCGCAGATGAATTGGCCTTGTTTAAATGATATTGCCAATTTTATTTTTAGTCTACTATCGAGGAAATTTTTCGTTTTAGTCTGGTATCTGATGGTAGCCCCACAGCTACACAGACAAATCTGTAATCCAATGTATGTTTTTATCATAAACACAGATTCCCATTGATCTCAATCTCTTTGGTTTTTTGGGTGGCTCTGTATATATATCATAAGCGGGAGCAGGAAACAAAAATGAAGATAGTGGGCAGCAGTAGATTCATACGAATCATCTGCTTGTGGGTGTTTTTCCTCTCCCATTTTCATTCTTCAGCAGTAGTGGCAGTTAGCCAAGAGGAACATTACTTGCTATTAATGGATCTTACTCACCAGAAATGCAATATTCTAACAAGGATGTCGAGCGAATCGTCAAATTTGTGTGAAATTGTGGCGTCCGTGTTATTCTAGAAATTGACACTCTAGGTACATAACCTTAACATTAAATTTTCACTAAGTCCATCTAAAACTAGATTTGAAAATGCACATGGAATGTAGAGGTAGGTCTTGCATATCAATATCCAAATTTGAAATGCAGCTAGATGTTGCTTATGTATATAGGCTTGAAATTGAATCTGCACCAGTTCTAGATCGATTTTTCATAAGACAATTTTAAAGTTCTTCATTTATATTCTGTGTTATCTGGGTTGGTTTGCCATAGCATATAATTTCCAACATATGTTGATATTTATACCAATGTGAAGGCAGAAATAAAGAAGTGGTATCTTCGATTTGTTGTAGCCCTACCCTCTATTTCCTTCTATTTCATGCTTGAAAGTACAGGTTATAAAAATCATCTTCTTATCTAATTCAGAGTTTCAGTCAAACATTCATGGAAAAGTCTGTAAAGCATGTGATTCTCCTCAACTTAATTAGATAACACACAGAAACCAGGTCTATTTTCTTCCATCTTCGCCTTGATTGTACAATAAAACAGATAAAATCTCATCCTGTTTTCTAATTGAGCATTTTAATATGGAATTTGTACATAAGGTATTAAAGCATTGAATTCTCCTCATCTCCATTTGATAGTGCATAGAGCCTTGATTCACGGTTTATTTTCTTCCATCTTCCTCCCTGACAATAAACCAGGGAAAATCACATCCTCTTGTCTAATTTAGCATTTCAATCTGACATTTTGTACATAAGACTGTAAAGCATGTGATTCTCTTCAACTTCATTACATAGCACACACAGACCTCTTTCATGGTTTATTTAGTTATTTTCTTTTATCCTCTTATTTGACAGCAACCTTCATGCACCCCTGAGAAATCTTGTTGGAACATTGAAGTGACAGGTTCCTGCCTGGTTGCAGGCAGGAAACCTATCACCTCATGTCTGCTTCCTATGATAGTACTTTTTAAAGGCTCTCCCCTGTTTGACTGCAAAACAAGCTCGCTGATTTGATGAATCTTTGAAGGATTTTTTCATTACTCTGTCTAGGTGATCATTATAATTTTTACTCTGTTCAGGTGATAATTGATTTATAATACTTTAATTTTATTTTCTAGTTCATTCTTTAGATTCTTTGGAGGAGATCATTGAAATCATTGTTCTGCGTTGGTGATTTTTGAATTAATGTTTTTAGAGAATTTTACTTCATTTCCAGGTTTTAATTTCTTGGTTTTATATTACTTTTATAATTTCCACTTTGTTTCCAAAAACATATCTGGGGAGAAATAAATTTCTTCAATCTCCCTTTATTAATTCCCTCGATATGTTTCCAATGGAAAACCATGCTTTTATTATTGAGATCACTGTTAAGGTGATTTTTGAAGTGATAATTTCGTAAAATTTTATTTTATTTCTAAGTTCTTTAAATTTTCTATAATTATTTTCACTATGTTTAAAGCCCTAGGGAGGCCTCCTTATCCTTAAAAAGATGAGGAAAAGAAGTGAAGTAGAGGTGAAAAGAACGATGATTCGTTGAGTTAGGGGTGAGTGCCAAGGATTTAGGACTTGTGTCTAGCTATTGGGAAAACTAGAGTCAAAAATACCTTGATTTGATAACTTCGCTCTTCAAGGAGTCCTAGAGGTAGCTTAGGTAGCCCTAATGAGACAGCTACAGGAAAACTACACTGCTACTCTAGAATTTTATACTTCATTTTTCAATAATTAATGGAATTTTAAGGATGCAATATGCAAAATAACCTCTCGGAACATTCATTCATTATCCTATCCTTGAATAACACATGAAAATTTTCAAATAACTTCAATGCTCTGCCAAAATTTCTTTAATTCAGGAAAATTACAAACCATAAGACAAGATTCCTTGGATTAGACATTCAGTATATTAGAAATATAGCATTAAAAAGCACTTACAAGATAATCAAGAATATATCCATCCACATAAATGCAGCAAGAAGCTCAAGAGAGATAGCGGAATTTTCCAAATGTCAAAATTCATTTAATCCACCCCACAAGTAGAAAAACAATGTTCAAATGGAAAACAATGTTTGGAATTGTTCGAATGGCAAACAGTGTTTAGAATTGATATTCTCATACAAAATCAAAATTCAAGCTCCTCAATCTGGGGAGGTAATACATTAATCCTGGTTTTAGATGGTTTGTTTGATGTGTAAATCGTTGCATCAACCAATTGCACTATTACATGAATTTTTTAATATGTTACATCTTTTTGATGTGTTACATGTTATTACTATAAACCTGCAACCTTAGGTGAGATTTTCTTTTCAGCTCTGGGAAGGCTTACTAGCGCTGCTATTTATTCCTTTCCTGGCACACACATGCATGTTACCAGTGAAGGTTCATCAACCAATTGTGCCTCTTCTTGTTCTTGATAAATTGTGCATGGTTATGCCTCTTGGTTATAAGTTATAACACATTTCCATGGGGTTGCTGAGAAAGTTCAAGCAACCAGCTTGCACTGAAATTGTTAATTGTTCTCTGTTGGAATTTGGACGTTCTCTGCATTCCTCCTTTATTCTTCGAGTACTGGGTAATGCAGTGGTTTCAATACCATTTTTTACTAGCTAAGCACATCAGTTTAGACACAAATTTATATTTGGACCAATTATCTTCATAATTGCAGCAAAGTTGTCTGCCTGAGAGAGCACAAGACAAGCCAATGTATAGATAATTGATGATAACTATCTGACCCTTTTTGTTCAATTTTTCATTATGTTATCGTCTGTTAATCTATCATTGTACAATTATAACTTTCAACCAACCATAGTTGGTTATTTGTTTCTCTGTAATCAACTGAATTCATTATAGTTACCATAATAGATCATAACAATTCCTCACTCTTAATCCAAGACACACCTAGGTGGGGATGACTCCAGTGGAGTTGACCCCTTAGTAGAGTACTCTATATCATCTTTGGAAAGGTATGCAACAATATTGGTAGAGTATCTCAAGGTCTTGTTGAGGTTGCTCATATCGGTCCTTTTCCCAAAGAATTAATGCTCATGAAAACTCTGGCTATGATGCATTAAATTTTTTGTCATGTGAATTGACAAAATGTTTTAGATGTTGTTAACTTTTGGAATGTGTTTGCATGTATCTTAATGCAGTATTTAGCAGAAGCAATGTCCTGAAATCTTTTCCAGCAATTTTTTTAGTAAATGACAGAATTCTTACTAAGTTGGCAATAATTCTTATAGTTATTCAGAAACCTTTTTGTAAACCATCATATTGTCTGGGAAAGGTTTCCAATAAGTCAGTAAGTATACCACCATTTCACTGACCCAGGTTTGAACTACAAACAGATTTGAATTAGAATTATATATAACCTTAATAGATGAAGAGAGCCTATTACTTCTTGATGTACACCACTTTAAATATCTGGTTCTCTATAGATGTGGTCAAATATGAATGGATCAATACATCCCTTCATGACAGTAGCTTTCTTCACTTTTGCAAAAGTTCATCCAGGCCGTGAATTCCTTCAGTGTGAAAGTTTCAGTGATAGAAGAAAATATTTTTATCTGTCTCTGCCAGGAAGGTAATGGAAACATATACTATTAGTTGAAAACTATGAATCTTGAGTTGGAAAGTTGGCCCAAATAATAAGTAGATTTGTATACAACATTCCAGCTGACCTAGTTTTCAATTACTAAACTAATATCCAGATATTTATATAAAGAAATTCATCACATTTTTTTAATTTATATACCTCTATATTGGATTCTCGTGCTCTAGTAAATAATGATTACACCAATACCATTTCTGCTTTATATGACTATTACTTCCCACCTTTCTATGCTTGCTTATTTAGTGACTTGTTTGAGCATGAAAACTTCAATCACATACACATGATTATTATCTAACATTTTTTTTCTTTATGTTTGATAGGCACAGCGGCACAAAGAATACCGAGACAAAATCCTTAAGAACTATCATGTTGGTCAGGAACCTTTTTTGCTATTTCTCACTTGTTACTTTGGTTTATCTATTAATAAGTCTCTTGTATTTGAAAATATTGTCTTTTATAGAACTTAAAGTTTTAGTTCTGATACTTTTCTTCTGAATTACACACCTGATACATGTATGAGAAACCTACATATTGTGAGATTAATAACATGAAAAGGTAGCAAAATTCACTAGGAAACTCAACTTAGTACTAGCGAATTAAGTTATAAGGTGCATTATAACTTACGTTTATCATCAGAGTTATGTGGCTATAGAAGTTTAGTAGATAAATTACCGACATTTATGACTAAAAGGGAGATTCTCATAACGTATGAAATCACTCCAACAATAGTAAAGTTATTAGTCAGAATATTTCCAGTGCATATATTTTACATATTTCCAACAGTGATATTTGAGTGAGAATACTCAAAGCACATTGTTAGTTCAGAAAACCAATTTTGAATAGAGAGAAGATAAAGAGAAGTTCAAATTTTTCCCTGAGTTGGATATTGGCAGTATTATTAGGCAAAAGTTATTTGCTGGAAAAGAAAGTCAAGGAAATGAACTTTTGTGAATAGAAAATACTTGCAAAATTTCAAAGTATTGAACAACCCATAATGCATTGGAGTCACAGGGGAGAAATTAGAAGTTTGACATCAATATGACCTTGCAGCATCAGCCATGGTCTTAAACACAGAGCTGAAAATTGCAATACGGACTGGCAGACCAATTATTACTTGCAAGGGAGGAGAAAACTCGCCAAAATGCAATCACAGGTTTTCATTGACATGTGACATACAAATCTGATACATCATAGAAGGTGATGCAACCGAGACACAATTCATTCAGAGCCATGTGGGCCCTAGCATATAGCCATTTATAATTTTCAAATACAGACACAGAAACCAAGGGCATAAATTTGCAGATAATATAGGCACAAGCTGCTATACAGTCTGCTTAGACAACATGCACAGATTTTTGGAAGATTAGTTTTTTGAAAAAGGCATGACAACATTATTTTGTTCAGCATAAGCTCTAAGACGTCCAACAGAACTTTGAGAAGCACAGATTTGAATGTATATTTCTATCCTGATTTTCTTTTTTAAATGCAAGCAACAAACTCATCTATTGAAAAATTCCATGGACTTAGCTTTCACACTTGGAAATCAAAGCTTCAACTTTGTTTAATGGAAAGAAGTCCATGAGAAGTATAAAGTTGCGTAGAAAAGTAACCCATAGGGGAAAGTAAATTAGTTGAATGGTAGAATAAAGGCAATAGGACAATTGTCCTTATTCATTTGGGATTATCAAACAACCAGTCACAGCATCTTGATTCGAAGAAATCCAACAATGATATTCACAAATCACTAGGAAAATTGTTTGGCAGTAACAAAATGCAATATTGTACATAAACAAGAATTCTTTAGTTTGCAAATGCCATGTGATGAAAGTATGACACAGACTATGTAGACAATTTGAGGTTGTTGTTGTCACAATTAGCAGAAGTTGTATTCAATGTAGAAGAGAGACACAAATGCTGTAATATATTCATACATATTAGCTTCTGGTTGCTCCATAATTGTTTTCACCTATCAAGGGGAGCACTTCATGTGATGTGGAGGGATTGCACTATTACATGAAATTGTTTAATAACATGTAACATGTTTCAATATTCACCTTATATTCTTAAGCAGAATTAATTATCATATAACGATTATTGATAACGAAATTATTTTTTAATATTTCCTTACGGTAAGATCGGCCTTTAGTCGATTGTATATCGTCGAATTGCGATATGAGAGTCTCTATATCCATCAGAAGAGCGATGCTAAAGCTGTTGGAAGCACAATTCCTTAAACGTCAGAAGAGTTAATGTCAGACTTGGGATGGTCTTAACATAGGAAGAGAGTTTCTATATAACGTCGAAAGAGCGATTCTAAAGCCATCAGAAGAGCGATGCTTTAAACGTTGGAAGAGTGATGCTAAAGCCATCGGAAGAGTGACACTTTAAAATTTGGAAGAGCGACGTTTAATGACGTTTAATGATTCTTAATTTGTGTCAGAAGAGCGATGTTTAGGCTCCATCGAAAGAGCGACGCTTAATTTTCGTCGGAGAAGGGACGCTTTTTTCCACCCAGAGCGACGTTTGTTTGTTGTCTGCTTGTGACGCTGTGCTTTCTTACCGGAAGAGCAACGCTTGGAAAACGTTGGAAGAGCAACGAAATTATGGAAACATCGGAAATAAGTCACTATTCCGACACTTTAGTGAAGTGTCGACCGCGACTCTAAGGCTAACCATGCTTATTCCCGCTTTCATTATGTCACTTTTCCGAAAACTATGTGCTCAAGAAGCGTATGCATTGGCCGTCGTAAATTGGTCCAAATGCTAGTTGGTAGACCAATACATGACTCTATGTACCCGCAGGCTAGGGCATGCTAGCCACGCTAATAATAGGTCGTTAGAATCCTCTCACATATATGACGAATGTCCTCTAGGAGGGCCACAACATCCTCATTTTGTGGACCCCTTGATCCGCTAGGTCCTACATCTCCTGATACTGTGGGATGTACCATATACCTGGCCAATTTTACCGGTGCTATATCTGCATACCAAAAGTCAATGAATCAATACCATATACAATATTCTGAAAATTTAAAATGCACATAAAATATAAGCAACTTGTCACTTACCATCGGGGCCCCATGCTCAACCAGGCCGCAGTGGCAAGTTTGGGTCCCCATGATAATTCATCCCACTATAGGGATAGTAGTCTATGTACAGTGGCATCTGATCCCAATGTAAAAATAACTCGGGTTAGAACACCCGTCTGTCTGCCCCATCTCCCCCTCTACGCAGTAGCCACCCCCAGTGGCGCATCCTGGGCTTTCATGGGCCCCCATTCTAGATCTGTATACGAGGCCGAAGTGTTGGGATCTTCTCAAAGAAGAGCGAGCACAACATTGCTCCATATGCACAGTCATGGTTCACCTGTTGCTTCCATAGCAACAACTGTCATTTCAATGAAGAAAACAACATTTGGGCCCACCCATAGTAGGTACCACTCAACACACTCTTAGCAAGCATCATCTGACCCCCAATGATGTGGTGGATAACCTGGTTTCCTAGGATACGCAGCACCGCTGCGGCCCTGGCACGAGTCTCTAGCCTCTCTGGATCTCCGATCGGTATCTGTGTCCCTTCCACATGGAGACCCAGTTGACATTGGTGCTCTACAAACTCCATAATGTTCTGCCCTCATGGTAACACTGGCTATGTGTTTCCCACCATCCCAAGTGGCAGTAGACAAGTCAGGAAATATATATGCTGGACAATGAGCTTGATTCGATGCCCCTGAACTATAAATATCTCATGATCCGAATCCCAATAGCTAGAAATTCGGGCCAACAAGGGCTCTACTGCTCTCATCAAAGGGTTCTCCCCAAACTTCAGGACCCCAAACCTGGCCAGTGCAGTGCGGACACCATGATCCTCTCAAATCTTAGACTGTAATGTGTCTAGGTCTCTCTCTCTCTCCAGTTGATCCTCAAATCTTCCATATCTACACAAAACCATAATTTTTGTCAATGTACAGAAAGGAAATACTGCATCATAACCATAAAATCCCATCTCTCAAATAAAACCATCACTAAAAATCCCTCTCTCTGATAGGTCGCACTTTTCAGGCCATTCCTGGGAAAATTCGCAATTTTCTGCCCAAAACCTACTACCCAGGTCGCAGATAATGCCCCAAAAAGTGTGACCCAGTCGTGAGGAAGAGAAGGGGTATGTTCTCAATCTCTGGGTGCCTAAATTGAACTTTTAATCCATTGAATTGAAAGAGTAGGGTTAAACCTCTTACTTGCAACTGATAGATCTCGATTCCAACGGTTGATTTGTCCACTACAATAACCGCAAGATTTAGGGCCTTTTCTCCTCTCGACATTAACAACATCTACACTTGCAAATGAATCAAATTGGAGGGAAAATGCCTTATTAAAAGAAACACCCTAGATTTTTCTTTCACTAGCTGCAACCAAACCGTAGCTTGGTTTGAAAAACTATCAAAATCGTTGGAGAGCTCTCACGAGCTCTCCAATGGGTATCCTTTCATTTTTTGTGATTTGATACTTCACCTGGACACATTTATTCCAAGAAGGGTTACTTCACCACTCCTGAAAATCGAATTTCTTCACTTGCAACACTTGTACTGTGGACACCAATTCTTTCTTCATCTGTCCAGGTTTCTCCCTCGTTTATTTTCGTCGTGAGTAACCATTTTGTACTCATGATTTTATGGTCCCCACTGCATCTATTATGTATAGTAGCACCATCGTAGCCTGCCCTGTCTGCTGTAGAGCCTCCGAGCTAAGTCATCATCACATCCATGGAGTCCGTCCTTCAAGTCCCATCAGATCCCGGTACAATCCTCCATCCTTCATTTCTTTTTCCTCTCTCGTGTCACTCATTTTTTCCTTCAATCATATTGTCTCCTATCCCTCTAGTGTCAATCCGTATTACTAGTTCATCCATTCCATTTATGATCTAACAAGGGATGTCATCACTGGCAACGCAAGACTCCCCCATTTCCACCATCATCCCTGGTGCGATTCTATCAGTTGCTCTACTATTATCCCTCATGCCTTAGTTGAGGATCCCTTATTGCCTCACCTATCGTGGACCTCCTTCTGTCGACATCAGCTTACTCATTCTAGAAGACAGGTCTAGAGGGCAGTGTACCTTGGTTCTAGCTTCCAGTATTGTTTAGTGGCTCGGATCAGGAAAAGGGAATCTTTATTTCCTGTTGACTTGATTGTTTCTCAGCTCTAGCTCCTTATGGCATGATCGAGATCTGCATACTTGTTGGTTCAGTGATGCAGTAGATTGTACCAGTGATTCTCAGGTGTGTGTGAGATGTTTCCGACCTCATGAGGGGGTGGCCCTTCAAGTATCCCCCCACATTCTTGGATGACCTCTATAATACACCCTTGGATGCAACTCCACAGATTTGATGGTGTTTGCCTCATTCGGTTGCAGCGCCTTTTAGTTTGCATGTATCATTCAAATTTTGAGAGTCGTTTCCTATTTTACAGGGCCTATTTAGTTGTACTTATATCTTATGTACTTAGATATTATTGTATAAGTCGTAGATACTATCCTAGGCAGAGTATGTATGTGGGATCCATTATCATGTTTTTATCTGGCCCCATATTTATGCCAGCATGTACAATATAGTTCAGTCCCTTGTTTACTAGACACATCATTATTATTTGTACGTTGTTATCTTGGCAGGCATAGGTATGCCTCCCCTGCCTAATGTAGAATAGGTACTCACTCATAAAAGAGACTTTTCACTCCTGTGAGTCTCACCTCCTTAGGGTCTTGTCCTCTCGTGCTTTAGTATACCTTATATTTCTCTCTCTCTGACTCCCCCTTCGGTGTCTAGTGATTGAGTTCTTACAACGTACTTCGGTCATACGATTAGCTCCTAATGCTCGCACGATGGGGGGAAATCTATTACACCAATTTTTGGTCATCTAACTTGTTACTATTAGATGGACCAAAGTACACCATGTAAGATGAATTTTACCCTAGTAAAATTTCTTTCACTATGAAAAATAACTTAGTAATCCATAATTTATTAACCTGTTTATGGTCTAAACAAGAAACCCCATGAGAAATAATAAAATAAATCCTTATTTGTTTGATTTTCCTCAAGGGATAATTAATTAAACCACATTTTAATTAATATTCATGTTCATATTTAACCCAAAAAAGGAAAATTAATTAGATAAATCATAATTTATTTTATTATTTTCTAGGAATAATGATTTAAAACATTATTTAAATAATATTCCTTGTTAAATTTGACTAAATAATTTATAAATAATTGAATAAATAATTATTTATTTAATTATTACTCAACCACATTCTTAAAATAATAAATAAATCATTTATTTATTTATTGTTTACAAATAAAGGAATTTCACCAAATTCAAATTCTTTTTCCCTCCAACAAAAATAATAAAATATTCCATAAAAGTTGGATCTAGATTTGGTTAATAATATTTTAATTATCCACCAATATCTAGACTAACTCAATATTTTGTTATAAATATAAGGGTTTTTTGTTCATTCACTACCTTTGTTGCCTAAAGATCACTCTGGATCTATACTTTTGGTCTGACTTTGATCTTCCAACATTGTCATATTTTTCTTCTTTTTGCTTGTGAGCTCCCCTTGAGTTCCATTTTTATCTGGGTTTTCTACACCATCAAGAAAGAGAGATCTTAGATCTAAAGCATTGAGGACATACAACAACCCATCCCATTGAGGGGGACTAGTAACATAATTCTATGTTCCCTTCCCAGGTGTCATAATATAATAAATTCTTTAAAAATTTGTGTCTTGTTAATTGGATGCATGGAGCAACTCTTACCTATTATTTTTTGTTTAATATCTTTAACTATATAGATTTGTATTTCCATAGCATTTATTCTAACTACTAACTGCAGATCTAAGGAAATTGAAATCCATATTTGATGTTAGGGCTATTTGTTATGAACAACTAAAGTGAGATTTTTTCATATGCTTGCAATTAGAATTCACACTAACAAACCCCATTCTGTTGTGGGTTATGTGGTTCTATCAATTCTGTTCAAATTCATTATGAAGCATAGAAGTTCTTGAATTCGTTAGAGAGATATTCTCCACCATTTTCTCTCCTCAGTTCCTTCAATTTCTTCCATGTATTTCTCTCGAAAGGTGCCTTGAACTCATAAAACTTCGAGAACATCCGATATTTCTTCTGCATGAGGAAGGTTCAACACTTTCTTGAAAAATCATCAACCAAAATCACATAATACCTTTGTTATTTCATTGAAGCTGTCGATAATGGTCCATACATGTCTGATTGAACTCTCTCAATGATCTACTTTTCTTTAATTTCCTTATTGTGAAACGTGGATTTTGTATACCTCCCCAACTTACACCCTTTGCATGTATCTCTCTATGGAAGTGCACCCTTTGGAAGTCTTGTAGAAATCTATTGCATGATCTTCAAAGCGCCGTGGTGTAGATGGATCAATCTCCCGTACCATAACTTAGTGAGGTCTCACCTCTCCAACTTATCTTCATTCGTGCTCAAGGCAACACAAGATTCTACATCTAGTTAGTAGATATTCTTTACTAGAACCCCAATATTTTTCACCTATCCTGTGGCTTTGTGACGGAGGAACGCCTTTCCTTCGCTGAAGATCACATCATAGTCGCGATCTTCCAACATAGCAAAAAAAACCAAATTCTTCTTTAAACCAGGAACATACATGACATATTTTAATGTGAGTGGATTACCTAAATCCCTATGAAAGGTAATTGTACCTACACCGGTAGCGTTATAACTCCCATCATCTCCCATGTTGATGTGCATCTGGAGATCCTTCTCCTCCAAGCTAATGAAGAATTATTTGTTGTCAGTCATATGGAACGAAGCTCCACTATCTAAGTACCACACATAACCCATCACTGATGACACCATACATGTGATGAGAGTGAAATCCAACTCGAACTGTGAAGGAAGTGTTTCAAGAGCTTCTCCTATGAGGCCTTCTGTGACTATTCTCTTGCAGGCAAACCATTTGTAGCATGTTGTCCATGCAGCTGTCCATGCAAACCATTTGCAGCATAGTAGCTTATCCCTCCCATTCAAAGAGTAACTATAACAACTCTTAGGAAGGCCTAGGAAGTGCTAGGGTCACAAAATCATCATGGGAAACTATTTCCGCAAAACTTCCAAGCTCATCTCGACATTGAGTGAACTTCATCAAGTATTTTTGGATCATGTCACCCTTCTCCATCTTGTATTTTAGCTCCAACTTCTTATGGTTGCTTCTATTCTAAAATAGATATGAATAAGCCTTCCACATATTATATGGAGTCACCTTTCCATGGAGGTTCGAGACAATATTATCTCGATCTCCTTCTAACAAGATCTTTCTCGCCTTTTCTACATTCTTCTTCCATGCATCAAGAAGTTGAGAATCTATTGTTGTGGACTGGGGAATATCACTGAATATGAATTCCTTCAATCATGTGTCCTTGATCACTACCTCCATCATGTCCTTCCATGCTATGTAATTCAAATTTCCCTCCAGGGCATATTCGAGTCTCAAACCATTGAAATATATCTTGATCTGCAACTAGCCTTGAAGAATAAATTTGAAAATTTGATGCACCTATTCAAAACAAACTCTATCTCTTCTATTATATTGTGATTCTTGCTCTGTTACCATTGTGAGTCCATTTTAATTTTTTCTTTTTAGGATTAAACTTTGAAATAAAACAAAACAAATTGGTCACTACCTAAATTTCTGGTAGCACCTGCTTTATCCTTTTTGGAAATTCTTGTTTGATTATGTTTTTGTCTATTTTTATTTTAATCCAATGCTATTGTAAATTCGGTAACTTCCCCTCTTTTTAAAAAATAAATAAAAAAGTGCATCCACTTTTTTTCAAGCCACATGTCATGATGTAAATACATTTCAAATATTTTTTAAATGACTTATATGATATGATAGGAGTCGTATGTGGTTATTTATGTTTAAGTTAAGTCATGGTATACATATAGTGTTTAGGTGTCAAGCCTGCAATAAAAAACCCAAGGGTTAATCCCGTCTTGTCTATCAGTCGAGTGAGTTTAATATCAGGTCAAGGTACGTGTTTTTTGAACAGAGAAAATCATGGATCATCAAACTTAATGAAATGACCATTTGGTTGGTCTCACAATGATGCTACCAAGAATTTAGGCCAATAATCAACAAAACAATGGAGATGACTGCCAGTCACAGATCCACTTGCCTCAACCCATCTGTAGCATTCTATCCAAATTTACACAACAAATTGAAGATTATGGTGACCATCACATGGTGCACACTATGGTCAAGGATAGTTTCCATAATGGAAATCTATTGCATGAGGTGATGACCATGGTTTTTTCTTTAAAACCACCAAAAAAGTATCAGTATTATGAGTTGTGAGCCTAGCTATTGGATACTGATTTTCACAGAGTTTCAGTTTGAGGAGGAGACTAGATTTTCGACAGGATTTCAGAGGATGACACAAGAAAATTTTTTTAGGTGAAGCTCTTCTAGATCTTCCACCCATCAGTTTCAAAGATAGAGTTATTAATTTATAAAGATCACTAAAAGAGGAGGGAAGATAAAATGAATTGAACCATATGGTGTTGACCTAGTGGATGAAAATTCGAAGGTGAGAAGATTGATTTTCCAAGAAGGGTGGTATTATTTGTGCACCATATTAGGAAGCTCTCACTTAGGAGTAGCTCAAGAGTTTGCAAACTCTTTCAATGGACAATAAGCTATATTTTATGGTCTTACATTGCAGGTTTCAACAGAATCAATTGATGACACATTTAACCTTCCATAGGAAGGAGAGAGGTGGTTTAAAGGTCACGTTATCAATAGAAGAGACCTTGACAGTTCCTTCAAGGATGCACACAAATATCCCAACTGGTACAAGCGAATTCCAAGCAACTATCTAAAAATAATTGCGCAAAAGCTGTTAAACTCATGCAGATTTACCTCACTTGTGAAAGGAGCTATACAATTGTGTTTATTTATCATACGAGATTTATTTTTCATATTGCAGGTATGAAGACCCTCAATTTTCCATACTTCTTGCTGAATATTCTGACCAAGATGTCAGCAAGGATCCAAACTCACATTGTTGTTTTATAATATAGCTTGTATCATCAAGCTCTCATCAAGGTTTTAGTTGAAGAATAGTTATGGAAAAGAAATAAAACCTGAGACCATTTTTTTTTACAGGATAGGAAAACCTGCACCTACACCTTCATCCTCACAACAACACCATCAGCTTGCAAAAAGAACCAAGAGGAAGCATAAAAGGAGAACATCCATAAGGCCAAGAGTAAGGAAAGAAAAGGATTCTTTAGTTAAAGCTGAGAGAAAGTTGGAGAAAGGAGAGAGCCCCTCAGTTGATAAACCCGAGTCTATGAAAATGTTACCCCCCATTCCTCATTTTCCCAATGTCTACACTAGATATCGAAGAGGAATGTCTACAACTACAGAGATATCTAAAGCACAAATGCCACTGGAAATTTGAGAAGCAGAGATTCAGCAGAAAATACAGAGAGATTATCAACCTACAAAATATGATGAATAACTACTCAAAGATGTTGGATACAATATTAGTAAAAAGAAGAAGAAATAAGAAGCCAAACTTGTTGTTGGTACTATAAAAAGGCATACTCGAGAAAGAAACAAGTTAAGGCTCAAGTACAAGGCTCTGCCTAATCAAAATTTAATGATATAGGTCATTGATATAAAAGAAATATCTGAAGGGTTAAAGACAAAGAAAACTAAGAAGAAAGATAAAAACAAAACCCCTTCAAAGTAGTACTCAGAACCCTCAAGGAGAATAAATAACAAAAAGGGTTCTAAGGAAGAGAAAGCCATTGTCAATGAAGCAGCCACAAGAAAAACTAGATCAAGATCAGCTATTGACGGGAAGGAATACTTGGATAAGCATTCTGAATCTGAAACCCACATGGAAGGAAGGTAAAAAGGTTTTTTAATACAAATACCTTTTTTCTTATTCACACCATCATGTCACTAGACATCACAAATCAAAAAGTAGTTGCTACCCTAACTACTTTGAGCACACCTGTCAAAAAAAAAAGAAATAGGTATACACCTATGTACTTTAGAACTAGGAATATTTAGAGGGTGAGGCAGGGAAAACCACAAACTCCCACAAAGAGACCTATTTCCATTGAAGAATCACCAAAGAATGAGGAAGAAAAAATATTAGAGGAAGGAAGGGTGCAAGAGGTTAGTTCACTTGTAAGGACCCCTCTAAAATATATCAAAATAAATTCAGCTAGATTGGAATCCCATGCACCTCATGCAACCACCATAGACCTTCCAAGGACTGAAAAGAGTGAGAAACAAGGAAAATATGGTCTTCAGCAAGAAAAATAGATTTTTCTACCAAAAAAGGAATTTTCACTACAAGAAACTCCAACAAGCATAGATTTTTAGAATAAGGCCTTGGTTGAGGAGGAAAATACAACCACAGAGGGGAAAGAGGTCAAAGAAGATGAGGACAAGGCATAAGAGGGAAAAAAAGAGATGAAAAAGAGGGAGGAAAAGATGATAAGGAAGAGGCCACCTCACCAAAACTAGTCCTTAAATATGTAGCAATAGTTCCAAACCCTATCCCTCAACCTAATCTTATCTCCTACTATGCATACATTTAGGGGGGTAAAATTAATTCCTCAAAATTTCACAGTAACTTTATTTTATTAGTTGGAAGAGGAGAGGGCATTCACTCATCATTGGATGAGGCTTGCTACATCTAAAGGTGTGCACGAAATAGGGGTCATGTAATGAAAAGTATCTGAGTTAGGGAAGGATTATCGGATGTTAGGCTTAGAGAGTCAGTTTTGAAGGAGCATATTCAGAAGGCGCAAGAAAACAATACACCACTACAAAAGCAACTTCAAAAAGGATAAGAAAGTGGCCACCATGGCATATTTTTGCATGGATGCCATTCAACATAGATATCCTTTAGATTCATATGAAGTTTACCTCAAGGTGCAGTGGCTCCTCTTTCAAATGAAGAAATTAGCCTCCCATGGATCCTTACCTTTCCAAAATCGTAGACAGTTATTTTATTTCTACAACCAAGCAAGTATGGCAGACAAGGAAAAAATGGCAGAGTTTTACATGCATAACCTTGTGTTTACAGACTTAAGTATTTGGGACCCCAATCCTAGGATGGGAAATATGAAATTAGTGGCATTGGCATCATGGATGGTTAATGAAGAGACCAGAGAACAATAAATGAGAAGGATTATGGGAAGAGAAAAAATATAACCCTTACAAATTAGGGTAGAACTATTCAGCCCTAGGGGAGTCATCAATAACCATATAAAGATTGGAAATGATCCCACACATGAAAAAAAATACCTCCACACACAAGCTCAAGAAATGGATCACTTTGATATCGTTTGTAGGTTGTTGGGAGATGAGTGCATAATGGCTAGCCAAAGGAGATGGAGAAACCTCCCTCATAGCCTTAGAAACATGGAGTACCACACACCAGAAATATTGAGGGGTGCCTTGGAGAGAGAAATATTATACAAGAGGTCCATGTTGGTAGAATAGGTTATAAATTCATAAAGTTGTGAGTCAAGCCTACCCCTCTCATCTCTTTCATTGGAGCTTAAGGAGGGTAGACCTTCCCCAGAGGCCAATTTTTTTTTTAGTTTATGATTTCTTAGAATGGATAAGTAAGGTTGTTGTAGTTCCATGGATATTTTTATAATGTTGTCTTAGATCTCTGTTTGTAGGTTAAAGTAGATTTTATTTCCAAATTCAAGTCATCTTTTCCATTGTCTTTATCATGAATTTTTCCACCTTTATTGCATGAATAGGTATTTTTCTTCCAGGTTCAGGTAGAATATCAAAGTATAAATTCACCAAAACCTTCAACTTAATTTCTCATCCTTCATTAGCCCTTTGTTCATCAAAATTTCCGTCTACATTGTTTTGAGATTTTTCATCCCTACACTGTGAGAAAACCCTAGGGTGCAAGACAAACCTCCCAAGGGGTTATAATCTTGGCCAAGGGGTGTGCCACCTTCCACTCATCTAAAAAAACATTCACTCCACCTTCAATACCCTTTCCACACCCATGTTTGGCCTTTGATTTCCCTGAGACTGTTTCGTGTATCAATTCAGGACTTTCATGTAGCAATTTAGAACTTTCCTGTAACACAACAGGAAATTTGTAGCAACACTTGAAATAGCACCGGTGGGCCCCTCCTTAAGCCCAAAAACCACCATCCACATCCTATATACCTACCAAAATCACCCATACACCTTCAACCTTGTACCCATGTGTTCAAGCTTCCCATGAAGCCAACTTATTTCTTTCTTTTCCTAGCTGCAAAACAACAAATTTACAAGAATAGTTAGGTCATGATTAGTTTCATGATTAAAAGCATGATATATAAATCCTAGAGTGAGTAGAGTGTGTTTAGCCATTTGGGTCAGAAAAGTGTGATTAGGTTAGTTTCCTTTATGAAATTTTAATTCAAGAATTTACTTAATGCAATATTCCTAGTTTTCTTTCATTTCTGATCATAGCTTAATATGTAGATTTCTTTCTTTACAGAGTAGTTAGATGTAATTTCTTGCTGTAGTGTATTTTTATACTTGTTTATAGTGCCATGGCTTTGAATCATTTGCAGCCCTATCCCTAAATTCAAAAGTGTGGTAGAATTCATCTAGAAACCCTAGAAGTAGCACCCTTTCTTAAAGATCAGAAGAGGATGACATGAGTAGAATGTGTCTGTTGTGTATATAGCATTGTCCCATCTAATTTTGTCTGAACCCTGGGTTGATAAAGTAAATTATTGTAGCCTTTAGGAGTTTCATCATCCTTGGTGCAATACCAGGGCTCACCACTTATCTTTTATGTTTTGAGAGTTTTGGTAATTGGTTGGGAAAGAGGAAATTTAATGGAGCTCGGGGAGAGCTCTGTGGTAGCCAAAAGGTAATGCAAGAAATGAATGAAGCTTAGTGAATGAGTAAGCACCACTAAAGGTAAGATTATGACAGTCAGTTGGACTAGTTAGGTCCATTGGGGCAAATGGACAGTGGCAGGATAGTCATTAGAATGGAGAAAATAAAGGTAAAGTGAATGGATTTGAGATATCATATGACTTGGCTATGCTGAGAAATGTTGTTCTCAATATTGTGCATATTCTGCATGCATAAAGGAAGTTATCTTAACTTTGACATTATGATATATGGTAATCATGTTGTGATGATGATTATGATGATGTCTATATGTTTATATATGCATGTATGTATGTCTCTATCTGATGAGATCATCATTGATTTATGTTGATGTTTATATATGTATATACGTATATATGTACGTATGTTGTTGATTGATAGGGTCTTCATGGATCTTGATGGTTTTATGTTGATGGTTTGTATGTATATATGTATGTATGTATGACATTACCTAGCAATATCATGATTATTTTGTGCTAATGATTATATATATGTATGTATCTATGTCACGGTATGACAGGGTTTCAAAGATCATTCTTGTGGAGGAATGATTGCTTATGCAGGTGAATGGCACAAAGATTTTCCTGGCTATGATTAATCAAGTGGTAGAGTAACTTTGAAAAATCTATGAGGTTAATATCATGTGGATATGTTTTAATTTTATATTCTTGTACCACGTGGTGAGCCCTGGTATTGCACCAAGAATGCTGCAAATCCAAAAGGCTTCCCTAATTTACTTTATCAACCCCAGGTATGTACAAACTTGGAGGTGACAGTGCTATATACACAACAGATGCTTTCTACTCATGTCGTCTTCTTCTTAGCTTTATGAAAGGGTGCTACTTCTAGTGCTTTTTGATGAAGTTTTTCACACTTCTGAATCTAGGCCTAGGGCTACAAATGATTCAAAGCCATGGCACTATCATCAAGTACAGAACTACACTACAACAAGAAAGTACATCTAACTACTCTATAATGAAACAAATCTACACATTAAACTATGATAATAAATGAAATCAAACTATGCATCTTGAATGAAGTAAATTACTGAATTAAAATTGCATAAAGGAAAATAACATAATAAAAATTTGTTGGGAAAAATGGATAAACACACTCTACTCACTCTATGCTCTATATATCATGCTTTTAATCATGAAACTAATCATGACCTAACTATGCTTGTAAATTTGTTGTTTTTCAGCTAGGACAAGAAAGTGCTAAGGTGGTTTATGGAAGGCTTGAACACATGGGTGCAAGGCTGAAGGTGTATGGGTGCTTTTGGTAGGTATAGAGGATGTGGATGGTGGTTTATGGGCTTAAGGAGGGGCCCAATGGTGCTTCCTCAAGATTCGATACTCGCTTCCTATAGTGCTTCAGGAAAGCCCTCAATTACTACAGGAAACCATCTTAGGGTAATCTGAGGCAAAAATGGGTGTGGAAAGGGTAGGCAAGGTGGAGTGAAGGTAGTTTTAGATGAGTGGAAGTTGGCCCACCCCTTGTAAAATATAAGAACCTTTTGGGAGGCTTGTCTTGCAACCCTAGGGTTTGCTCACAGTGTAGGGATGAAAAATGTAAAAATAGGGTTGATGACGATTTTGATGAACATTAGGCTGATGAAGGGTGATAGATGAAATTGAAGGTGTTGGTGAAGTTCTCATTGGTTTTGTTACCTAAAGTTGCAAGAAAACTACCTGTTCAGGCAATAAATATGGAAAAATTCAAGATAAAGACAATGGAAAAGATGAATTTAATTTGGAAATAAAATCTACTTTAACCTACAAAAAGATATCTAACGCAAAATTCTAAACATAACCATGGAACTATAAAAACCTAACTTATCCATTCCAAGAAATCATAAAATAAAAAATAATTTTGCCTTGTGGGGAAGGTCTACCCTCCTCAAGATCCAATGAAAGAGATGAGAGGGAGAGGCTTGACTCACAACTTTCTGAATCTATAACCTCTTATACCAACATGTAAGCAAGCTTAATCTACAACAAAAGAAAAATGGAAGAAAACTAAAAATAGTGAATGCAAATGCAAGCAAACTAGCTAAATACTCACAAGAAAAACTAGCTAAAATGAAATGAAATTCAAGAATAATTACACAATATTGAGTAATGAACATGGATTGGGCCCTAACCCACAAGCATAGCCCTCTAAACCTATATCAGTGAAGCACAATCTGAATTTTCATTTTATTGCAAAAGATAGTTTCCTTACATCAACACGAAAGTCTCAAAAACTTATTACAAGAACTAATAGACTAATGGATTTATCCAAAGTTTGAATCCTAATGAGCTCTTGATCAACCCTATTTAACCTAAATGGTAGCTACCAAGAGCTCCCTAAAAAGTAGGTGATGAGTCCACTTAACTACAAGTGAAGTGTAGCTTTGGTGCACTTGATCTTTAGTTTTCTTGGCTGCCTTTGATTTCGAGCTGTTGGAGGGAATATCAAGGATCCCTTGGTTGTCTTTGCTAGTTTAAGGAGGTGGAAAATCCCCCTAAAATATTTCCTTGTTGTATACTCCAAGTCTTAATGGAAAAATATTCACCAAAAATGAAATATCATGATTTTCCTCCATTTAACTCATTTTAAGTACTCAAAGTATGATAAGCCTCAATCACCATCTACACTAACATCATAAGATCATAATATAATTAAAATGAAAGAAAAAGAGACTTAATAAGGAAAAAAGGTGACCATTAACCCCTCCAGATGTACCTAATGATGGAGCTCATCATCACCCCCTACTAAATGGTTTCTCATCATCTAAGTAACTAGTCCTCCTTCTGCGTTTCTTTTAAGGCTTTCATGTACCTTCTGACTTCCCAAGGAATACGTGTGGAAGTACCTTCAGGAGGGTAAACACCACCATTCTTTTTTCCTTCCTCCTAATCTCTATTATGCTCATCTTGGTCCTTTCCATCACTCAGGCCAAACAACAAGGGTGGACTAAGGTTTAAGCTAAGCCATTGAATATTTTTGGCCTGCATGGTCCTCTCTCCAAGGCACCCGCCAATATTTATGGTGTGTGGTTCTCCATGCTTCTTAGGCTATGAGGGAGGTTGTACCATCTCCTTTGGCTAGACATTATGAACTCATCTCCCAACAACCTAGAAACATCATCAAAGTGAGTCATTACTTGAGCTAGTGTGTGGAGGTATTTTTCTACAAGTGTAGGATACTTTTCAATATTTAGATGGTTATTAATGAATCCCGTAGCACTGAATAGTTCTGCCCTAATGTGTAAGGGTCATTTTTTTTCCCTTCTCATAACCCTTCTCATTTCTTGTGCTCTGGTCTCTTTATTAACCATCCAAGATGCCAATGCCATTAATTTCATATCTCCCTTCCTAGGATTGGGGTCCCAAATGTTCAAGTTCATCAACACAAGGTATGCATGTAAAACTCTGCCATTTTTTCCTTGTCTGCCATACTTGCTTGGTTGCAGAAATCAATGAGATGTTTAAAGTTTTGGAAAGGTAAGGATCCATGGGAGGCTAATGTTTTGATTTTAAGGAGGATCCACTGCTCCTTGAGATAAAATGAATATGAATATGAAATATATCTATGTTGAATGGAATCCATGCACAAGTATTCCCGCCTATCACGTGGGTGACTTAGGTTCAATCCTCGAAAACAACGCCAAAAAGTGATAAGCCCTCGTATTGAACCAAGAATGATGCAACTCCTAGAGGCTACCCTACTTTACTTTATCAACCTAGGGTTCATAAAAGAATGGAGGTGACAGTGCTATATACACAAGAGATGCATTATACTCATGTCATCTTCTTCCAAGCTTTACAAAAAAGTGTCACTTCTAGGATTTCTGGATGAAGTCTATCACACTTATGAATTTAGGACTAGGGCTACAAATGATTCACATCCATGGTGCTATCAGTAAGTATAGAACTACACTATAGTAAGAAAGTACATCTAACTACTCTACAATGAAAGAAATCTACACATTAAGCTATGATAAGAAATGAAAGAAAACTAGGTGTCTTGAGTGAAGTAAATTGCTGAATTGGAGTTTCATAAAGGAAACTAACCTAATCACACTTTTTGAGGACAAATGGCTAAGCACACTCTACTCACTCTATGTTCTATCTATCACGCTTTTAATCATGCAACTAATCATGACCTAACTATGCTTGTAAATGTGTTGTTTTGCAGTTGGGAGAAGAAAGCGTTAACATGGCCTATGGAAGGCTTGAACACATGGGTGCAAGGCTGAAGGTTTATGGGTGGCTTTGGCAGGTATAGAGACTATGGATGGTGGTTTCTAGGCTTAAGGATGGTCCCAATGGTGCTACTTCAAATGTTGTTATAGGTTTCCTCTAGTGCTACAGGCAAGTCCTAAATTGCTACAGGAAACTATGAGGGAAATCTGAGGCCAAAAATGGGGGTGAAAAGGGCATGGAAGGTGGAGTGAAGGTGTTTTTAGATGAGTGAAATGTGGCCCACCTTTTGCTCAAGCTCAAAACCTCTTGGGAGGCATGTCCTTCACCCCTAGGGTTTTCTCACGATGTAGGGATGAAAAATTTGAAAACAGGGTTGATGGCTATTTTGACAAACAAAGGGTTGATGAAGGGTGAGAGATGAACTGAAGGTGATGGTGAAGTTCTCCCTGTCTATGCTACCTGAACCTGCAAGAAAACTACCTATTCATGCAATAATCATGGACAAATTCATGATAAATACAATGGAAGATATGAAGTGAATTTGGAAATAAAATCTACTTTATCCTACAAACAGAGATCTAACACAACATTCTAAACATATCCATGGAAGTACAAAAAGCTAACTTATCCATTCCAAGAAATCATAAAAAAAAATCAATTTTTCCTATGGGGAAGGTTTACCCTCCTCAAGATCAAATGAAAGAGATGAGAATGGGAGGCTTGACTCACAACTTTATGAATTCATAACCTATTCTACCAACATGTAAGCAAGCTAAATCTACATCAAAAGACAAATGGAAGAAAACTAAAAGTAATGAATGAAAATACAAGCAAACTAGCTAAATAATAAGAAAAACTAGCTTAAAATGACATGAAAGTCAATAATGATTATGAAAGAGAGACTAATGCACATGGATTGGGCCCTAATCCATAACCCTAGCCCTATGAAACTAGATCAGTGAAGCGCTACTTGAATACTCATTTTATTGCAAAAGGTGGTCTCATTACATCAACATGAAAGTCTCAAAAACTTATTACGGGAGCTAAGAGCCTAATGGATTTCTCCAAAGTTTGAATCCTAATGAGTTCTTGATCAAACCTATTTAACCTAAAGGGTAATTTCCAATAGCACCATAAAAGGTAGGTGATGAGTCCACTTGACTGAAAGTGAAGTGTAGCTTTCATGCAGTTGATCTTGAGTTCACTTGGGTGCCTTTGATTTTGAGTTGTTCGAGGTAATCTCGAGGATCCCTTGGCTTCCTTTGAGAGTTTAAGGAGGTGAAAAATCCCCCTAAAGTATCTCCTTGTTGTCTACTCCGAGTCATAATGGAAAAATCTTCACCATGAAATATCTTCATGATTTTCTTGCATTTAACTCATGTTAGCTACTCAAAGTGTGATAATACTCAATCACCATATACACTAGCATAATAAGACCATAATATAATTAAAATGAAAGAAAAAGAGACTTAAGAAGGAAAAAATGTGACCATTAAGACCTCTAAATGTACCTAATGACGGAGATCATCACTATGCCTATCTTTATGGATAGGTAATGCTGAGAGGTACATCAAAGATGTGAAAGTAGTGTGATCTATGGCATGCTAGGATAAGGATTGATAGGTGTAAAGATGCCTATAAGAGAGGTTTCTTATAGGGTCAGTTTCTGGTCTATGGATGTACAGTGCTGTTGTTGTGTATATTTTGTGCACGTCGTATATTTAGTGATTGTACCTATGGTGATGTGTAATGTTGCATAAGTAATATTGTGTGCATATGAAGTTGTATGCATGTTGTATATGTGGTGTTGTATGTATATTTCATATGGAGTGCTTGGTATAGATGGTGCTATGTACATTTTGGATATGTGGTGTTGCATGCATATGGTGTTGTGTGCATGTTGGATATGCAGTGTTGTGCACATATGGTTCTATGTACATGTTGAATATGCAGTGCTATGTACATATGGTTTTGTGTGCGTGGTGTACATATGGTGGTATGTGAATTTGGTATTGTGTGCACAAGTGTACACATGGTGTTTTGCGCATGTGGTGCTATGTACAGGTTGTACATGTGGTGCCACTACAATAAAAAAGGACATTGGTGAGGGTCGAAAAATTTCACCATAATCTCGTTGGTGACGGTCAAAAGGGCCTCCGTCCCAAAAAATTGAAAGTCACCAAAGGCAGTGTCACCAAATGTATAGGTGTTGTGGTGACATTCAAGGTTTGTCACCAATAAAAATTTATAATGATGGATAGTGATTGTCACCATTTCATATGAGAAATGGTGATGGACGTTAGCCTCCGTCACCAAAAAAATGAACGTCACCAAAAGCCGTATCGCCAAAAGTATAGGTGTTGTGGTGACATTGAAGTTCCATCATGAATAATGATTATAATAAAGGATAGTGACCTCACCATTTCATATGAAAAACAACGATTTATTGTGATGGTCCTTTCATAGTCGTCACTATTGATTCATATATATGATGACGTTCAATGACTGACACCATTTTATATTTTAGTGGGGGTTGAAAAATGTCACCATAAGCTCATTGGTGATAGTCAAAAGAGCCTCCATAACCCAAAATTAAATGTCACTGAAGGTTGCATCACCAAAAGTATAGTTGTTGTGGTGATATTTAAAGTTCATCAAAAATAATGATTATAATGAAATATAGTTACCATCACCATTTCATATGAACACCAATGATTTATGGTGATGGTCCTTTCATGGTTGTCACTATTGATGCATATATATGTGGTGTTCATTGACTTTCAACATTTCATATTTTCTTGAGGGTCGAAAAATGCCACCAAACACTCATTGGTGATGGTCAAAAGAGCCTCCATCACAAAAAATTGATCATCTCAATTCCATATGAATATGAGGGCGTGATGGAATCTAACCACCAATCTCCTGCTTGTAAAGTAGGTGCTCTACCATTGAGCTAGCACCCTTTAAATAATTTGACTTTAAAAAAATTAGACCTTGTAACTTTATAAATTGTAAATTCTACAAATATCAATCAATTATAAAACTTTGTATCATCTTGGAAAACATTTTACTAAAAAAAGAAAAATAGATCGAAGTTACAGGTTCCCACCTAATGGATATGGATGTTATGAAAAGTCGGTGGAGGGATAAATAGTTATGTATAAGATACTCAATATGTTCAGTAGAAAACTCAATTAGAAATGAAACTTTGAATAAATCTATATCATAAAAATGACCTATAATTATCAAACCTAAAATCTATGATTACACTAAAAATTAATTTCTCACCTTCTGAATCATGTAAATATGTTGTGACAACATAAATTTTTTTCTATAAATGACAGATTTGCAACCCAAAAAGTAAAATTCAGTGAGTATATATGATGAAATTATGAATAATGAACTACATTATTGAATACTTGCTATGGGGTCCATAAAATTAATTTAGAGTTCTTCTCGTAATTAATTAATTCAAGATGTCAAAATACAATGATCAATAACAACGATCCTAAAATGTAACCACTAAATAGATGTTAAACTTTTAAGCACAAATTTCGACTTGTATTTGTTACACCAAAAAAATATCAAAGGTGCATTTGAACAATTCCAAATCCTTTCCAAGCACAATTATCCAAATATGCAATTTGATGGATATAAGGAAAGCACTCTCTACCTATCAATGAAAAATAGAAATTTACTGAGAGGTGTAAAGGAATGCGGATATGAGGAATAGGGGCAATGTTGAAGGAAATAGTTTGTAAATTATTTTGTGTAATATTTTGAGGTTGTACAAATTTCTCTAGGTTGAATGATTGTGAGCACATCATAAGCTTAATATTTAGCTGCTAGACTACAATGAATAGGCAGGAAAATATTTTTCATGTAAGAGCCAGAGAAAATAAATCTATCAAGTAAATATGGTGTCATTCTAGTTAAAATATGCTTCTTTATCATACTAACTAGAGTCGTGTAGAAGCAAAAAACAAAATTACATCAGAAATTTTGCATGGTCGACCTATCAAGCTCATACATATTACAAATAATTGAATATGTGTCTGATGATGAGTAAATTTAGATAACAACTCGATATATTGAAAAATTGAGTCTAAAAACAAATCATGGAAAAAAGTTCAAAGAAAAACTAATCATTGATAGAAAATGTATAGAAACATAGCATCTGAGCATAATATCAATGTATAAAATAAACATCTACCCACAACATAACTATGTAGTATAAATATTTCATTATTTACCGACACAACTCTAACATTTAGTTACAAAATTCCCATTAAATTCAAAGTTACGAAAGCAACATTGCAAAACACAAATCAGAAATACAGAAATTGACATTTAGCATTTATAATTATGTGGAAGCCAAATTATGTTCCCCATGCCATTGATATCTAGATTAGGTGGCTAAAAGGAGATGTTTTGATCCTCCCCATATAGATTTAGATCCCAATTGTCACATGCTTTCCCCTCTTAGGTAGATAGCCTCTGAAAGGAGTCATTTCATGTGGATGGGACAGGTGTTATCCCTGAGTGACTTTTGATGAATTAGATTCCTCGGTCATAACATCTTAGCTAAGAATAGGTTCCATAAGTCTAGAGGTGAAGTTCATGTCATTTAATAGAAGAATTCAAACCAAATTGGCTTCTGGGATGACATTAACAATAACCGAAAACTTAGAGTTCCGGTGTTATTGTCATCCTAGAATGCCACTCATCAAGAAGGTGTGTTGTATAGTCAAATTTTAGTAAGTGCTTTTTTTTTTAGAAAATTATTTATGGATACTAAATATGCTCAACCAATGTCACAGATTGACATAATGTATCATTTATTATTGAATTATAAAGCTTATGATTTACACGCACTAAAAAAAAAACAAAATAAAAAGGAATAGCACCAACCCTATCATCCAAAAAAAAGAAAAACAAAAAGAGCATTATTATATGAAACTGCTAAATTTCTAATCATTGAAGGAGAAAAAATACGTACATGGTATGTCTCAATAGCATATTTTTTACTTTGGAGTATGTACAATGTTTCAATGGGTTCCAGTGATGGTCAATGCAGGTAAAAGAATCGTGTGGAATGTTGCAAAATAAAAATACATTGGTTATATTAGAAAGTGGGCACTTGGAACCCACTCTCATACAACAAAATTTCTAAACCTATCATACAACAAAAAGGGGAAAAAAAAAGAGAATTAATAGGTCCAGCTACAACATGCACACAAAGAAACATGTGGCATGATGCAAAATAAAAATACATCAGTTCATTTGAGAGTGGACACTTGGAACCCATTTATGTCAACATGAGATTTCAAAATAGGAGAGAAAAATATTGCATTCAACTCATGATCATATATTAATTAAAATGTTAACTCTTTCTCTAGAGGTAAACCCAAGAGTCCAAGTCTGCCTCAGAGCATCTTAACCATACTTAAAGGTATCTACCAAATTCTATGTTTCAGTGCAACTAGATCATGTAGTTCAACTTCCTACAAGCCTCATTTCATGCTCGGATTTTATCTTTCTCTTACCAACAAGTTCATACTAAATATTGATGGGGAAACTAAGGTCGAAGAAGGGTACATTTCAAAGACTAACTTAAGTAATAAATAAGGAAATGATATTCTCAATATTGAAAGATATTATACCCTCCACCAATCGGGTTTCAAATAAATGGGGGATCTGAGATTGGAGTATTCAAGATCTCTTGAATGAAATTAGGTGTTCTGTTAGAAATATTCTTGTAATATTGTTTTTCTATGTAATAAGATAAGGAACCAGATAGGGTAACTAAGGATATCATTTGAAACTAAAGAAAATTTAAGTGATAATTCATGCCACTCCATGTTGGAAGAAAATAAGAGAACATGTGACATGTGTGGATGTATGGGAATACTGGCACCTCTAGTTATGTTAAATCAGGGCTCTCTCATATAAGGAAATATGCCTACTTTCCTCCACCATAGATAGTGAATTGTGTAGGTAGCACAAATATATTTTTTTTGGGTGGACAAAAACTATTACTTCCTACCTCTATTTTCCTAACCTATTTTGAAAATAATAACAAAAGACATCTAAAATATGTATAGTGTAGTCACTGATCTAGTTTGAAACATAGTGCACAGAGGAGACTGATTTTAGGATCTTTTAAGACTCTTGCTAGACACAATGGGGTTTGTAGTTCTACATGTCCCTCAACGATACCCCTAGAAATTAAAAAATATGAAAATCTGAATAGAAATTTGGTGTTGACGCATTGGTTAGGGTGGTGGTAAATGAAGATGGCCATTGCAAGGAATTTTTCCATTTCATCCAGGAATGCTTGAAGCCATTTGGGGAATTTTTAGATCTAAAATGGGCCTCCTAAGAAAAATGTACAACCAAAATAAAATTCATAACAACCAATAGGATTCAAGATGATGATGTCAACCATGGGGGATGATTCACCATTTTTGGAGTAAAAAAATAAAAATATTAGAAAATAATAAAATAATTAAACTACTTTTTCAAATTTTATTTTCAGCTTATCTCCCTAAGGTTTTACTAAAATTTCGAGCAGGAGTACTCGTTGGATGCAAAATTTAATTCTTCATCCGAGTAACCATGTACCATACTTTTGATGGACCCTGCTACATGAAAAATGAGAAATACATGAAAAAACATGATTGCAATCACGTTTTTCATGTATTTCTCATTTTTTGTGTAGAATATCCCATTGAATGTATCCAACATGGGTACTCCTTGTATGAGAAATCAAATTTTGCATCCAACAAGTGTTGTTACTCTAAATTTAAGTAAACCGATAGGGTGATAAGTTTAAAATATGAGGTTAAAAAATATTTTTTTATTTTTTCCCTCTAAAATTTGATGATATGCTATAATATTATTTTATTATTTCCACTGTTGTTTTATAATTTCCTTAGGAGGCCCATCTTAGGACTCAAAATTACCCTAATGTAAGGGACCTAAGGATTAGATCTTGGCATGGATGGTAAAGGATAGAAGAGAATTTTTTTTTTTCATGACCTTTGTTACCAAGCCAAAACCACCTTATGGGAATGCACCCACTCTACACCCTTGGGTTTTGACCTCGTGATATAGTTCAGGTGTCTAACTAGAGTTTTCCAATCTGTTTACACCCTTAAGAAACAAATGGTTCGTTTCAATGGTTAGAATATCTTAGGTGTTGGTATTTGATAGGTAAACTAGTGATATTATGGAATAAAGGTCTTGGTAGAACCCTCTGATAGAAACCAACATAATTATGGGTAATTTTGATATAATTTGTTTGTTTTCCTCCCACAAATGAACATGCTACAACATGAAATGAGTAGCGAAAATGTTAACGTACTTTGTAGCCATGAAGAATACAAGGAAACACATCAAAATAACCTTTGTAATGGGTAAGAGTACAAACTTTAGAATTTTAAAGATGGATTCTGAGTCGTTCCAAATTGTGAGAATCATTATTAGAAGAAATCCTTCCTATGTAGAAATGGAATTAATTTTTTTTCAGATCAGCTTTGTTGGTAACTCCTTACTTCATATTTGTATCCTTCACTCCAATCGAAACACTCCTTACATAAATTCCACTAGAAGATGAGACATATCCTTAACATGGTCTCATCTTCCAACATTCGTGATTCTAAATAATCATCGATCATGCCAAACTACAAATAAAATCTATTTTCTCAACAACAAACCAAAGCGGAGCCTGTAATCACCAAAATTATATAGATGGATGTTCATTTATTTAAGGGAAAAAATAGTAGGCAAAAATAAATGTAACTAATTCAGAACACAATCCACTCCAATTTAATATACCTCAACGGTTATCAAATGCATGAAACAACTATTCCTTGAAACGAGTGCTAGAATTACAAGGGATCTGCATATCTTGAAAATTCAGTGCTTCAATAATCACAATTTTATTAGTAAATTTGCATGCAAATTTTTGATGCAAAAAAATCCAAATAACCATTCATTGTTCAAAAATTTTACTATGCTTTAGCTATATACCAAATGTCTCAAGTGAAGGAATAATAGAGTAATCTGTTTTAAAGATGGATCCTGAGACATTCCCAATTGTTAGAATCATTGTTAGAAGAAATCCTTAGAATATAGAAATGGAATTAATTTTTTTTAGATCAGCTTTCTCGGTAACTCCTTACATCATATTTTTTTCCTTCACTCCAATCCAAACACTCCTTTTATAAATTCCACTAGAAGATGAGAGACATCCACAACCTTTTCTCAGCTTCCAACATTCGTGATTCTAAACAATCATCGATCGTGCCAAACTGAAATTAAAATCTATTTTCTCAACCAAACACCAAAGCAGAGCCTGTAATCACCAAACTTATATAGAAGGATGTTCATTTATTTAAGGGAAAAAGTAATAGGAGAAAATAAATGTAACTAATTCAAAACACAATCCACTCCAATTTAATATAGCTCAATTATTATCAAATGCATGCAACAACGATTCCTTCAAATGAGTGTTAGAATTACAAGGAATCTGCATATCTTGAAAATTCAATGCTTCAATAATCACAATTTTATTAGTAAATTTGCATGCAAATTTTTGATGCACACAAATCCAAATAACCATTCCATTTTCAAAATTTTTGTCGTGCTTGAGCTATCTACTAAATATCTGAAGTGAAGGAATAACAGATCACTATGTTTTAAAGATGGATTCTAAGTCGTTCCCAATTGTTAGAATCATTGCTAGAAGAAAACCTTAGAATATAGAAATGGAATTAATTTTTTTCCAGATCAGCTTTGTCTGTAACTCCTTACTTCATATTTTTATCCTTCACTCCAATCCAAATGCTCCTTGTATAAATTCCACTAGAATATGAGACAGATCCACAATATGGTCTCAACTTCAAACATTCGTGATTCTAAACAATCATCGATCATGCCAAACTGCAAACAAAATCTATTTTCTCAACCACAAACTAAAGTAGAGTCTGTAATCATCAAACTTATATAGAAGGATGCTCATTTATTTAAGGGAAAAAATAGAAGGCGAAAATAAATGTACCTAATTCAGAACAAAATCCACTCCAATTTAATATAGCTCAACGCTTATCAAATGCATGCAAGAACTATTCATTGAAATGAGTACTAGAATTACAAGGGATCTTCATATCTTGAAAATTTAGTGCTTCAATAATCAAATTTTTATTAGTAAATTTGCATGAAAATTGTTGATGCACACAAATCCAAATAACCATTCAGTGTTAATTTTTTTTACTATGCTTTAGCTATCTACTGAATGTCTGAAGTGAAGGAATAATAGAGCACTATTTTTGATACAAATAAAATAAAAATTATAAATATTCTATAGGAAACCAATCTAATATTATCTAGATTCTGATGTAGTCTATAACCAAATTTTATATATTTGGAGAAGATATTTTCAAAGGAAGTGACTGGAAAACTTGGCCACGGGCCCCACAATGTCTACTCCCAATGCAAATAAGAGTTAAACTACAAAATAAACATGTCACGTAATGTAGTATTATTTCACAAAGTTGTTCATGATGGGCTACTCAAGAAGGAAAAATCATGAGATTGCTTGTCTGGAGAGAAACCAACTATTTGTATAATTTGCATAATGCATGGATCTGTGAAATAATGATATAAGTACACATGTAATGGCTAATTCACTTTCTACAATTTTTATTTTCCTCTTCAAGTATACATATGATCAATTCCATAAGTTTAGAGACTTAGCATATGCAGTTTGGAACTTTGCCTCTTTAAAGGGAGAAGAAAAATAGTCTCACCAAATGCTACAACAAGCATACCAAAAGATAAGTAATAATCGATATAAGGTGAAGTGGATTATCTTACAATTCAATCATATTTTGTAGTGTCATATATCTTAACAATTTTGTGAAAATCATACATACTGGAATTAGAGTAAAATAATGTACACAAAAAAAAAACCAAAAAAGTTTGTCAAGAAAGAAAAGGAAATTGAAAATAGTGAAAACAAGATCATTTATAGACATGCATCCATAAATTGATACATTTTTCCACCAAACTAAACACCTTGCCTAGAGAGGTACCTTGTGAGAGTTGGTTCATACTAAATCTTGATGGGGAAACTAGGGTCCAAGAAGGCAGACTGGGAATGATGGTGTAATAATGCATCATAAATATACTATCATTTTTTCTTTCTCCATTGGAATATAAAACAAGGGTTGAATTTGAAGCTCCCATTCAGGGTTTAAATTAAGTATTGAATAAGGAAATTATACACTTAATATTGAAAGAGATAAATGGTGTATCAGAGATTGGAGTATTCATGATCATCAAAGGAAATTAGGTGTATTGTTGCAAATATTCCTATAATAAGGTTTCCATATGTAACTACTAACAAGATGCAATAAAATGAGGAACCATATAGGTAACTAAGGAGATAATTTGGGACTAAAGAAAATTCAAGTGAGAATTCAAACCACTCCATGTTGGAAGAAAATAATAGAACATGCGACACATGTGGATGTATTGGAATACTGGCTCCTCTAGTCATGTTAAATGTACAATTTCTTCAAACTTGTTATCTCACCAAGCCATGGTGGCATCACTTCCATGATACAATCGCCTGGAAGACATTGTATCATGTGAGATGGCCTAAGGTTATAAAAGGTGGAGAAAACAAGTAGATAATGTATGGGATTGACAACCAATGGAGTTGAACAAAGAGGATTGGCATCATGAAGATAATTTTTTTAAGAACTTTGAGTTTAAATGGAAAATTCTACTGAATCTCGTAAAGGATAATGATGAAAAATTCACAGATAGAAAAATAAAATACCTGGAGGACAACATAACAGATAACAACATTAATTTTAATAATAGAAGGAACCATTTCAATATTGACCAAGGTATTGGTAGTTTAGTTATCTAAAAGAGTTGGGGGGGATGTACCAAACATAAGGGACAAACTCTTCAGTGATGATGGATGAGAGCTATGGTTGCAGTCCATTGTAGTCGCAACCAAATTATGAAGAGTTTCTTTGTTTTTAAATATAATTACAGGATTATTGTTGTTTAACCTTTGATGTGTTTTGCCAGATAGGTTTTATATATTAGAGTAGAACCTAGTTTCATACAAGAAATTTTGTTTTTTTTTTCAAAATGGAACTGGATCAAAATGGAACTGGATCCTTCTACTCCTTTCCCTTTTTATTTTGGTTATTGGGTGCAATTGGAGGCTATGGTTTTATGAATTATTAAGTGTTACACTTAATTTTTAGGATTATCTATGAGATGTTCTAATGGAACATGTTTCGAACTACCCAAAATAATTCCACAAGATTACTGGAAAGGAGGGTAGTGAAAGGAAAAAACTAGACTCTCTACATGTCATGAAGACTCGACATTCCAAACCTACATCGTTGTCTGTTGTGTCAAAGACTAAAGGAGATTGTAATAATATAAGGAAATTTAAAGTAATCCATACAAATGGATACTTACTGAGAATTATTTGAAATAAAAAATATGGTGGAAACTACTCTATGCTTACATATTGGCCTTTCCTATTTTTGTTTTCTTTTTCCAATTTAGTCCGGGAGGGGGTTGGGGTAGGGACAATGAGTGTTGTGTTTTGTGGATTTTTTAGGTGAAAAAATATTTTTCATAGATCTATGTCCAACGGTTGTGGTAGTTGATATTATTTTTAAATGAGAATGTTGATGCTATGTGTTCAGATGTGTTGATGGATTGGGAATGCTTGAGGTTCTATCATATGGGGTTTAATGGATGCTTATGTCAGATTCAACTTAATTGATGTTATGTATAAAAGGAAAGGTAACATAATCATCAAAACAATATAGAAGCCTTGACACACACTAAAAAGAATAGAATATAGAATAAATCACACACACAAACAACCCCAAGAAATACCCTAGGAAAACCCCAACTATGGGGAAAAAATCAGCAATCAGAATTCCATGAAACCCTTGCCAAGCTAGTAAGGAGCCCACACTTTCTCAACCCTTGGAGCATTACAACTGAGACTAATAATCCTATTTATAGGCTTCTTTCCATACAAATATAACTTGCATAATACCATGGGCCCGAGACCTCTAGCTATAGAATATCATTCTTGATTCAAGGTTAATCCTAACAATTGAATCCCCTTGACATGATTCATTGTACCATTTTTTTTGGGAAATTGTTAATTTGGTTTTTCCATAATTATAAATATAATATTAAAAATGTATTTTATTTGTTTTACATTATAATAGAGTCGAGAATGTGTTGAGTATATTTAACACATGGATCTTCTAGCAAGGATATAAGTTTAACATCGATCATTATTTTCTTTTGACCATGCTTCAGTATGTGCTATTGGAGACAATGTTGCCATGAAAGAGTTGCTGACTTTGATGATGATGTTTCCTTTTTTGCATAATTTTCCACTTTTTTCCAACTTAATTGATGGTTTTATACGAAATCTCTTCTAATACTTTGTATTTTATGTGGCCGATTGAGTTCAGAGTTGTTAATTCTTGTTGATTAGCTAATCAGTGCCTTGTTTTTCTCTATCCAATTTTCACTTTTGTAGATCTTATCCTAACCCTATTTGCAAGGCTAAATGGGGAGGATTTAAGGATACTCTTACCGATGACTTTATTTCTCCTATTTTGAAGCTTGGATTAGTGGTTACACCGATAAATTGATTGATCATTTTTTTATGTAGTTTGGAAATCCCCCTCCATGCACAAAGTTGTCTCTCAATGTTCTCTAGCTTCATGCAGACATTGATTGACAATACCAGACTTAATCCAGTTGAAGTTGGTGATATTGCAGTGGTATTTTTCTTGCACCTGGATCTTAATGTGATAGTAAGTGGACGATGGATACTTTTATGCTGGAATCCGAGGTGTATATCCTACCATTTCATGTGTCAAATAAATTATTTTCCCATTAGATGCCTGATTTTTTTATGAAAACTGCATTTTGCTTACCATTTCATCTCTCTAGAGACTATACCTGTCAGAAGTCACTCAGGAATGCCAATAAAAAAATCCCCTTTGGGACTACATGAAGTTGCATATGTTGCAGCTATAATTAAAGCTGGGTTTTATGACACTGATATGTCAATATTTTTTTGCTACATATAGATTATCATAGCAGGTTCCAATTTAGATACATTTTTTATTTCAATTTCTCAATTTCAGGAATCGGTGTAGGAGTGGAGTCAGTGACTCTCAATCCTATGGCATGGGAAATTTTTGTCAATTCAAAGGAAGGCATCAATAAAAGTTAATGATGTTGTAAACATAAGGCCTTTAACTTTGTCATTAGTTTCAATTTGATGTTTCAGTCCATACTCTTTTATGTATTTAATATAGCTTACTATTACCTTCATATTTGTACACAGTTATATATATGTATTTATACACACACAAAAACACACACTTGCACAAGAAATGTTATATGAGTACTTCATTAAATATTTGTGTGAAAGAAACTAAGAGATTTTGCTGCCCCTTGCAATAGGTTGATTTTTTCAAAAAATCACAAGATTGTCTTTTTCCCATGGGTATCACCTCAAGAAATAAAGTTGGGCACTACAGATTTTAACGTTAACACCAACATCAAACAATGAAATATGGAAGCTATTTAAGCTTTTTATTTGAGTGAAGTTAATGTCGGTGTAGTTAATATGAATTAATCAAAGAAGTTAAGGAATGAGAGTTGAATATTAACTGCTATTATTATTTTTCAAGTTGAATCCCTTAAGCACAAAACAACAAAAACTACATGGAAGTTCAAAGATGAGATCATCCAGGTTGAAACAAATGTACAAAACACCCATGTTTTGTGATTTCCAGAGTTGGAGTTGTTGGAGAGTTGCTACAATGGTACTTATTGTGTTTCTTGTTTTTGTGATGAATATTGTTGATCCTAAAATTGGAGATGAGAAGATCGCGACGATATATGTTTATGATGGAATTAATCCTAATTCTTTTGTTTTTGATTTAGGGAAACTCATACCTACATTTAAGAATGGGGAAGCACCATCGTTGGTATAGATCTATTACCTGAAAGCTATCATTCACGGTTTTCCTATTTTGGGTCAAGGATTGTGTTGGAAGATCGAAGATGGTTCCCAAGTTCTCATTAGGAAGGGAAATTGGTTTGGAAGTCCACAAAATTGTACTCTCCTAGATTAATTAATTAATAAATTAATTGAAGAGATTTTCCTGTATTTAATTCAAATTACCAAGAGAGACTAATCCACTTGGAAATGAAGGGCGACTCTCTTCAATGGAACTACAATTGGAGGGTGATCATATTACAACATAGGAAACATTTATAAGATCTCTCCAACAATCCTTTCTATCTCTTTCAAAAAAACAGAATCAACCTATATGGGATTCAATCCCTTTAGATATGTATGTTCCAAAACTTGGATATATGCAGTCCCTTGAAAACCTACAACCCATTTCTCCTTGGTGTGTAAAAAGGCTTAGGAAATCACAATGACCCCCAAAGGAGAAATCATTAATGTGGTTTCTACTTTGCAACAAGGCCCCATGATGGGACAACTTGTAGAAGCATTCCTTCCATGGGCCTAGAAAATGTGTCCATTGTTCACAATCATCTGAATCAATGGAACACTTGATTATCGGTTGTCCATTTGTGCAATCAATATGGAAATACACTCATAGTCTAGAGGACATCTCTTATGTCTAGGAGTGGCATTCCATAGAAGAGGCTATAAAAAATTGGTTTTCAGGGCATCAAAGGGATCAACATAGGGATATTCCTTTCTTTGTTTCTTGGAGGGTGTTGCTAGAAAGAAATCATACCATATTTTACAATGTTGGGATCTCCTTCCTGAAAAATTCCACACAAAGTCGGGCTATTATAAACTATTATGATCCTCATAAAAAATATTTTCCTTATCCCATCCAAAGGAACATCCCTATCAGAATAAAATTTCGTTGGGGCCTTTTTGATGGAGCTTCCCAAGGTTCACCTTCTCAAGGATTTTTGGTGGGATTCTCCTTCCCTCTCCTTCTCATTTCATATCCTTTTCAACTTGTAACAATCTTGCCTCAAAAAACTATGTAGACTTAATGTCTCTAAATCTTTTGCTTCAACTAGCCCAAGAATATGGAATTCCTACCTTCATGTGTATGAGGACTCAAATCCAATCATAAATTCATTGAAAATAGCCTCTAAACATTTGAGCTACCACTTGCATCCTTTTTTTCAAAAAATACAACTTACCTTCTATTTTTATATTTCCGGAAGTTTGACCATGTATATGAGAACAGGGATTAAGAAGCAGATAAATTGTAAAAAGTCAACTTGGAAATTGGCCCAACCTCATTAAAAGTCACAAATTCAAAGGAAGGCCAGTAAACTGATCATGAAACTTAGCACTAAATAATCTTATTACTCTGTTTTTTTCTCGAATATGAAAAATGACTTTATGAGTGTTTTCATAAGCTCTATATGATCATTTTGACAATAACATGGATGTAAATTATATAAATAGGGAAATTTAAATGATTAAATTTTGGAATGTGGAAGACGGGTCTATATAGATAATAGGAGAAAATATGTATCCTTTTGAGAGGGTGGTTTCCTGACAAACCAGATCGCTACATTTTTATTTTTTTTTGGTAGATTTGGACTATTCTAGACAAATATTTTGTGTGGAAAAATATATTTTTGAGGTTATTTGGCCTTTTGTAATGCCTACTGACATATGTGGATGTAATATTATCATCAATATAAAATTACAAGATATTTTTTCCATGGGAAAAAAATTGTACCTACATGAAAAAACAAGAAAATAATTTATTACCTTGAAAGTTGAAACTGCATCTCATCAAAGACTAGCATAAGAAATGTTCTAGTAGTAAGCTATGCAAAATTAGACGTTTACTTTTTTTTTTACATGTAACTTGGAACAACACCCTCTAGCCAAAGAAAAATAAATGTATAACCCTCATAGATCATAAATAGTCTCAATCAACCAGAAGAGTGAACACATCACAAGCAGGATTGAAACTGGTTGAGGTGAATAACAATCTCTTCTTAACCACTTGAGATATAACCAATTCACTGGATGAGTTGATTATTATACTATAAAACAATCAAAATACCTATATAAATTAGTTATAACAATAATATCCAACCAATAAACCTCAATCCTAAAGGATAATGGCATTCTATATTTCAAACAAAAAAAATAATTTTTGCAAAGAACGGTAAATAGCCATAAGATATGATGGTGATTCCAAGATTAATATTTGGAAACAATAGGCTCAGTATATTAGTTGTGAATTTTCCATGTTGAAATGAAGTGAGAAATTACTGATTATATGATTAACTTATTATGTACTGAAATTTTGGGTAGAATCTATCCAAAAATAGTTTTAGACATAAACCTAGCGAGAATGTTACATGGATTTGAAGAATGGATAACAGTCGACTATATGATTAGGAGGATATCAACTAAAATATCCATTTGATATAGAAGACATCACTTTTTGATTAGAAACTCCACAATTTCATCACTATTGTATTTTGAATAAGATATTAAATATCGATATCTTATTAATTATGATTAATGATAAGACAATTTAGAAACAAATTATATAAACTTTAGTTCCAGATGAGAAATATCATCGAATGATAAATTATTGATACATGAAAGTCCTCAAAAATTCTAACAGTGATATGATGATATGTCGGTTGCACTCAAGAGAATTATGGAGAATTTGTAGCTAATTTTTGAATTATGGGTCTCCAACCATTTACCTAAACTTACAAAATATGACATCAGGATTGAAACTTCACAAAATACATACAGGTATTTTCCTGGGAATGTGCAATGAATAAATAACTATGGATCTCCAACCATTGAATAAATAATTATGGATTTCTGAATGAAATCCAGGAAACTAGCCATTAATAACAAAATAGAGAATAATATTTTTCAAATGGAGAAAAAATGATTGGAATCTTTTGAGTTTAGCAGAGTAATGTAAGAATCTCATGTGTCCTTCATGAAATAAGTATAAATACATTAGGAGGAATCTAAACACTGATGGGGATAGAATGCTTAATCATTTAGTTTAAAAATAAAGTAAACAGAGACTTATCTAAGGCTAGTGTTGTTACTTTTTGAGTTAAGGTTAAGGCTCTGAATTGAGCTACTCGAACTGCTAAAATTGATAATTATTCAAATATCTTATACGCAAATAGATATCAAAGGATTATTAGTGTATTTTCTGTTTAGTGGAGCTGTGATGAAAGATTGGGACAATAGAACAATCTGATTTGGAAAACATCCTTAAATGGTGTTCAACCATTGATTAGAAAATATAATATAAAAATATTAATGCCTCTCAGTTACCTACAACCTAGGACAAGGAATTGGTATGCATATGCAGACAATGAAATTTAGTTTTGAGCTCAGTTCCATAGTAGATTCAAAAAGATGAACTATAGGAAGTATTTTAGTTCACGACCACATACTGCCACCTTTTGATCTTGAACAACGAGGATGAATATAGCAAGGAACTCATGACCACTTTCCAAAAAACACATATTTCAAATAACCTTTAACAAGAAAATCTCCATTTTTCATAGGTGTTATAATTCACTAGTTATTTTTTTAACGATGAATGTCAAATGAATTCTATGAGGAGCGGTTGGAAAACCACGAAAATTTAAAATAGTATTTAATTAATTGACTAATTTTACACAACATTCGATGTGTAATTCCTGTGGAGGGTGAAGTCACTGAATTTTCAGTAAAATTCAAAGATGTTTGGAAGTACCTTAAATTCAAAAAAGTCCATACTATTTCTTAACTTAAAAACATATGTATTCAACTTCTATTTCATGTTTAATTTTGTTAGCAAATATGCAATGACTCGTAGGACTAAAAATAACTAGGATATACAGTATTTTTTCTTTATTTTTTGAAGCACTGTATCATATGCTTAAAATTTTTTGCAAGATTTTACCATGGCCAATGCAAAATAACCTCAATTTTTAGCACTAGTTTCAACTTGATATGTTCTTGAATAAATATAGCTCCAAATAATCAAATTTTCGCCACTCAAATTAAGAGATTAATCTATTTTTACTGTATTTAAACATTTATATTTTTAGAAATTTTCCAAGGTCAATGTCTATCAAGGAAAAATAAATTGTTTTCTCTTTGAATGAGGCTCTTAATGGTATTAGGAGGTGTTATTTAAGAAATTTCTTAACGAATCGTTTGACAACATTTAGAATATTTTTTTCTTAAATCGTTGTATTCTTAGTTATTTTATTTTAATGTTTCAAACATCAACTCATGAGGAACGAAAAATAAAATTTCAATAAAAAAATGGCATAAAAAACATCCCATATTTAAAAAAGGACAAAAATATGCCAAGCAATAAAAGATATCATTTCTTTTTGTTGGCAGTAGATGGATTGAGTAGACTACGATTGGCAGGCAAACGTTGGGGGCTATTTAGGGCATTGAAGTGGTCGTAAAACTGTAAATATATTTATCACTCATATGCATTTTGTTGATGATATTTCAACATTTTGTAATTTATCAAGGATTCCCTAGCTCTCTTTTAAAAATAAACGGAAATTAATATCAACGTTCACAATTCCACTCTTTCGTATCTTGGCTTATCCAGGGGAGAGGTGTGAAGAACACAAATTTTCCTTCCTTCGGCTGAAAAACCAATTTGAGATAGACTCAAATATTTGGGCTTCAAATTGAATTCCAATTCATATAAAAAACTTGATTGAAGGTGGATATTGGTAAATGTTGAGAACGAGCTTAAATATTGGAGCTTCAAATTGATCTCGAGAGCTCGAAGGTTGGTCCTGATCAAATCAATCCTTGAGGCCATTCATGTTTATTGGATGGCTCTCACATAGGTTCCAAAAGGTATATTATGATCCCTAAGGAAGATTTGTGGTTATTTTTTGTGGGTTGGGTCAAACAATGAAGCTTTTCTCCCCTGGGTGGCATGGGATAAGATTGCATTTCCCAAATCATGGGGTGTCTAGAGCCTGAAATATCTTTCTTTTTTTTCAAAAACCCTTTTGTAAAAAGTAACTTGGAGACTTCTCTCCACATAGAGCCTATGTACATTGGTAATTTTTAGGAAATACCTTTTCCTCCTCTTGTTTAATGAATGGATCAGAAAACTGAATAAAAGGGTGTTGAACTCTTTAGTTATCTTGGAAGTTGTTATATATTAACTCAATATTGTTGGAGGTGGCCTCACTTGGAAGGTGGGAAATGGGAAGAAAGTTAGAATCAGTTTGGACCCATGGGTTGGCTGCCAAGATAATTTTTTACTTCCTCCAGATCTTGTGGCTTTCCTGAATGAGTACGGAAAAGTTTTCCTCCATCAAGTTGTGGATGAGGACTGGACTATTTTTTGGCTGAAAGGTTGGGAGAATGAGGTGAATTTGGGCCTACAAGGAGAGAATGCTAATACATGGTAGGATTATATTATCTCTCTCATAAGGTCGAATGTCAGAATAAGAGATAGTGAGGACTCTTTTTTGGCATTATGAGGTAATATGTTTTCCTTGATGGCAGCCAACTTATTGAATTGCCTTTTGATGTATTGAAGATGTAAAATTGATGTAGCTATAGGTCAGTTCATATGTGACAAAGAAAAAAATTCGAGTCAGTGACAAAGAAATGATAAAGGTAATGTTTCAAAATGTATACAGAGGTTTGATGAAGGAAACCCACGTACACTCATAGGTTTGATGAAGACAACTCGTGTATACATCCAGAATCAGTATATACACATTTTTGGTGAAGAGAAGTTGTGTGTACACGTGGGTACATAGAATCCAAGTGGCGTATATACTTACAAACTCAATTTACGATACCAAGGGTACTTACCATGGTTTTATCCCATAGTATTGAGCATTCTGTCATCTATTTGATTCCATCTATGAATACCATCGGCACTTGTATTGTTTTGGCTGATCATATTGGTAAAGGATCAAATTATATAAGAAGTTGAATATCATAGTGCAAAGGTGTGCATGTGTATGGGTATTGAATGAATAATTCAATCAAAAGTATATCTACATAGAATGGGTTACAGTTTATTGATAGATTTGAAATAATGATGCACCTATGGATACAACGATGGATCACGATCACTAGACCTGAAATGAATATCTATTTGATTAATCAGTTTATGAGATGTTTAGATATGTGATCTGGCGAATTTTTGCTAAAGTGAAGGGTATGATATGAGTAAGTATGTTGATCTGAAGAGTTATGTAGTCCTGAAATATTAACAGATCTATACACAGGTTCGTCTCAATAAAATCGTGTATATACATAGGTTTGTTTTAGCAAAAGCGCATATGGAATCTAGGGTTTTGCTGAAGAATGCTGAAGGAAATTTCTGATCCATTTTACTTTTTTTTTTTGCTATCTATCAATTATGCCTTCATATAGATATGGGCTGTTTGAGTATTAATTAACCTACTAGTTGATTATGATTAAATATCAGTGATTGGTTGGTCGATTGATCATTGATTGAATGATTTGATACAATTATGATTTTTAGTTTCATGTCTATTCTTTGAGATTAAATGAGTGGAGTGTGTCAAGTCTAAAAATCTGATGAAAAGAGGCCTACAAGTTGTGTTGTGTTGAAGTTGTTGGATCCAATGTGAAAATTGATGAAACATGGTCTGCGGTGGTGCTGAGGGTTGAAGCCTTTAGTGATGGGGTCATAGCTCCCTTCCAGTGGTTGTTGGTAAACGATATCGGGGGTAGTAGCTCCCTTCCGGGAATGGCCTCGTAAGCAGGAAGCCGGGGGTTCATAGCTCCCTTCCCCGTGGTAGTTGGTAAACGAAATCAGTGGTTGGTAAACGAAATCGGGGCATTGGAGCTTCAGCCGTAGAGTGTAGCTGAACAAGAAACTGTGTAGCCTTCTACATGTGGGTGCCTAAATGCGGTAAAGATGTATGCCAATACAAGGTTTTAAGAAGTTTTATTTGCAGCAAATTTTGAAGAGAACGGTACAACATAAATGGTGGTTTCTCGATTTGGGTTTCCACCTTAAATCATGGTGTTCATGTGTGTTGCGTATGTGTGATTATTTATTCTATTACTGCTGCACATGCTTACTGCTTACTAAATATCTGATGAATGTATGATGCATTGATCTAAGTAAATATTTATCTACATAATAAGATCTATGGACATATGCAAGTTTCATTAAAGATAGCCACATGTATACGATAGTTAGGTTAACTAAAGATCAAAGTCGATTATAGAAATCGGTAAAAAGGAAAAGTAAATATTATTGCTAACTTTTAATAATTATTCAACCCCCCCCGCCCTCTCGGTATTTTTCCCAAAAATTAAATGTCAAACTAAGTCCATTCTATTGAAGCTTAGTGGCTTGAAGATATCATCACAATGGGAAGAAAGAAAAGGGAGAAGGTTTCTCCAAAGGAAAAAGATATGCGAGAAAACATGTCTTTGTAGAAAATGAAGAAAGATAAAACATGTATTGATTGTTTTTCTTGTGATTCACTTCCTTGTGGATGCAATGTTGAAGATAGTGAATATGAAACTGAAATCAATGTTATGGATCTAGAAAAATTAATTGCTAATCTTAGGTTTAAAGTTGAATATCAACATATTTTATTTAGTGAGAGGGAATGTATCTTCAAAGATATTATTTCAATATTGAATGTACAATTACAAGAAATAAATTCAATTGAGAAACTAAACAAGGAACAGATAGACCAGTGTCAAAAGCTGCAGGATGAAGTAACCAATCACAGTGAAGGACATGAAGCATAAATCATCTCTCTCAAATCAGATTTGGAAATATAAAATAAGAAGAATGAAGAACTTCTACAAACATTTGAAGAACAATAAAATGGGTTGAAAGAATAGATTCTAAAATTTAATGAGCAAGTAGAAGAAGGAATAAGGGTCGAAGAAAGTATGAAGAAGCAATGCCAAACATTGGGCATTGTGGTAAACATTTTAAAAGGTAAATTAGAAGAAACTTATAAAAACTTGAGGTTTCAAGATAGTGCTAAGATTCTAGATATATTCTTAGTAGTCAAAGGTCTGCTTCTATTAGATTTTGCCTTGTTTTTCATGAAACAGTTAAACGAGAATCTAGCTCAGAAGATAGTGCTAAAGATTCAAAGGAAATCAATGCAAAACTTGAAGTGTTTAAAGAGACAAAAGGTCAAATAACAATAATGAATTCTCAAAGGAAATTTATTCGCTTCTAGCTATAGAAGTATCAATCGATTCTCTCCTTTGATAAATAATGTTGAATTCTTTGTATGTCATAATTATTGACATGTTGCAGCAAATTGTAGAAGCATATTTTTTCGGTCAAATATAGATAGAAACTACATAGAAAGACATGCAGCTACCAGATACTGAGGTTTCTTTAAGGGATATTGTTTTTCATGCAAAAATTTTGGTCATAGAGCGGTTGATTGTAATAGAAGAAATATTAGACAAACATATTATGATTCTTCTACTCCCTTTTCTGGTCACATAAGATGTTATGCTTGTAACAAGTTTGGGCATGTAGAAAAAAAAGCAGGAACAAAAAAATGAATCATCAAAGTCATTATGGAAGACAAACATATGATAAAGTAATATCAAGGAAATTTGGATTCACCAAAATTAATGTTAACAAGAAGAAATAAGGCGAGCTAAGATGTGGTCTTTCTCTCTGTGCAATTGAAGATAAGGATGAATGGTACATCGACTACGTATGTTCTCATCACATGACTGGTGATAAGGACGGTGAAAACATGAAGTTGGGAAAAACTTTTTGCTTCTTTTTTACATTGAAAATTGTAAATTTCTATGTTTTTTCAACTTCAACTTCATTAAACTCATATTTTTAATGCAAATTATGCTTTGACATAAAAACAAGATTTGTAGAGAATTGTATTACCTCCATACTCATATTTTTTTTTAAACAAATATTGACATATAAAGGGGTAAATTTGTTGTTTACTAACTGCATATATTTGAAATTTTGAGGCAAACATAAATAGTCATTTTTTGAACCGTAACTTTTTTTAGTGAAGGTTATTCATTTTTTGGAAATAAACCATATCATCATAATCCACATATATTGCACTAGTGCACTGACTATTGTTTGGTAATTTTCAGATTAAATTACTATTTTTTATTATTTTTTGAAATGGACGAATACAAAAAAATGGTGATGTTTCAGTACATTTTATGACCCCTAGATTTTCTTTTCAATGTGATCATAAATAAGAAAATTGAGAGTACCCTTTTGAAGTATACAGGGAGAGGAATTGCAATATGATTTTTCTGAATTTTTTGGTGTTGCCATTTTAAAGTTATTGAGTTTTCATTCAGTGTAATTTTCTGATCAATGAAATTCCACAGTGACACAGTTTAGTATAAAATTAATAAAAAATTGAAATTTTTAATAAAACTCCACAAATATTACATCATCAGAAACTAGATTCAGAGATGAATCTAATGGTACCTGGTCCGAAATATAACTTTTTTTTTGTAAGTGTTCTGCCCCTCCAAATTTGCAAGTTCCTGAAAATTGTAGAATTTTCAGGGTTTTTCATTGACCAAAAACTCTCGGCCGAGATAATTTCTCGAATGAGATATTTATTAAACTCTCGACCGAGAAATTTAAAACTCTCAACTGAGAGTTTAAACCAGCACAGGTTACATTTAATCGCGCGGCTAAACTCTCGACTGAATGTTTAAAAAACTCTCGGCCGAGAGTTTGTGCCCGAGAGTTTACCCAAGCCAACTCTCGGCCGAGAGTTTATCGAAGGCAAACTCTCATCTGAGAGTTTTATAAACTCTCGTTCTAGAGTTTATTATAAAAAATTCTCTAAATTTTAATTGAAAGCCGACACAATCTTTCGGGTGAGAGTTTTATATAAATACTCTCGTTCGAAAGATTAATTCCACACACCATTCTGAACCAACGAAAATTGTGAAGTTGCGAGGGTCCGAAAATTGCGAAGGTGCGAGGGTCCGAATTCTTTTTCTATCAAGGTGAAAATATTTTCTATGTGCAAAATTCTTTTTGGCAAAAAAAAAAAAATTAAGTTTTTTTGGGTGCAAAATTTTTTTGGCGAAAATCTTTTTGAAAGTTTTTCTCGGTGCAAAATTATTTTTTGAAGTTGTTTTGGGTGCATGGATGCATGAAGTATTTTTGCAAAATGCTCTATGAAGACATGGACTATTTTTTCAAAATGTCTCTATGAAGGCATGAAGTATTTTTACAAAATGTCTTTATGATTTTAATTATTTATTTATAATTTCTCTCTTATTGAAAGCATGAAGTACTTATTCTGAAGTCTTTGTGTTTTTTTGGGTATTTGGTCCAAATAGAATTGGATTTTAGGTTTCCAATTTTTTGAACATGGGAAACCAAAGGAATTTCCTATCAAGGCATGATCGAAAAAGAACTGATTCAGCGGATAAAAATGAGAGATTACAAAAAAAAAAGGCGAGAGGAAAGGGAAAGATTAAGCCATGAAATAAATGTGGAGGTAGAGCATCGTGAAATAGATGTAGAGGTGCATGACAATGATGAGGAAATGAGAAATGTTGAGGAACTTGTCGACGAGAATATTGAAAACACAAATGTCCAAGAGAATATTGATATCGATCTCACTGGTGAGTCAATAGTTTCTTCAATTTGAATTTTGTATTTTTTTTTAAAAACATTGTAGTTCAAGATAGTTTTAAAATTAAAAATATGTATATGTCAATTTCAAATTAGAAGTTAATATTGTTATTTATGCGGGTTCAACATCAGAACCACAAGAAGATACTACCACACCTCGAATTTCACTGCAATTAATTGGAAGTTCCAAGAACGTTGTATACAACTACAAGTTTCTAGAAAATATGGATCCAACTAAAATTGAAGAATTGGGACCACCAATGGCTGAAAGGACAGTTCAAGATAAAGTAAATTTTGGATTGAAACATATTTTTGAAGGTAAGTCTATCATAGCACAAGCTCAGATGTTACGTGGATTTTTAAAGCACAAATCTCTCAAAAATGTTGTGGAATTATTGGGCATTGAAAGTGAGAAAGAGGTTTTAGCAAATGAAATGGTATCAAAAAATGTGACGTCGGTGCTTGCCACACTAGCCAAAAAGCGATCTCAAGTTGAAAAGAATTCTCGTAGAGCACTTTTAATAGGTGTAGTCGTGAAATGAACTTCATCAAGTCGGTTGATGTCAGCAACTTCAAAATTGTTTAAAACATCAAAAAAAAGTTTATGGAGGCATACAAAATTTAGAATTCAATTAGATGAGAATGATGAACTTGCATGTTGGGCTAATATCTGCAGGCGTCCATATCATGATAGACTTCCTGATGGTGTGAGGGATAGGGTAAAAGAGTTTTGGGATTTGAATTCTCGTGTGTCACCAAATGAAAAGGATTATGTGCGACGCCGTATATCTAAGGGAGTTTATGAATCTCATTCCAAACATATAACACAGGTCAGTCAAGTAGAATTATTCCAGAACTTTATGGAGAGTAATACTGATGTGAAGATTTCCCTTAGCACATTTGTGAAGATTAAACCATGGTATGTCAGGCCTATCACTGTTCAAGACACATGTTGTTGTCGATACCATGTAGAATTCCAATTATTTTATGAGACATTTGTAAATTTTGGCATAAAATATTGGTCAAATGACCCCCCTCCTTCAAGTGTTCATGAATTTTTATCGAAGATATTATGTGCACGAGAGAATAATGAATTATTTTATAAAAAAGAATGTGTTGGTGGAAGAAAATGCGTAGAATGTTCTCATTTGGCACTCTACGATGCAAGGTATCCCATTGATCCTAATGATCCCAGACTGTCAAATCTCAGTCTGAATTGGAAGCGATATGAAAATTTTACTTACACTCCTGTTGCAGATTCAAGCACAACATCAAAAAAGATCACTTTACTTGATGACGAGATTCTAGTGACATCTTTTATGGAGAAGTTCAGGGTGCAAATATACAAATATATTAAGCATTGTCATATAGCACGATGGCAGGATTTACAGTTCAAGCAATCACATGATGTGTTCCCAAAAGGAACAATATTATCAGTGGTTGATTTCGCTGAGAATTACACATTTAGTCCACAAAAGGAGATACAACGTGAGTTTTATCATTGATACCAAGTATCTATATTTGTGCATATTTTGTATATACATGCAGATCTTGCTATTGATGGTTTTGATAGCGATGAAAATAATTGTGAGGTGATTAAGGAGTACCATTTCTACAGTAGTGATGATCGAACACATGATACATGTTTTGTTTAGCATTGTTTTAATGTTATTTATAATGAATTGTTGAAACGAAGGGTCACTTTTAAAGAACGTTGGGTATGGTCAGATGGTTGTGCTGGTCAATTTAAATCAACAAGATCGTTCTTCTGGTTGTCTCGTCTTCATAAGAGAACCAACATTCCACATACATGGAATTTCTTTGAGACATGGCATGGAAAAGGAGAGCACGATGGTGCTGGGGCATGCGTAAAACATGCACTTAGGAGGCATCAATTGAATCACTCAGCTTCCCTACATGAAAATTCTTTAGATGTTGTTAATTGGTGCAAAGACAATTTAAGTCATGTATCGAACCCAAGGATGGTTGATGTGCACAGGTAGGCATACACATTTAACTAACAATATATTATACATATATAGATATATATATATGTGTATACATATATGTGTGTATTTTGTTATAAAAAAAATATTAAATATTGTTCAAAATTTGACTCATACATGTGCACGTATGTTTTTCTCAAGCAGGTAATTTTGGAATATTGCAATGGGTGATGTTGATAGATCCCTGCCATTTAATTGCCTTGGAATCCCTCAAAAAAGAAGTTTACACTCAATTAGGAGTGAGAACATGACAAATATACATTTCATTGAGAAATGAAAATGCTCTTGCTTTTGTTCTGCATGTATTGATCAGACAGAGTCCATCGATAATTGTGAAAACCAAATTAAGAAATTTGTTAGACCATGGAAACACAAAGAATTGACACCATTGCCCCCATTTGGAAACGTGATTGACAAGGAAATGGACAATGAAGTGGTTGTGATTGACAATGATTATAATCATGTTTTTGATATGGTTAGAGAAGGTGATGTCTTCGCTGTCATTGCACCAAAAAAATAATCAAGAAAGAGTGCATTATTATTTATTATGATGCACTATGTCTAAATCCATGTTGCTGCAAGAGTATAATGATCCATCAAATTATACATACCCAAGCAGTTAAATGGTGTTAATGGGACATTTCTTTGAAGAAGTAAAGAAATGTAAAGATCATATTATTTTTCAAGATTACTAGCCAGAGGTTGTTTATGCCCAATATAGTCACTTGGTCATAGCAACTCGGTTGCAGTTGAAGCAAGTGAAGAGTAGAAAAAAAACAATGACAATGGAGGTTATCGATAGATGATTATGATGCCATTCTGGAATATTTTCCACTAGCACATTTCATATGAGTGGAACACATTGTTGAAGATGAAAAATGAACTTTGATTCTAGGGTTAGAACATATAATTGTACAATGCATTGGACTTTATATAGTTTAAGACTATATTGTGGATTGCTTTCAAATAAATGGACATGTGGATGGTTAGATGTGTGTTGGTACAAACAATATACATGATCTAATGGATTAGGGTACTTTGCTAGATAATTTTAAGTTATGGTGATTTAATGTGTCCATGGTGATTTAATATATCCATCATGTTTACTCCTAGATGATCTTAACTCGCCCCTTTTTTTGCATGGATATAATGGTGATGAATGAATTTTTAGTTAAATGTATATATATAATCATTCCCAAGGCACCTGTGTGGTCACAACTTAGAAAACCTGATATGGGTGCCCTCTAACAAAATGACCCAACCCAAATTAGTTTCATTGGGCATCCTCCCAAGGAGCAACGCCCTCCGCCCGACTGAACGAACGCACAATGGAGAAAACAAAAAATGGCCCGCACGAACTTGCACAAGGCACCCGTGTGATCACAACTTAGCAAACCTGATACGGGTGACCTCTAACGAAATGACCCTATCCAATCTCATTTCATCGGGTGCCCTCCCAAGGCGTGACGCCCTCCACTCGACCGAACAAATGCACAACAGAGAAAACGATAAATGGCCCGCACGAACATGCACAAGGCACCTGTGCGATCACAACTTAGAAAACCTGATATGGGTGCCCTCTAACCAAATGACCCGACTCGAACTTGTTTCATCGGGCGCCCTCCCAAGGCACGATGCCCTACGCCCAACCGAACGAACACACAAGGGATAAAACGACAAATGGCCCGCACGAACGTGAACAAGGTACCCGTGCAGTCACAACTTAGCAAACCTGATACGGGTGCCCTCTAACTAAATGACCCGACTTGAACTCATTTCATCGGGCGCCCTCCCAAGGCATGATGCCCTCCGCCCGACCGAACGAACGCACAATGGAGAAAAATACAAACGGCCCACACGAACGTGAACAAGGAACCCATGCGGTCACAACTTATAAAACTTGATACGGGCACCCTCTAACCAGACAACCCAACCCAAACTCGTTTCATCGGGCGCCCTCCCAAGGCATGACGCCCTCCGCCCAGTTGAACGAAGGAATGCACGAGTGAGAAAATGGAAACGGCCTACACAAACGTCCACAAGTATCCCCCGCGGTCACAACTTAGAAAACCTGATATGGGTGCCCTCTAACAAAATGACCCGACCCGAACTCGTTTCATTGGGCATCCTCCTAAGGAGCAATGCCCTTCGCCCGACCGAACGAATGCACAATGGAGAAAACAACAAACAGCCTGCACAAACATGCACAAGGCACCCGTGAGATCACAACTTAGCAAACCTGATACGGGTGACCTCTAACGAAATGACCCTATCCAATCTCATTTCATCGGGTGCCCTCCCAAGGCGTGACGCCCTCCACTCGACCGAACAAATGCACAACAGAGAAAACGATAAATGGCCCGCACGAACATGCACAAGGCACCTGTGCGATCACAACTTAGAAAACCTGATATGGGTGCCCTCTAACCAAATGACCCGACTCGAACTTGTTTCATCGGGCGCCCTCCCAAGGCACGATGCCCTACGCCCAACCGAACGAACACACAAGGGATAAAACGACAAATGGCCCGCACGAACGTGCAGGCACCAAGGTCACAACTTAGGAAAACTCCGATACATGCACTTAACCAAACGAACCGACTCCGAACTCATTTCATCGGTGCCTCCCAAGGCGCGACGTCCTCCGCTCGACCAAACAAATGCACAAGGGAGGAAATGACAAATGGCCGGGCATGAACATGCACAAGGCACCCGTGCGGTCACAACTTAGCAAACATAATACGGGTGCCCTCAAATGAAATGACCCGACTCGAACTCGTTTCATCGGGCGCCCTCCCAAGGTGCGATGCCCTCCACCCAACCGAACGAACGCACAAGGGAGAAAACGACAAATGGCCTGCACAAATGTGCACAAGGCACCCGTGCTGTGACAACTTAGCAAACCTGATACGGGCGCCCTCTAAAAAGTGGAAGAAATACTAAGTCACGGGTGAGAGAGATTTCTATTGAAGGTCAATCTCACTTCCTTAATAAAATGAAAGATCAACTTAGAGAGGAGTGTGTTTCACAACCTAGCTATTAAGGTAAAGTTATTATGGCACAAGGTAAAAAGAGTAACAAACACTTTATTTAATAAGTTCAAAACCTTTTTATTTTTGTTTTAGTTTAGGAAATTCACTTGTTGATTTTTTTAGAATTATATCACAAATAGTAGATCATTTACATTGCAATATTAAAACAAATCTAGATATGAGCCAAGGTTTGATACATTGAAATTGAATTATTTTTGGATATCATTACCCTTGTGTATCAAGTGATTTTATTGCAAAACTACGCTTTTAGTTAGTTGTCACTGAAGAAATCTACAATATTTTTCAATGTTCTCTACCCATACCATATAAATAATTCATTTGAAACATTGTATTTAGATTCTAGTTTGAATAGGTTTGATACATTGAAATTGAATTATTTTTGGATATCATTACCCTTGTGTATCAAGTGATTTTATTGCAAAACTGTGCTTTTTACTCATTGTTACTAAAGAAATCTACAACTTTTTTCAATGTTCTCTACCCATACCATATAAACAATTCATTTGAAACATTGTATTTAGATTCTAGTTTGAATTTATGTTGTTGATTTATTGATTTAGAGTAAGAAATACACTTATATCTAGCTATTGTTGAAGTAAATTTAACTATGGAAATTTTTCGGGCATAATACCCATGGGAAAATTGATCCCAAGAACATAGAAATACAATTTCCAGTTTGATGGAAATATTTGTTGTTGTTCATAATTTTGGATGTGGAATTTCAAGATCAAATTCATTCTTCCCAAATTCCCCACCCCTAGATTAATGATGTACAAGTGTTTTGACACTCATAGTGTTCTATTTTAGTGAAATTGGTTGTTGTCCTTGCAGATTTTAGAACTTATTTCAAGAAGACAAGCAACAAATTTTCTCTATAACGTCTTTAATCAGTAACCCAAACTAAAAAATAACTTTACAATTGGTTAATATATTTTTTATACATCAATTTGGTATACTCACATGTCATATCTAAAATCATTTGGTGTAGTATTTTTTTGTTTTTAGTCTTTTGCTACACGAAAATGATAAAATCAACAAGACATATTTGAATTAACTCTTTCACCTCACCTTTTGATCCCATTTAAGGCACTAGTCTTGCTTTGGTGGATAGAGATATTGAGTTGAAATCGTCCCTTGGCCTTTCAAGGAAAATTTGGGCCTAAAGAGCAATGGTTTGGGTCAAGGTGACAATGGGCCTTTACAATGTGTGTGCCCAACCTAGCAGATTGCATAGAACTTTGCAACCTCGTTAATCAGATTAGCAACATTTTTTGGTGTCATTCTCAGGAATAAGGTCATTTAACCCTAGTTATACACAACCACACACTTGGTATTTTTTTCATTTTGTACCAGTACTTGATGAGAGATTTGTTTCAAGACTAATTTGCAAGATTTCATCTGGTGACTTCACTTCAACAAAACATAAAATGGTACAATACAAAATACTACTCTCTAATGTAAGAATCAAGGTAAATATTGGTAATTCCACATTTATGGTAATTGTTTCAATTTAGGGAATTATCATACTAATGTTTGTAGCATGGATTTTCATAAGATGTTTCCTATTAAAGATATATTTTTTCTTTGGATTTATCATGCATTCCAAGCTATCCTCATTTTCCCATTGTTAATTTGCATATGCACATCCCCAAATTTAATGGAAATCCACAATTTTCTCTAGATTTCTTGTAGTATTTTATGAATTATAGTGTAGATACTAATCTGTTCTTGAAGATAACTCGATGAAAACCTGTGCATGGGTAATGCAAGGATATGAAGCATGGAAATGGTTTTTCAGTTTTGATCCCATAGAGTTAAATTCATTCCCTTAGTGCATAAAAAGGTTGCAATGGTGATGGGTCTAAAATTATTAAGAGATTGAAGATATCAATGTCTTCATTGCTATGCAAGAAACTATTAATGACTTGATGTAAAAATATAATAGGTGTCCCTCCTATGATCTCCATATGAAATCAAAGTGAAGGAGAATGCAACCATTTTCCTATCCGAGTATGTAAAAGAAAAATATGTTGAGTCGTGTGTGCAGAAGCTCGAGGAAACAATGATCATAAAGGCTATTCCAGATCCCATCATTGACATAAGATCAGGGATAAATAAATTACAAATGATCACAACTCAAGATTGTATAACAATGCAGCAAAGGTACTTGGAGTTTAAAAAATACTATGCAGGTGAAGAGAAAGAATATCTCCATGAAAATGATCAACCCTCTCCTCCCTCTCTTGAACCGTTATTGCATGCTTCATAGAATGATGATGAACAAATGACTTATTTGAAAAGAGTCCAAGAAATGGGTAAAGAAAGTATTAAGGGAGACATTGTTAAAGAAGGAAATCAAGAAATTGTTTTCCTTCATCCCTAGAATGAAGAAATTAGTGAAGAGAGCATGACATAATCACATCAGGACAAAGAATGGCTCATTTACCTTCAATGTCTCAAAGAATTCAATGACAAAGAAAACCATACTATAGATTTGAGTGCTTTACCTCAAGAAGAGAATAAAATTAAAGAGTCCTACCTCACTAAGGGGGGAAAAGTGGTGGAATTAAGAGAAAACACTTATACTTGCACAAATGAAAGGGACAAAAAATCTGTGGTAAAAATAAATGAAGAAGAATATTTGTGTCCTTCTAATAGGAATCAACAAATAATTGAAGAACAAGAATTTGAGGAGAGCATTGATGTTGAGATTTTTTAAGAACCTACCCACCCTCCTCCAGATGAAAGCACAACTTCAACAAGCTACACTCCTTTCCAAACACTTGATCTTCATGACATATGTACTAGCGATGTGGAAGAATGGGATTAAAAAAAATGCATATTTTTGAAGAGGAAGAGGGCAATGGAGTGATTGAAACTATTGATTCATTTCTCCAATTTTACCAATGCAATGGAATATAAGCTATTTTGATTTTGACGACGATCCCACTTATGACACAGACACTAAGAAAATTCAAATCGTTTGTTGATTGTTCATTGTACAATGCCTCACTTTTCAAAAATAAGTCTCCAACAATGGTCTTGACGTTGGACAACTCCAACACTTCAACAATATTTGTTGTGTTCCAAGAGTGATGATACAAAGTCAAGGTAATTACAGCAACCAATGTCTTCACCGTTCCGAGAGGCAGTATTATTGTGTTGTGACTATCTAGCAAGGAAAACTGACCCAAGAATGATGATGCATATTCAAGGAAATTACAGCAACCAAGGTCTTCAACGTTCTGAGAGGTAGTATTATTGTGTTCTGACTGTCCAGCAAGGAAGTTTGAGCAAAGAATGATGATACACATTTAGGTCAATTACAACAATCAAGGTCTCCACCATTCTGAGAGGTAGTGTCACTGTGTTGAGACTGTCCAACAAGGAAATGAGCAGAAAATCTATACACAATCCAATACGGTTGTAGCTACTACATAGGAATCATTATAATCTTCCACAATTTGAGCTTAGGAGTCCACCACAGCTTCAGCAAGGATTTCACCACAATCTTAAGGATTCCACCACAATCTAAGGTAAGCTTTTTGATGGCAATGTCTGAAATTAAGAAGTCTGAATTTATGGTGTCATTGTCCTAAGCTATAGCAAGGGACACATAAATACATGTTGATAGCAGAAAGGGCCAATACTCTGCAACATGCTGTAATTGTTACTAAATACTTGGAAACATTCAATAACTGTTTCAAAACATAAATTAATTCTCAAGAAGAATTAAAAGTTAAAATTAAATTTAAAGAAAATTATCAACAACCAAGGATATTGATAAGCAACAAAACATTTAAACCAACATTTTCCAGAACAGATCACTTGCCTCTTATGAAATATTAGATCATTGATTGGAATCTATATAGCTTGGTGGAGAAATATTACAAAATTAAATTTCATTAGTGATAGAATATCACTTGAACTTATTCTCTTGATGACAAACATAACATTCATATTTTGAAATTTCTTTCAACTTAGGAAACTAGACTCCATCCGAGCTTCCACAAAAATAGTAAAATCCCCTTAGGACTCGCTTCATAAATCATGCATCAAAAACACATTTCCAGCAAAAAATGTAATAAAACAGTGAAATGGAATCTTGGATCCCATATATTAGTCAATATACATTCTAAATCCAAGAATAGATATGAAACAAATCAAACTAGGCGGGCTAAATAGACCTCCCACACTAGTGTAGCTAAAAATGGTGAAAAACCCCAAGACTGCAAAATTCTCAAGCAAACTTACTCGTTGCCTCGCACAAGCCTAAGAGAGGGTAATCTGCTTTATTCATTCTTGGCTTATGATTCGATTAGAAAATTGGTGGATGTTCATTTTTTTCTATCCTATTTTCATTCTTTGTTTGGTTTGATATTTGTAGGTTTAATGATGGGATAACAATATAGACCCCCCATATATAGATAAATAATGATGAAGAACAGAGATCTAGTCTCCTCATACAAAATACAAGACAACTCGGCAAGGGTTTCTTGTCAAACACTCTGCATACAAAATGGGAGATTCGGTAATTTACTGAATAACCACTGCAACACTGAAGTACATCAGTGTAGATGGCTGAAAGAATTCTTATCTTCTATAGATCCCTCAAGGGCTTCCTCCCATGAAAGGATGAACCTCTCAATCACAAGGAAACACTGCAATGGAGCCACCAAATCATGCAATGAACTCTGCCACCAAAATAACGCACTCCCTAGCAGAAACGGCGCTAGGAGGGTCTGGGAAATGTGTGGTCTGATATCACAGATCTGAAATAAGTCCTAGAGCTCTCCAAACAGATTTCTCAAGTGAAGGAAACCTTCCTCCAATGAGAAACTAGCTCAGAAGTCGGGATTCCAATCCCTTCCACTGCTGCACCCAACAACACTGCACAATCTCCAGAAAAGCTGTGCTGATGTAGATGGCTGAAGCTTGGCCTGAAAACCTGATGTGGAATGATGAATAAAAACTCTCCCAATGAGCTACTCAAAGGAAAGAGGTGGGATTCCCACCCGAGAACACCCAGTGCTAAACAGCACTAAAACTTGCTAAGCAGCAAGCAGCAATAATTCTTGGCAGCCAAGAATGATAATATTCTACAACATAATAAATAATTCTGCCATCCTCTTCCTTATATAAGATGTGAGTTTTCTTGCCCTTGGCCCCACTCACTTAGGTTACTTCTAACCCAAGTTACATTTCCCTCCAAAATTGCGTTATCCATCCTAGGATTCCTCCTCCACTAAAACTGCGTTGTTGACTTGGTCAAAGTAGCTCCTTTTTATCTTTTTTCACACATGGAGGTGTTTTATTAAGCTAGAAGGAATGTCTCCTTTCAAACTTGGAGTTTTTTAATCCTCCTTAGGAGACTTATGGGCTTTTCTACCCATTTATTTACCGGTTATAGTTTCTGCTAACTCTAATGTTCCATTTAGCTTCGAAGCTAAAATTTTGGAACATTACAGTCCTCCCCTCCAAAATATTTGCTTGTCCTCAAGAAAATGCATAAGGAGAACAAAATTTCTCCCCTCTTCCTCATGTGGCCTCCATCAATAGCCACTGCATCAAGAGAATCTGCAAATAAACTATCATCCAATGCTTCCTCCCAAGTGTGCAAAACCAAGGTGTCTGCAGCAATAAAAGGTGGAAAGTGTGAATGAAAACATGCTATTTGTCTCATGGCCTCCACAAAGTGGGAGTGATGACCAACATGGTGAATGAGTGTCTCCCTCACCCATGCTATCATCTAAATGAAGTGAGTCACCCTCCAACATGGTAACTCATGAAAAGTCTCTTCCACCTTGTGCTCCTGAAATGAAGGTGGGTTGAATGAATGTACATGATTGGAAAGAAGGCCTATACCATGTTTTCCTCTTCTCCACTTATGATAAGTGTAGAAGGTATGCTGATCTTGGGCTTCAACATGATTTCCCTCTAATGGCAAGAAGAAGATGGAGTCTCCAAGGACTCTTCCTCCAAAATCATGAGTCATGCCAACCCAAACTATTCCATTCAAGATGAATGGCACATCATCACCACATGGAATCCAAATCAGAAAATGGTGGAAGTTTATGTGCAAGTTTGGATGATACATATGGTCTCTCTGGTGGATACAGCGCAGTTCTCCCAACTGCTGCTTGAGAATGTCATATGGCAAGTGTTCCTGCAACAAGTTACAAGTTGGATATGTATGTTCTTCCAACATGGGAAAGTAAGTATCAATTTCTATCAACTGTACATTTATAAAATAACAATACACTTGCCTAATGTCATTTATAGATGGGCTACTATCATCATAAACATTGGCCCTAAAGTGACCATGAAACCCAAAAATATTCTTGCTCTCATATGGAGCAATGCATTGTTTACATATGGTGAGAAAGTACAAATACTCAATAGAGTAATCAACAAGTACAGAAGTGCATTCTCTACCATACATAGTGAGTGGGATGAAAGTGAGATCCTCCAATAAGTCCTCCCATGAGAATCTACTCATAAAAATATGCAAGAAGAAGGTATACCTCCTCCCTTTGGAATATCTCATCCATAAGAACATGCTTCTATGTGACAGCGTTGTAGGCTTTTGTAAATAGGCTCCATGACTTCCCCCTTTGACATTCCATATGCCAAAGCCATCCACCATAATGCTGCTATGTGAGAAGATCATCTTCCGACATGGAAGTCTCTCATGATCCCCCAATATTGAAGGGTAGCCTCTTTGCACCATGAATGTGCCTTCCTTCTCTTCAGAAATATCATGAAAAGCATGGGAAGAATTTTTCCCATACTCTCCCAAGTGCAACCATAGCAACAAAAACTTTTTTTGCTTCCTCATCTCTCCCTCATACAAGATTCCTCTAAACAAGAACACATCAGCAATACATGGAAGCAAGATACAATAAAAACAAGTTGCCAAGTGACAACCGGAGAGTGAATCTTGGTCCCCCTCATGGAACCAGCACAGTGCATCCTTGGCCCACATCAAAATAAGAAGTAACAAGTTCTTTTCCAGCCACTTGTTTTCTACCATAGTCACCTCATAAGATGAAAACATGAAGTTACAATATGGTGTCATTAGTGCACACCAAGAGATATATGGCTTCCCCCACAACTCATCAAAAAGATAACCAAAATCAATGCTACAAGTAGCTGCAAGTACATCATCATATAATATACAAGAAGAGATGATTCTTCTTGTTACATCATGCTGCTCAAATAATGAAAATAATTATAATACAAAATGTAAAAGTATACCTCCTCCATCATGTACTTGAGGTCTTGAGCTGGAATGGCTCCACTAGAAATTCTCCCTCACTCCCAATGAGTAGGAAGGTGGCTGTGACATCCTCTCTATCACCATCTGGGCTATGCATCTCTCCATATGCTGATATATGTCATTCTGAATGCCCTCCCAAGTGAACTCCTCCATCAACTAGAAATATGCATCAAATTGCATAGAAGAGAAGTCCTCATGTGCTACATGTAGCAACTTCTCCTTGAGACTAGAAGATCTAGTCAAGAAGATCCTGCCATAGGAATAGATGACCACATATTATACCATGTATCTTTCAACTCCATCCGGGTCATCAAGAATCATGCATGCACCAAGATCCTTGGAGTACTCTACCAAAAGCTGAGATATCCAATAAGGATCAATCCTCCTTAGTGATAGCGTTGGTTATCTGGCATGTGAAGCTCCACTCATGATGCTGCCTGCTACTTTGACATCCCCCATGCCAAATTTCTCCTTCAAACTCTTCACCTCTCCAAAATCCAAGAGTGGTGAACCCAAAGACAAGATATCTCTCATCAACTGAAGATCAGGTGGCCTCCCAGGTGGAATGCCTCCATATAGTGATACATCAATGTCAAGAGTAGACTGCTCATATGGTTGGGCAACCTTGCCCTTGCCCTCACTGCACAAATCAGTCTGCCTCTTCCTTGCATCAGCCTTCTGAAACAGAGAAGGGTGTGTGATCCTCATCAATTGATGCTCCTCTTCCTCCCTTCTTCCTCCTTCAAGCTACAATGTTTCACAATCATGCTGCTCACTGATTGTTCTTGGACCTCTATGTATGAGATCCTGGGGAACTTCTTGCAAAGATACAAGAATCCCTCCTGTGGGAGCATGTGCTCCTCCCTCCTTTGCATGAGGCACTGGATGTGCTCTAGATGTGGCAGCGTTGTTTCCCTCTTCTCCATCAATGTGTGTAGGCAACATCTCAACAATTGGATCCCTTTGTGAAAAAGTGATCCCCATGCCCTCTTGTTCAAGAATATGAACTGGAAGTTTTTCTTCTGGCAATGTGTAATGCAAGACATCAGCTCCTCCCATGGTTTTCTGAAATGGAGTTTCATCCATCACATGAAAGGGTTTTGTTTTCTCAAGTTTTCCTTGCTTGTGTGTCTTAGGGAGATTTTCACCAAACCTCTCCATCAATGTTTTTAAGAATATTGCAAAAGAGAAAGTATTGGCATTCTTTAAGGAAAAAGATTCAAAAATCCACCATGCATGAGCCTTACCTCTGAAATGCAGCGCTGCAACTCTGATAGCTTCATCTCCAGAAATATGGTGCAGCTGCAAATAGGATTTTAGCTCCTTCACCCAAGTTCCAACTGAACATGTAGGTGATCCAGCAAAAGTAGATAGAATAAATCTATTTGCATCCTTCTGTTGGATCTTCTCCATCTGGATCTTGCAAAACTCTTGGAAATCAATATGATCTCTAAACCTCTCAGTTTGAGATTCATACTCCCGCAAAAAATCACTAAGAGTCATTATCTTAGGCATTCTTCCTCCTCTCATCCATCTCAGGATAGCTCTGGGCATGTGACTGCGTTGTGCATCATGGAGTGCAGTTGCATGCTCACACTCACCATGTGCAAATCTAGATTCAACCTCCTTTGGAGATTTCATCTCCAATATTATTTCCTTCAGCTCTCCCTGAAAGCTCTTCATATATTTTGGAAGAAGATTTGTAAGCTTTTCTTCCTTTCTTCCTGCACACACTGAATATTTTTGGATTCTATCCATCTCTCCTTCTTCTGATAGTTGTAAAGTTTCCTTCTCAGGAATACCAAAATTCTATTCCAGATATTGACTGCAAGGGCATTTACTGGATATGTCACCTTTGAAAAAAGGATGAGATCCAGAGGCTACCTGGCCATCTGCAGACTCTGTCTATAGATCTTGAATTATTCCTCCTTTAAGGAGTCAACACTTTTGCTTGAAGCCACGGGCTGAGCCAAAGATCTTGCTCTGATACCACTGTAGTATCCCTTTTTCAGAATTGCTCATAAATCATGTATCAAAAACACATTTCCAGCAAAAAATGCAATAAAACAGTAAAATGGACTCTTGGATCCCATATATTAGTCAATATACATTCTAAACCCAAGAATAGAGCTGAAACAAATCAAACTAGGTGGGCTAAACAGACCTCCCACACTAGTTTAGCTAAAAAGGGTGAAAAACTGCAAGACTGCAAAATGTCGAAGCAGCTTCTCAAGGGACTGCGCAGTATAAGAGAGGGTTCACACATAAAATGATGGGATAAAAATATATCTACTCATATATAGATAAATAATGATGAATAACAGAGATCTAGTCTCCTCATACAAAATACAAGACAAACCGGCAAGGGTTTCTTGTCAAACACTCTGCATACAAAATGGGAGATTCAATAATTTACTGAATAACCACTGCAACGCTGAAGTACATGAGTGTATATGGCTGAAATAAGTCTGATATGATGTATATCCCTCAAGGGTTTCCTCCCATGAAAGGATGAACCTCTCAATCACAAGGAAACACTTCAATGGAGCCACCAAATCATGCAATGAACTCTGCCATCAAAATAACGCACTCCCTAGCAGAAACAACAATGGGAGGGCCTAGGAAATGTGTGGTCTAATACAAAAGATATGAAATAAATCCTGGAGCTCTCCAAATATATCTCTCAAGTGAAGGAAACCTTCCTCCAATGAGAAACTAGCTCAGAAGTCGGGATTCCAATCCCTTCCACTGCTGCACCCAACAACACAGCACAATCTTTGGCAAAGCTGTGCTAATTTATATGGCTGAAGCTTGGCCTGAAAACATGATGTAGAATGATGAATACAAACTCTCCCAATGAGCTACTCAAAGGAAAGAGGTGGGATTCCCGCCCAGGAACACCCAGTGCTAAACAGCACTGCAACCTGCTAAGCAGCAAGCAGCAATAATTCTTGGTAGCCAAGAATGATAATATTCTACAACATAATAAATAATTTTTCCATCCTCTTCCTTATATAATATGTGATTTTTCTTTCCCTTGGCCCCACTCACTTAGGTTACTTCTAACCCAAGTTACATTTCCCTCCAAAATTGTGTTATCCATCCTAGGATTCCTCCTCCACTAAAACTGCGCTGTTGACTTGGTAAAAGTAGCTACATTTTATCGTTGTTCACACATGGAGGTGTTTTATTAAGCTAGAAGGAATGTATCCTTTCACACTTGGAGTGTTTTTATCCTCCTTAGGAGACTTATGGGCTTTTCTACCCATTTATTTACCGGCTATAGCTGTTGCTAACTCTAATGTTCCATTTAGCTTGGAAGCTAAAATTTTGGAACATTAAAAAAATAGTAAATGATTGTAATTTTGCTTGCAAGGTCAAATAAAGTACTCATGTTGAACTTAAAATATTGAATTTTTGGTCATCTTCATCATCTTCTAGCTAATAAGTTTCAAGAATCTTTACTGCCTTCGCATAAATTTCATTATTGTCATGACTTTGCAGGTTCTGAATATTCTCAAGTCCTTCAGCATCATCAATATATTGTGCATAGAGATTTACACCTCCAATGTTTCCCCAAACCTTCTCTACTTCCCCAACTTTCAAAATATTCTGTAGCCCTTCAAGACAAACAGTTACAATTCTTGGGTCTGGAAAGACTAGAAGATCACATAGATGCTTAATGCATCCTTGATTCACAATATATCTGCAACCAAAAGAAAAAATTAGTATTTTTTCTAGGATGAGATTACCCAATGTTATCCCTATAACTGTTATGATAAATGACTTTTTATATTGACCATTTATTGACATAATACTCTGTTGAATAGACGATGACTTATAACAGAATTGACAAACCTCTCGCATCTATTCAATTTTTTCTTTGCAACCTCCAACATCATTGTAAGTAGCATCTGGCTTTTCTTCAACAGTCACCATTGTCACATTGGGATCAATCTTAGGAGGCAAAGGGATCTGAATCTTATACTTATTATGATCAACCCTACATAAAGAAACAAGACCATCAATCATTACATTCCAGACAAAACCCACAAGGTGTGACTTGAAGCAACCTCTAAATTTTTTTATGACATTAATGAAAACAACATAAAACATTAGAGTTGAAAACATAGTAAAGCTTCACAAGGATTTTTTTGAACAGAGGAATACGACAGCCCTACAGCAAGAAGAGAAAAATATCATGGTAGCGAAAAAGGAGCTTCTTTTTTACAAAGATTTTGTGGCTTCCCCTAAAAATAAGGGTGATGATATTCTATCTCAAGAAAAAGAAGTAGAACATGCAGAAACTTTTATGAAGAAATTTTAGGATAGTGGTCTGAAGGCATTGCAACCATCCTATGTGGATTTGATGCAAATGTATATGTGGCTATCTATGTAATGTGAGGTAAAATACACATTTTTTCGATCTATGGCAAGGTGTCGACCTAATTGGGAAGCTTATATGAAATATATATTGAATCCTTGATTAAATGTGGCATGTTGGACAAGGTTGAGGGGGTTTTTGCAGAGTTGCAAAAGGATGGTGACATTGGTATTAAATCCAAGATGTGCAACGTAATATTGGATGGATATCTAAATGTTGGTCAAGAATAAAGGATCAAACAATTATATGATGAAATGTACCATAAATGTGAAGGTTGATGGAAATAAGCTCAAGGATAGTAGGTCAATGAGCAACTTAATGTTAGATGTTACTGGTGCATATAAAAACCTTGACTTTCAAACACAGTATTTGCAAATTGTGAATTATAAAGACTATGAACTTTGGGCGTTCGATTTTCACCATTTCGCAAAGGAATTTCATCAACAGTCTGAAATGAAATTGGAGATTCATGACACTGTAATTGATGCACTGATTTTGGCACTATAATGTCTCCTAAATCCATATTTCATGATGAACACCAGTGACAGTGACTATCATATCAACAAAAGTGCCACTAAAAACAAATCTTCACACGCGTAAGAAGATGGTTGATGAGCTATTTTCAAGTAATAGAAAGCCAAAATTCGAAATGATTGGTAATCTCAAAGAAAAGAGAGACAAAACTGTAATTGACATTCTTATGCAAGCAAAAGAATGGTACTACAAAATGCATTCTATTATTTTGAAAGATAGTTCATATGATGAGAAAGAAGTAAATTGTGATTTTGAAGAAAGGCCAAATCGTTTTAGAAATTTTCCCGATGATAGAGAGTCTATAAATGTTGTTACCCTTGTATGCTAGCATCAAGGTCTACTCTATGTTTTTCCGATTTGGTAGTTACAGAGGGAACAACATAACATGTTGCAGAGCATCTCAATACATTTCTTTTATCTCTTCATTATCATCAAAAGGATTTTAGTCATCCAATAAAACCTTGAAAAAATACTTGGAGATAGGCGACAGTGGACACTTCATCAAATTATAGTTTCTATTGCCAGTGGTAGTGGCATCATGATGGAGGATGATGAGTATGGTAGGAAACAGGGCTTCCAGTTTAGAAAAATGATTCCTGCCTCCTCATGGATACACATAATATCAATTTTTTCAACCTCTTCATTTCCTTTGGTTAGATACATAGGTTGGATGGAATTGGCTCGTTGTGCAAAGGAAAACTAGAAGAGATGGCTCCCTCTTGCGCATTGGATTGCTATGCAAAGGAACACCAGAAGAGAGGGCTCCTCCTTGCACAAGATATGCATCAAATGACAAGCTTACTATTTATTTTCTCTAATGAACTCACATTCATCAAAAGATGTAAGGGGAATGAGAATGAATAATTACAAGAGGCCTCCCTTTTGGAATCAAACAAACATAAACATGAGAAACCTGTTAAGAAAAGTGATCATTTAGATCAAGCAGATAGTGATGGCTTTTCCCACGCTCTTTACCCTGAGCTAGACATGATCTTTCAAACTTAAGAAATCAGTTTTTCACATACGCAAAAGTGATGCTAGAGGTTGTCTGCTCCCATTTAAAAGAAATTCCACCTAGTTCTATTCCTCTTTTATCTTGTCTGCTTTTTATAATTGTGTGTGATGACTCAAGTGATGTTGTACTAAGTTATTATGGTATTGCTCTTTATTTTTGCTGCTTCATATTGTTGTTGTGTGACAAATTACTTTCCTAAGACTTTTAGTGCCATACCAAGTGCCTTGTATGCATCATTGATTGGGTATATTATCACAGGTATCAAAATTTATATCTATGACTAGAGAGTTGTCTATAATGTAATCGAACATGGTGGGGACACTCACTCGACCCTCAAAGTAGACATGGTTGAAATCGCTGTATGAAAACTAATGTTTATTAATGAGCTGAATGTTGTTGAGATGTTATCTGGCCTTGAGCCCTGAAGAATCCAATTTACCTTATGTACCAAGATGAGGGTAAATGCCATGTGAGTTTCCCCAAAAGACGCATTACGGTGAATGTTGGCAATATGATGCTGAGTGTTGTCCTTGATGGCAACCCACTTGATGAAGATGATGGTAACCTACTTGATGAAGTTGTCCCTGATGGAATATGTCTTGATGAACTTGTTAAATGATGTAAATCTGATGTATATACAATGAGTACAGAAGGTAATGATGGAAGGAATGTCAGTATGTGCTAGAACATGATGAAAAGAGTATGTCTCAAGGCATACGTGGATTTGTCTAGACAAAGTAGCGTATGCACGCGGGAAATAATGTGCCAAGTCGCGTATGGGAAAAAGTGCTCTAAATATGTAAAACCAGGGGTAACCACCATGGTATCGACCCATTGTATTGAGTAATGATTCGTCTATGTGACCCCGTCCAGGAATACCATCGAAAGTAATGTGGTTTTGGCTCATGGTATTGATAAAGGGTAAACCTATATAAGGAGAAGAAATTCATTGTGCAAATGTGTGCAAGAAGTCTGAGCTTGAATGAATATTTATCTCTGAAGCATATCTAAATGTAAAGGGTTACAGTTGAATGAAAGATCTGAATGTATGATGCAACAATGAAGAAATGATGAAGAAGGGAATCTAGATTTGAAATGTATTTGTATCTGCTAGATCTATTTATGAAATGATTAGATCTGAGATGAGGCGAACATCTGTCTGAAGTAAAGGGTAAAATCTGAGTGATGTATCTGGTCTGAAGAAATGCCATGACCTAAATGTCTGAAGAACTATACGCTAGTTCGCCACAAAGTAAGTGCGTATATACGCGTGTTTGCTGAAGAGAAAGCGCGTATGGGCAGTAAAATTAGCTCTGTAATATGTACAGAAGTATACGTGGATTTGTATGGTCGAAGGCGCGTATATACGCGGGATCAGTGAAAGTAAAGAGCGTATGGATATTAGGGTTTGTTGAAGTATGAAGTATCAAATGTCTGAGCTGTTCTGTTGTGTTACTGCTATCTGTTGATGATGTATGATTGAGCTCAAATGTATGGAGTGGGTCCAGTCTGAAAATATGATGAAACGTGGCTTGCAAGTTGTGTTCTAAAGGAAGCTTTGGATCCAGTGTGAAAATTGATGAAACGTGGTCCATGGTGGTGCTGAGGGTTGTAGCTCCTCTCTGTGTGAGGCCGGGCAAACGAGATCGGGGTCGAGCTCCTTCTAGGAGAGGCCGGTAAACGGGATCAGGGGTCGTAGCCCCTTCTAGAGAGAGGCCGGCAAACGAGCCGCGGGTTGGAGCTCCTCTCAGAGAGGTCATAAACGCAGCGCGTGGGGTGCCTCGCGTGTCAGTAGAGTCCGCGCTAAAGACATAAGTTGTGTGATAGCTTTATAATAAAATATTGAAGGCTAAACAACCCGTAGCGGTGGTTTTCTCCTGACTTGGGTTTCCACCTAAAGTCCTGGTGTTCATGTGTGTTGCTTATGTGTGATGACTCACTCTGTTCTTACTGTACATGTTTACTATTTATTGAACATCTAATGGATGAATGATGGAATGATATAAGTGAAGAATTAATTGCATAATTAGATCTCTGTGTATACACGAGTTTTATGAAGGATATCCGCGTGTATACGCTAGTTGGCTTCATAAAATTAGCGTATGGGTTTTTGAAGTAAGAAAAAGAAAAATTGTTGAGTAAGTCCTAAATACTGATTCACCCCCCCCTCTCAGTATTTTCCTCCAATTGTACGTAGCCAAGTCAGAGAAGCTTGATCGCTTGAAGGAGATCCGTCGCAATGGGAAGTCATGAAGGAGTAATGTCTATAAGGCCACCTCTATTCAATGGAGATAATATGTTATTCTAGAAAATACAAACAAAAGCATATCTGCAAAGTCTTGGTGCAGAAGTATGGGCAATCGTGGAAGGAGGTTATCAATATCCGACAAGTATTCCCACTGATGCAGTAGAAAGGAAGAAATATGAAATCAATGCCAAAGCAGTCAATGTCTTATTAGGAAGCATGTCTGAACCAGAATTTGCTAAAGTGATGCAGCTAAATTCAGCAAAAGAAATATTGGACAAAATCATTCTGAGCTATGAAGGAGATACAAAGGTAAAAAGTGAAAAACTCCAAACTCTCAGAATTGAATATGAAAATTTAAGGATGCATAGTGATGAGAGTATTGCCAGTTTCTTTTTACATCTAGATGATATTGTAAATCGTATGAGAAGTTTGGGTGAAACCATAATCGATACTACTCTGGTGGAAAAAGTCTTAAGATCTTTAACTTCAAAATTTGAGTCAAAAGTATCAGCTATTGAAGAAAGGCAAGATCTGCAAACTCTTACTATTTTTCAACTACATGGTATTCTGACTGCTTATGAAATGAGACAAGGAGGTCCCTCTCAAATCAAAGAAGCTGCTTTTAAGGTGTGTGCAAAAGGAAAAGAAAAGGCAGATGTCAAGGAATCAAATTATATATAAGAAGAAGAAGAAGCAAATTTTGTGAGAAAACTCCAACTAGGAACTGGAAGATTCAAAGGTAAGCTTCCCTTCAAGTGTTTTTCTTGTGGAAAAGTTGGTCATTATGTTGCTAAATGTCCTTATGAAGATAATCATGGTAAAGGGAAACAATTTGAAAAGAGAAAGAGTTATTATGCAAATGAAGTGTCAAGTGAAGATGAAGAAGATTCTGACCAAGATCTGCTAGTGCTCATGGCAAAGAAGCAAAAGAAGAAGGCTACTCAAGAAAAGAAGATATCTTAGAAAACATGTGCAGCAGAAAATGAAGAAGAGGAAACAGGTATTGATTGTTGTTCTTGTAATCCACTCACTTGTGCATGCAATGATGAAGATAGTGAAAGTAACAATATAAGTCTAGAAGCAAATCTCAAGATCAATGATGAAAGTAATTTTTGGGATCAATTTAAAAAGAGGGAATCTATCCTCAAGGATGTGATCTCTAGATTGAATGAACAGATAGAAACAATGAAGGGATAGATAGAAATGTATCAAAGACTGCAGGACAAAGTAACCAATCACAGTGAAGGACTTGAAGTAGAAATCATCTCTCTGAAAGCAGACCTTGAAGCATCAAATAAGAAGAATGAAGAACTTCTACAATCATTTGAAAAGGAAGGACGTGAAGCAGAAATCATCTCGCTCAAAGAAGATCTGGAAAAATCAAATAAGAAGAATGAAGAACTGCTACAAACATGTGAAGAACAAGAAAATTGGTTGAAGGAAGAAATGATAAAATTGAATGATCAAGTAGAAGAAGGAAAAAGGGTCGAAGAAAGCATGAAGAAGCAATGCCAAAAATTGGAGGTTGAGGTAAACATTCTCAAAGGTAAATTAGAAGAAAAGGATAAACTCTTGAGGTTTCAAGATAGTACTAAGATTCTAGATAATATTCTTAGTAATCAAAGATCTCCTTCTATCAAACTTGGTCTGGGTTTTCATGAAACAGTTAAAGGAGAATCTAGTTCACAAGGGAGTGCTAAAGATTCAAAGGATGTCAAAGCAAAACCTGAAGTGGTGAAAGAGACAAAAGGGCAACCAACAATTATGAATTCTCAAAAGAAATATTTTGCTCCAAACTATAGAAGTATCAATGATGTTGAATGCTTTAAATGTCATAATTATGGGCATGTTGCAGCCAATTACAGAAGCAGAATGTTTCAGTCACAATCAAACAGATTCTATTCAGAAAGGCACTCTGGTTTCTTCAAGGGATATTGTTTTTCATGCAACAAGTATGGTCATAAAGCAGTTGATTGCAATAGAAGGAAGAACAGAGAAACACACTATGATCCTTATGCTTACTTCTCTGGTCATATAAGATGTTATGCTTGTAACAAGTATGGGCATGTGGAAAAATAATGCAGGATGAACAGATCTGAGAATTTGAACAATTTCCAGCACACAATAAGAAACTTCAAGCAAAGCTGGAAAAGGAAGGAAGACCGGTCAGAAACGTAGGGAATATTGACCCTACTGCAGTCATCAGCTTCTGAAGCTTACTTCTCTTAATGACTGCAGAAGTGATGTGAGATACATTATGGAGCTTAGTAATGTATCATCACAGGGGGAGTGATGTATGATGATTCTCATGGTTGATTTGGCAAATATGGTTATGATTATTGCTGACAGAGCATCTGACATGAAGAAGACAGGTACAGGAAGGACAAATTCAGGGGGAGATGGAGGAATGTGAAATTTTCTATAATTCACTTTCCATACGCGGGTTCAATGAACTAAAGCCGCGTATACACGCGAGTTCCAGCAGACACAGTCGCGTATGCATTGATGATAAGAGAATTGGGATGACAACTGAAGATCAGGAGCAGAGGTTCAGGGGGAGCATCAGTCTGACTGCTAATGATTGTACTGTTAGCATTATTCTGGTTATACTCATGCTAATGAAATGATACATGGTTTCTTATGTTGAAGATTATGGATGAGCCCAAATTGCTTATTTGATGAAGAATATATTTTGGATATGATGGAAGTCTTATGATTCAGAGATCCGGACAGATCATGCAGAGATTGTTGTTGATGACTTGCTGTTAAAAGTATTCAGATTGCACAAGCTAAGGAGGAGCCTTGGACATATGGAAAGGATGTTTGGATGCACATTTTCAGGGGGAGCACTAGTCTTGCTGAGTATAATGCATTGTTGGCATTATGATGATTCTGAAATATGATCTCTCTCTTGAGGTATTTTTGGTATTGGTCATAAAAAGTCATACTTGTAATTTGATAAAAAGGTCTTGTTGAATTGTAATATTCAGTCATGTAAGGACTTGTCAAAATTTGTAAACCCACTTGGTTGGGTAGCTGAGTCAAATTTGTAAACCCACTTGGTTGGGTAGTTGAGTTGAGATGTGTAAACCCACTTGGTTGGGTATTTGGGTCTCATATGTAAATCCACTTGGATGGATCTTTGATGTAAGTATGAGTCATTGGTGATAGGAAGGTCATAGAGTCATGTACTTCATTGAAAAATATGTTTGAAGGTTCAGCATGAACTCAGGGGGAGCATGGTCACTTCAGTGTACATCAGATCTACAGAACGCTTCCTTCTACAAGAGGAAAAAAAAAAACCTTGTTTTGGTTTTGGTCCGCCCTTTGCCCTTGATGTCAAAAGGGGAGAGTGACATGGTGTTTGAATAAAGAGAAAGAATGGTGTCAAGAGTGACATGGTGTCATTGTATTCTTAATGTATCTATCTGTTGTGGTGATCAAACACCATCGTGGTTGCCATCAATTCCAAAGGGGGAGATTGTTAACAATATGATGCTGAGTGTTGTCCTTGATGGCAACCCACTTGATGAAGATGATGGTAACCTACTTGATGAAGTTGTCCTTGATGGAATATGTCTTGATGAACTTGTTAAATGATGTGAATCTGATGTATATACAATGAGTACATAAGGTAATGATGGAAGGAATGTCAGTATATGCTAGAACATGATGAAAAGAGTATGTCTCAAGGCATACGCAGATTTGTCTAGACAAAGTAGTGTATGCACGCGGGAAATAACGTGCCAAGTCGCGTATGGGCAAAAGCGCTCTAAATATGTAAAACCAGGGGTAAACACCATGGTATTGACCCATTGTATTGAGTAATGATTCGTCTATGTGACCCCGTCCAGGAATACCATTGAAAGTAATGTGGTTTTGGCTCATGGTATTGATAAAGGGTAAACCTATATAAGGAGAAGAAATTCATTGTGCAAATGTGTGCAAGAAGTCTGAGCTTGAATGAATACTTCTCTCTGAAGCATATCTGAATGGAAAGGGTTACATTTGAATGAAAGATCTGAATGTATGATGCACCAACGAAGAAATGATGAAGAAGGGAATCTAGATCTGGAATGTATTTGTATATTCTAGATCTATTTATGGAATGATTAGATCTGAGATGAGGCGAACATTTGTCTGAAGTAAAGGGTAAAATCTGAGTGATGTATCTGTTTTGAAGAATTGCAATGACCTAAATGTATGAAGAAATATACGCTAGTTCGCCGCAGAGTAAGCGCATATATACGCGGGTTTGATGAAGAGAAAGCGTGTATGGGCAGTAAAATTAGCTCTGTAATATGTACAGAAGTATACGCAGGTTTGTATGGTCGAAGGCGTGTATATACGCAGGATCAGTGAAAGGAAAGCACGTATGAAGATTAGGGTTTGCTGAAGTATGAAGTATCAAATGTCTGATCTGTTTTGCTGTGTTACTGCTATCTGTTGATGATGTATGATTGAGCTCAAATGTATGGAGTGGGTCCAGTCTGAAAATATGATGAAACGTGGCCTGCAAGTTGTGTTCTAAAGGAAGCTTTGGATCTAGTGTGAAAATTGATGAAACATGGTCCATGGTGGTGCTGAGGGTTGTAGCCTTCAGTCAGGGGGTTGTAGCTCCCTTCCAGGTGAGGCTGGTAAACGAGATCAGGGGGTCGTAGCTCCCTTCCAAGAGAATCTGGTAAACGAGATCAGGGGGTCGTAGCTCCCTTCCAGGAGAGGCTGGTAAACGAGTCAGGGGGTTGGAGCTCCCTTCCAGGAGAGGCTGGTAAACGAGCGCAGGTGGGTGCCTGCATGCTGGTAGGAGTCTGCGCTAGCACATAAGTTGTAAGATGTTTTCTTTATAATAAAATATTGAAGGCTGAACAACGGCAGCGGTGGTTTTCTCCCGACTTGGGTTTCCACCTAAAATCATGGTGTTCATGTGTGATGCTTATGTGTGATAGTTTATTCTGTTCTTACTGCACATGTTTACTATTTATTGAACATCTAATGAATGAATGATGGAATGATAGAAGTGAAGAATTAATTGCATATTAAGATCTCTGCATATACGCGAGTTTTGTGAAGGGTATCCACGTATATACGCGATTCTGATCAAGTAAAGTAGTGTATGGGTTTTAGAGCATGAAAAAGTAAAAGATTTGATTATGCCCTAAATACGCAGTTAGCCCCCCCCCTCTGATTATTTTCCCAACGGTGAATAAAAGTACCATATTTAGATCTATACTCCACAAATATAAAACAATTCCAAGACAAATGAGGAGATGCCACCTATTATTGTACTTATATACTAGACAAATGTACAAATGCTTCCCAAAGCTGAAGTGGTTAGCTCAAACTTTTGTCATTGATGTTGCTGGGCATTTGTCTAGTTCAGTGCCAGTAGGTGCCTGCTTTGAATCCTCTAGGGTGAGGCACACTAGTCTACAATGAAAGGTTTATTAGGGATGTCATCCATGATTGTGAAGAAGCTTCCCTTGGGTTTCCCACAAGGTTTTCCTTGGAAAAAATAAGTACAATGCCTAAAATGGCTCCTAAATCTATCTATTTCTGTGGGACTATCAGGTTGGCTAGATTCTAAAGACAATGTATTCAGCAAAAGGTGGAGAAATGGGTGTATATTTATTATTTGAGAATCATTACATAATCATAAAAAATGAGAGCCAAAAAACTATAGGTAGAAGTACAGAGAATCCTTCTATAAAACAACATAAAACATGAAGTTATATATATTCTGATAAAAAATTAAATAAAATGCAGTTAGAGACTAGCATTACACTTTGAAGCTACCATTGATTTTCATACAAAAAATATAATTCAGAAATTGACAGGAGTATAAAAATGCACCTTGCAATCCTGTTCCTCGGAAAAATACTCTCTATTAACATCACTCCTTGGAATAGCCTCATTGGAGTTAATGGCCAAGGTTGTAACTCGAACTTGGACTAGCAATCCATATTCAAGATCAAGCAGACACACCTGAGAAATGTTTTTGAGTTTACAGCATGTTTGGCAAACCTCTGTTTTCTTGTACCTTGCATCATGTCCTGGTCTCCACCTGAAAACTGTAAATGGTTTGGTGCAAATTTTACACTCTTTGTCAAAATTTGCTTTTTTCTGCACCCAAAAAAAAAAATCATTTAAACTCCCTAGAAGACAAAGTGAACATAAGAGGATGGTTTTGTAAGGGGGGTTTTTTAATAACTGACCCGACATGCATGCCTTCTTCAATATCAGTAGGGGAGACTTTATCACCCAGTCCAACCACAAACTGCATTCCCAAGAGAAAGATCTTTAATAACACCAATTATAATTAGTTGACAAATACCTCTTGGTATAATAACCAAGTATAATTGACATAGGGATGGTCAACATAAAATGTCAATAACAACTATAGATCACCAAATGATGTTTAAACATTCCTTCAACAATGTTTCACATCACGCAAACATGAGTTGGAAACATTGACTAATGAGCACCACGTGATATCAATCAACAATGATAAAGACATTGATGTACACTACATAGTGACTATAAGAGTATCCATATGGAGGACTAGAATGACTTATATGTATCGTACAACTCCTACAAAAACTAAAACCCAATTGTAAGGTATTTATGCAAATAGGCGAAACATTAAGGGTGATGTGATCGATATTGCCATTTTTATTGATAGAGTGATCAAAGAAATTACCCTCCCCTGTTTGGGTATCTCCTTCATGGTTTATAAAACACAAAAGAGAATAAAAGTAAGATTTACAATTTTTTTTTTTTTTACATTAATGAACCCCCACAAAAAAAAGGATACTCGATTTGAGTGTCTTCTTCTTTGTTTAATGATGTGAACGGAGAGATAATGGTATGCTTGGTACGAGGTGTTTTTTTCATGAGTTTTTAATGAGCCTAAAAAATATAAAGTATGCTTAGAACCCTTCACATATTAATGAGCATGAGAATAATAGAAAGTGAGATTCCTTGAAGAAATAACTAATATAAAGGGTTGATGGTTATTTCAAACTAACAAAACCATTGTAAGTAAAAACAAGTAGATATGTTATTAGGATTTTGTATAGCTATTACAGGCTTTTGCTTACACAGTCAGATACTTAGGTCCACCTTGCATTTTCAGAAGCGTCTATGAGCCATAGTATCATTCCTAGACCTCCTTTGGTGGTGCCCACAACCCTACACCTTCTCCTCTCCAACATTAAATTCATTTACGCTCAGCCTTACCTGGTGTTTACACCATTGAAGCTCCTTCCTGTTGGACATGGCTATATCCATTTGAAGTCTTCACCTTTGTGGATACCCATACTCGATTACTCCCCTGCTTGGAAACTCCAATGCCACGACAAAGAGCCAAATCCTGTTGAGGTTCCTCTTCTCAAGTAGAAGGGAGTGCTCAAGGCACACTTCAAGCTCATAAGGAATCATGGAGATATCATTCCCAAACCCCTGCTCCTATACAACAGGAAATCAACTATGTTGATATTGAATTTCGTGTTCAACATGATGAGAAAGTTTTTGAGGAGGACTTTGCCTCTATGGTTGAGTGGGTGATTGATTCAGGCCATACTTTAGGGCGCCAAAACTAATATCTATGTATAATCGAACTATACTATAACATGAAATTTCTCCCCAACAAGTATTTTCTTAGAGCATAATGAAGCTCACAGGGAGATATTATTATAGATTGATGAAATACAAATGGAGCACAAGGATCCCAGTTTGCAACACTGTGACATCTCAACTAAGTTGGCCCTTCAAATTTAATAGATGGGACGGAGAACAAAGCCGAGAAATAAATATCAATCTTCCCAGGGGTTGCATGGTAATAAAATGGGCTGCCACTATTCATGCCATGGACAATGAAACTAAGAACTTGTTGTGAAAACTTGTGCCTAGATTGAGCACACAGTGTTTAAGTATTGGCATGAAGGATTAAGTCCTTAATGAGATCACAGCTTTTTCATTATGAATAAACCTTCAAACCACAGCACAAGACATTAAAGCCTATGAATCTAAGAATTGAAGACTGCTACTCAAAAGAGCTTATTCTACTGTAAACTACTGCTCAGTAGAGCTTATTCATTTCCTATCCTACTGTAGCATGTGCCAAAATAAGGCTGCCAGTTGAAATTAGTGAATTAATGCATTCACCTCATGGATACAATGGTCCTTTCCTCTATGCTTATTCATCATGAAAAACTACAAAACCTTGAAACCAAAATGTTTACAAGATGGAATATTGTCATTGCTGGGCTACAATAGAACCTGGGCACTTGCAAATGAAAAATGTCATCAATTTTGATGCAATAGTGGACATGATCTGCCACAAGATATGTGTAGTTGTCCTGAAGAGGATTGTTGTGAACTCTGTCAAACCACATATTGCCCCCTTTTCTTGAAACTCCCATTTTTCCATCACATGAGAGCATATAATATTTTCCAAATGATTGTTTTTAAAGGTCTATATTGGATAGATGAAAACTTGTCACAATGGAAGCATGAGCTGCAATTCTGTCTTTTAAGGAATCTTGATTCCATAGTCTTCCATAACCATTATTAGGCCACCACAAGTGCTATTAATGCAACCCATCTGATATTTATACACCTAAGGCTCTAAGTGATAGGCCTATAAATAGTTGGGGAATGCAGTCCACTGTCATAGCTACAGAGTTTCCCCTGAGAGATCACATCCACATTATTACAGGAAAATAGTTCTGAAGCAGTAATATGTAGTGTAGAGCACTCCTTGCTGGTTATTATGGAGTAGCAAGGCCACCAGACTAAATTCTTCCAACCCTAGGTCACTGACTCTACTAGTTCTTATGTTTCAGTAGGGGTAGTGTCTTCCCGGTGTTCTAGGATTTCTTCTGCCCTTACTTGTTTTTTTGGAGTAGCAGGGGTTTGGGTGGTGGTAGGAATGTATCATGTCCTCTTCTTTCCTGGAACACGGGGGGGCTATTTTGATGCCCTCTCATTCTCTCGGTGGTTGGTTTGCTACTAATTATCTCAACGTCAATATCACTATAATTCTATGGTGTAATAGAATTTGTCTCTTCTTAATATGAATTAGTAGGTGCTTTGTAGCCAAGGGATTCATGACAATATATTCTTCCTCCTTCGCAATTGCAATGGGTGGAGTCACACAAAATTGGTCTCATTTAGTGAATTTGCAACCATTGGAGTTGCAATGACTTCTTCCCGGGATTTTCTTGCTTTGTTTAGAGCTTGTACCATGAGTAACCCGATAAGGCCATGGTGAGAGATGAAATATCTTAGTATGTTTGCTTTTTGTGCATGGGCTTCCTTATTTTGCAGGGACTTGAGTAGGAAGTACAACATATTGACATTGTGACAGTGTCTGAGATGGTCAAGGAAACAAATTTTCATATTCCTCTAAGCCAAATGAAGCACCTATACTGTCAGTAACCTAGTGAATTGACTATGGCTCAAAGTTTTTACTGAAAATTAAATATTAGTTTTAGCATTCACTAGATACATAAAAGAACCTCTCAACTGTCTATAAATTCACTAGATAGCCTGTTTATAATGTGGCAATGATACCAACGAAGAAATGGTAAGAGGTTACCATGGTTTAATGTAGAATCTCTGACCCAGAGCCTACACGATCTCCTTGAGGCTCGGTCTGCATCATGTCAATATGGGGTGTAGCCTAAAAAGTAGAAACCAAATTTAATAGAAAAGTTTGCGAAAAGAAATATAATAAACATTATAAATATGCTTAACGAAAAGTATCGATACCTGTGTCATGACTAGAACCTGAGAAGGAATAATCTCTTCAGGCAGCCCTTGATGTGTAGCTCTAACCTGAAAAATTCTATAATGTTAATACTCATACCATATAAAATTATGTGACATAAATTCAATTTCAATTTGACGTACAAAAATATAGATAGATAGAAATGAATGTGGCACCTGTACATGATCATGTCCATGATCTACAGAATGAGGACCAGGGGCAAGGCAATGTTCTTCTAAGAATGTTGTAAACTGCATAAGTTAAATAAATATATTGGCGTAAGTTTTTGGATCTACTTAATGTATATATACCAAAAATAGCTCATCTTATAAATGTGTATTTTAAAATAGATCAAAACATGCTTGTACATACCTCGCCCATGGTGTGCATTTGTCATGTAATGGATTGCTCATAGAGGTCTCTACATGAGGATGCATACTCCATAAACTCATCTCGCTCCATCTCCCTCAACACGTCATCTGGAATACTCACAAATGAACGAACTCCTGCACTAGATGAAGATTGGCTTGTCCCTAAGCCGACTTCCACCCCTCCTAAAGCAGTTGCAATATGTTCTTGTATCTTCTCCCTCATTTGTGACGCAACACTGGAGATAAGGGCTAACTCCTCTAGAAGTGTAACTACCCTAGGTGGTCGAGGTGCTAAACGAGGTGCTGGAGGCCTAAACCCAACATCTCGCATAGCATCAGGTCGTTCATATGTACGAAATTTTCCAACACCATAGAATTTGGATCCAGTATCTGTATAGTTAGGGTCCATGTGCTCTCGGAATTGAGAAAACAACATCCTAACAAAATATTGCGGCACCTCATCATTATTTGGGAACTTCTCATATGCATATAGGAACTTCTCATAAATATAAGGTGCAATATTGGGATCATTGAATCTTGTAATCTTCAGACGTTTTTTGTCTTTAGGCCACAAGTCAAATAGTGACAAGGCCATTTCTTTAGTGACCCTACTTTTAACTTCATTGTAGGAGTGGATACCAATCACCGACGCTCTCCTCCTACGCATCATGTCAAAAAACTTGGGTCAAGGGACCACATCACTAGCGTAGAGATTTTCACCCTTGCAATTCATTGCGCAATATTGTGGAATGCTCCCTCATCCCATCAACAGTAAGTAAGGAGATGGTATCTTCCCAAGTCATCTGCTCAGGAATATCACCGGGATGGGTGTAAAGGGGATCATAGCTCGGATTTCAAGCAAACTCATGAACCCTACGACCTCTACCCCTAGGAGGGAGAACACCACCACCTGTAACATGTTAAATTATTGCACATATTAAAAATTAAATAATTTATAAGCAAAATTTGTATTTAAAAAACTTGTCAGGTCATTTGAAAATACTTGGTGGAAAAACTATCTCTTCCTCTTCGCTCATACTAGGATGGTTCCCTTCCAAGGAATGAACGTCTCTAACACCCACTATAAAAAACATTAAATTGTTTTATAACACAAGTACATGAAACACACAATAAGTTTCACATTAAACATACATCAAACAATAAAATTTCCTTTAGATTTTACCTGGAGGAGAAGTATCCAAGCGTGGGATGGATGCCACAGGCTGAAAAATTGTTCTCCTTTTCCCCTCACCAGCAATAGGGCCAACCCCAACTCCTACATTTGCACCTATGGAGCATAATGTTTTCACATTAAACACATGTCATTTGAAAAAAAAAATTCACATGTTAAACATTGAAATAACATAAAATTGAACGTTTTAACTAGCAATTGATCTAATGTGTACCTATACCATGTATAAGATGATCCTCAGAATGGGCTCTATGAAATTTGGGGTGAATGGGAACAGGTCTATGGAGCTCCTCTTGTTCGATTTGCTGTCTGGGTGCACGAGTCATATCAGTACGTCCACCTGTGCAGGACAAAAAAATTTCACATTAATCAAATTTTCACAACGAACAATAAATATAATCTACTTGAAAACATGACATAACTAAACAACCAATGTACCTGATAATCCTCCTCTCATGGAGGGGTCTCTGTAGGGCTTGCCTGATGCCATTTTTGCTATTGTATCAAATTAAATTTCTGCCCCTCGTAAACAAATTAGAAAACAAATTATTAATCGGCAGTCATGTCATCAGCTAAAAGGTCAACCAAGATAGAGTTTTCAGATTTATCTGAGATGGTAAAGCAGCTAAAAGGGATGCAAATTCACCTGAAATAGAAGTAACTGAAGGTGTAGACTGCGGATTGATGAAGCTAGTTTGATAAGAATACAATGCAGATACTTACAAGGTTACAATGCAGATATCACAAGGGTTGTGATGAATTGTGAAGTCTAATGAAAGGAAGGTAAATCTGTGATTTACCTTCCTATAATAAAAGTATTACTTCTGCTTAAATCATTTGTGTCCTGTACACTTTGGTAATTGACTTGATGAAGGATTAATTAAGAAGAATACATAAGCAAACAAGCTCACAAGTAATTATCAAGAAGACAATTTATAACCACTCCAGGTTCTCAACATGGTTTAAGAGCTATGGCAAAAGATGATCACCTTATGTTTTCAGAGGAGTGGGATTCCCTGGGCATTGTCTAATCATTATAAGTTTTGTATTTTTTTTTGGAATTGTGTGAAAAATTTTGGGTCAAATCTTGTTCTTTGTTTTTTGAAATAGGTTTTTGACTATATATATATATTTCACTACTCAAACTTGTGATTCAAACAAATCCCTACCTGATTCTAAAAAAATATGCCTGAAAACCTTCTAAAATTCCTGGGGATGCCTTAGGTACCTTGGCTTGGGAGTCAGCTTCATTCAATGACCCAATTTTTCACCAGTGCTATATTATGGTAAAATGTTTTTAATTTGGCTTGATAACTATTGAATAAAATTTATGTATAACATATATTTGACAAAAGGTAAATCTTAAATGTTTTCAAGTTTCCGTTTGTTTATTAGAATGGGTGGAATTTTTTTTTTTTTGGGTAAAATTGAGGTGGTCTTCTACTTGATTTACCACTCCTCTTGCAATGGGAATGTATGAGGATGTGCCAATGGATTTATTTGCAAAACGTGTATCATTTATCCTTCTCATTTCGAGTGTATTCATACAATAAAACTAAAGTAAAGGTGGGTGCGAAATATAAAAACTTACTAATTTTTATGCATGCCTTGCTCACCAAGATGAATTTCTAGAACAAGAAGTGCCCAAAACAAATTTATCTCCTCTCATCAAAAAATTTAGTGACCAATCAATGAATGAATGAAAATCAAATTCCTTCTACAGGCATTTCCATTTGGGATTATTTCCCTTAGTGCTCAGATGACCTATCACATCACTTGTTGGATGATGTGAATCCTGGCATCCAAACTAGTAGTGGAGGATCCTTTCATTTGTCAAATCAAGCTTCTACCTCCCCAAATGCTCTTCCTTCATCTTGACATGACATTTGTCCTATAGGTACCAACTCCCTAAATGATCCTCTATCATCCCAACATGATGTCAGTTTTGAAGCCACCACAATCTCCTTGGATTGCATCCTTTATGACTCCCTCCCATCTCACAAACACTCTATCCTCCCAAAAAATGTTATTCCCCCTCCATTGTTGGCAACATAATCTAAAAACCTTCTAAAAATATGCCTAAAAACCTTCTAAAAATTCCTTGGAATGCCTTAGGTACCTTGGCTTGGGAGTCAGCTTCATTCAATGATCCAATTTTGCACCAATGCTATATTATGCTAAGATGTTTTTAATTTGGCTTGATAAATATTGAATGAAATTTATGTATAAAATATATTTGACAAAAGGTAAATCTTAAATGTTTTCAAGTTTTCGTTTGTTTATTAGAATGGGTGGAAATTTTTTTTTTTGGGGGTAAAATTGAGGTGGTCTTCCACTTGATTTACCACTCCTCTTGCAATGGGAATGTATGAGGATGTGCCATTTGATTTCTTTGCAAAATGTGTATCATTTATCCTTCTCATTCCAAGTGTATTCATACAATAAAACTAAAGTAAAGGTGGGTGCGAAATATAAAAACTTACTAATTTTTATGCATGCCTTGCTCACCAAGATGAATTTCAAGAACAAGAAGTGCCCAAAACAAATTTTTCTCCTCTCATCAAAAAATTTAGTGACCAATCAATGAATGAATGAAAATCACATTCCTTCTATAGGAATTTCCATTTGGGATTATTTCCCTTAGTGCTCGAATGACCTATCACAAAGGTGAGAGGAATACGAGATTCTTCCATAAGGCCATGATTCAACATCAGCAACATAATCAGATCTTCTCCTTGAAGGACGCTACAGGAAATCACCTTACTCGACATGAAGAGATGGAAGACCTTCTAGTGGATCACTTCCATTCCCTTCTTTCAGGACCTGTTCTTGATCGATTAAAGGGTATTCAAATAATAACCCGACATATTCCTCACTTGGTTATTAGGGATCAGAACCTTGCTTTGATGAGGGCGGTGACACTAGAGGAAATAGAGGAAGTGGTCAAAGGTATGGCCAAAAATAAATCCCCAGGACCAGATGGATTTACAAAATATTTATTCCAAGATTCCTAGAGCTTCATAGCGAGAGATATCCTGGACGTGGTGGAAAAATATCGAAGGACACAAAAGGTACATCCTTGTCTTAATTCTACTTTTATTTCGTTAATTCCTAAATCAACCCTTTCTGAGGATCTGCATGGTTTTAGACATATGTCCCTTTGTAATGTCATTTACAAAATTATCTCCACCATTATGGTGAAAATGATAAAACCTCTTTTTCCCAGTCTCATATCTCTGGAACAAATTAGTTTTTTTGAAGGCCACAAAATTCTGGATGGAATCATCACTTCTCAGGAAGTTTTCTACCCTCTTAAACAACTTAAAATTCCCGACATGTTTATCAACCTAGACTTATCGAAACTCTATGATCACCTTAGTTGTTCCTACCTCCTCAGTATCCTAAAGGATTGTGGTTTCGATTCCAGATGGATCAACTGGGTTTGCTTCCTCATTTCTCCATCGATCTTTTCGATCCTGATCAATGGACCCCTTCCAAAACCTTTAATCCATCTAGAGGTATTAGGCTAAGGATATCCTATGTCTCCATCTATTTTTATCCTAGCTGCAAAAGGCTTGGAAAGATATATCAAATCGGCCTCCCAATCTTCTCACCTCAAAGGCCTTAATCTATGGGGTAGTGGTCTCCCTATCACTCACCAACAATTTGTGGATGATATCATGTTGTTTTGTAAATTCACCCTCTGTGAAGTTAGAAAGTTAAGATATATTATTCATGAGTCTATGCAAGCCTCTAGAAACCTGATAAATAATGATAAATCAAAAATTTTATTTTTCAAAGCCCCTGTTCTTATCCAAACCTTCCTAGCGCGCTCCCTAGGCTTTGTTATTGGATCCTTGCCAATCAAGTATTTGGGTATGCCTTTGGTTTTCAATTGCTTAAGAAATTCCTCTTGGAAATATATTCTTCAGAAAATCCAATCGAAGCTCAAATCTAGCTGGAAGAGTGATTCTTATTAAATATATTCGAAAATCCATTCTTATTTACCAACTCTTGGGGATGGAAACTCCCAAATCATCATGTATTTCCATGGCAAATATTTTTTTTAAAATCCTCTCAAGAGGATCCCAGAAGGCTAAGAAATGGGTCGTGGCTTCCTTGAGCAATGTTATAAAACCCAAATTGGTAAGAGGTTTAGGTCTCAGAGATTCATTGATCCTAAGAAATGGGTCGTGGCTTCCTGGAGCAATGTTATAAAACCCAAATTGGTAAGAGGTTTAGGTCTCAGAGATTCATTGATCCTAAATCAAGTTTTGGGGGCTAAGTTTTGGTGTAGATGGTTAAAGGGTGGCGCTGACTTGTGGAAGAATATATGGACTAAAAAATATATAATTTTGGGCTCATTACAAGGAAAATTAAAACATTTGAATACCTCAAAGGGCTCATCAAATTGGAATTTTGCATGGAACAATAAATATCTCATTATACACCATATAATTTGGAAGATCAGGGATGTGACAAGCGCCATTTTTTGGCAAGAATCATGGTATCAGAGAGGGAGGTTTTTCAATAGGAAATACCTAGGGGATATATTTCTTTTTACAAGTAGCGAAAACTGCTCTTCGATGTATCAATTCTGGAGTCCTACACAAAATGATTCAGTGTGGAGATGATGGAAAGACCAACAAGGTTGGATGAACCCTCTAGCAACCAACCAATGTCAAAACCTTGAAAGAGAACTCCAAAACCTCAAAAGAGAACTCTAATCCAGGAAAATTGCGAAACCGAAAGTCCATGATATCCTTATATGGGCGTACTCCACAAAAGGTATGTTCAATATTTAGGAGGCATAGAAATTAGCAGCAGAAGAAACCCATGATCACCACAACCTTATATGGAAAAAGATATGGGCAGAGCACCTCTAGCCTAAGTTTGTGCATTCTTGTGGCTTGTATGTCGAAGAAGAATTCTCACCTGGGATCAACTGCATAAAAAAGGAATTCAAGGGCCCTCATATTGATTTCTATACAGCGTTTAGAATGAATATATTTAACACATTTTGAATACATGCTCCTTTGTTGATCATTTATGGAGTAATCTAGGCCACCTCTTTGGTTGCCTAGATTGTGACCAAAATAATATCAAGGAATCTATAGAAATTTGGAGAAAAGGGATATTTTTTAGCCCAGTCCTAAATCGTTCTTGGGGAGTGAAAATTAGCTTTCTCCTTTGGGAAATATAGAAATAAAGAAACAAAAGGATCTTTAAGGACCAACGGTTATCTTAGGAGGGAGTATTGGATGGGATTTTACATAATATAAGATAATAAAAAAATCCAACAGATCAATTACATCCAAATGACTGGAAGGTTTCCCCTCATGAAGCTCAAATCCTTCGCCTCCTGAATCTATCCTTGAAAATGAGATCTCCCTCTTCCTAGAAATACATGGTCTCCCCCATATACTCTCCAATTCATTACTCTACTCCACCATAAGGATTCTTGAAGATAAATTTTGATGGGGCTTCCAAAGGAAACCTTGGTGAGGCTGGGTTTGGAATTTTATTTAGAGACTCAGAGCATCAAATCAAACTCATCTATGCAATGTTGGCTTCAACGTCAAGAACGTTGCAGTCAAGGATTTGAAACGTGGGTATGTTGCATCTGACTCCAAGAATGACCCAACAAAGGAATCAACTAACTTTACCTCTCAAGTAATCATAATGAATCACCCTGCACAGATTTCGAATGGCTATGCACCCGTGCTGGACTGCCACACCTCCCACATTGTTGTCAAATTTGCTTAAATTATGACGAAGGTCGATAGACATTCTGGTAAAGAAATTGAGAAAGAGACTAAATTTCTGAAGAATGGAGATGTTGGTTTTGTTAAGATGATTC
>CM076571.1:199605823-199732488 GCA_034641835.2 Pinus albicaulis | reverse complement strand
TTCTAAAATCCTTTCAGCTTCCTTTCCAACTTCCCTAGAGTTACAAATGAAAGGACCTAATTGGCTCTTGATCCTGAGTTGAGCCTTTTTATTTGCATTGCAAAAATGAATTATATTTGAATTATTCATCTGCCTGAAATATTCTAATGCAAAGAGTCTCATTGGGACATACTTGGGCAGTTTGAATGGGCATAATTCACATCCATATATCCCGATCTCTGTGTAGTTTTTATATAGGTACCAGTCACCTATCTTGTAATGCTTTGAGAGCTGAATGATTTTCTTGATTTCATTGTTAATTCTAGGAGGAGAGACTCCTGTCAACAAGGTAGTTGCAGGATGAACAAAAAGGTCGACAAACTCATTATAGGAATAAGGAGAATCAGATTTGTGAGTAATGGCAGACCAAAAGATGACTGACCTAGGATTCCCTTTCGCATCAAGTTTCTTAACATAAAAAGGGAAATTTTCTGACTGAAAGTAAATCATGAGATGATATATGACAGAAGAATACTTAAATACTCTCTCATTCTCAAATCTCATGAACTGATCATGGATTTTGTCAGCCATATAAGATGAAAAATCGTACTTGACAGCAGGAGGCTGTCCAGGGGTAAAAATGGATAACAATACTAGGGTTAAGTGATCAACACACTCACTAGTATTGAAGCCCATTATGGAAGATATCATGTCTAAAATAACTCTACCCTCATCAGTAAAGAAAGGATAACCATAAGGGGGAGGGTATTTAGGCTGATACTCTGGTAACATAAAGGTTTGGCATAGGCGGTTTAACTCTTCATGGGATAACTTAGTAGATTTCTCAAGTAATTCAACCATGGACAGGGGAGTGAGAGCTTGACCAGGTTGGAATTGTAGCATTTCATTTATGGATTGAGAAGTTATTGGGAAAAGGACATTTTGACTTGGGGATAAAACTACTCGTTGGTTGGGATCATACTTTGCGGAGCAATAATGGATTAACTCAGGAAAAATATGGACTGAGGGGAGAAAGTACATAGGAAGATTTGATTCCCAAAGTCCAAAGATGTCAGAACCATTCAAATAATTGTCTCTGCAGCGGAAAAATATTCGAAGAGGATTCTCACCTAGACGCAAGTCCTTAATTTGAAAATCCATATCGGCTAAAGGCAAATAATCCAAGTCCTTGTGAGGGGCATTGATGGGCACGACATTCAGAGCTACAGGAACTTCCATTTCTGGTTCTTGTGGATTCAGAAATGGAATTTCGGGGTTTTTGTGGAAAAGGGGCACAATTACCAGCTTTGGGAATATAATTGCAGTTCTGGGAACGAAAAAGACCAAACTGAACTTCTTTTCAGACCTTAGTGCAGAATTAAAACTAAAACCAGGATTTTTTTAGAGAGTTTAGCGGGGAATTGGAATAAATACCTGTTTACGGGAAATGAAATTAACGTGTTTAAACAGGCACTGGTTATGACAGAAGAACCCTGAAATACTCGGCTTCAATTCTCTTCAGCAAGGTAACGGTCAGCAAGCGTTAACAGTTGGTTTTTGAATTTTGTTGCATGGAAGACTGGCTAGCGCACGGAACAATGAAAATGACGCATACGCAATTTGCTTTATTTACAAAGTCAAAAGGGTGGCGGGGAACAATGAAAATGACCCGAAAAAGATTAGGGCGAATTTGATAAGAAATTCGCGTCACAACTCTCCCTCCGTACGCCAGCCAACTTCGGACCCGAAAAAGATTAGGGCGGAATTCATTTGGTTTTCGTGTCACAAAATTGGCCGACGTCAGCAGGCTATTTTGGAACGCGAATTTGGTTTGAATTATGGTTTATCGCCGTTTGAAGTCCGGCGGGCTCGACTTAAGAGAACCGGGGTCGTGAACACTGTTCAAATATAAAAATCCCGCTTAATAAAGAGACAAGATTGTTGTGCTTTCGGAACCTGACCCGAGGATTGGACATGAGTTAACAAACAAAAGGAGAGCGGAACCAGACTTGCACCCGTGGTCAAGCCCTGTACCAAAACCACGAGCGGAATCACAAAAACGGGTTGCCCATATTGCACCGCTTTTGCGGAGTAGGCGGTATTTCCTATTCGCGAGCGATTCCATAGGGAAAGCGACACGTGGCGAAGTGACCCTCGGAAAACCACCGTTTAACCCGCGCCATCGCACGTTAAAGTCCGACGTTGGAAGCCGAGCGAAATTGCCAAGAGTCGTTGATTTGGAGAAGGGCCATCGGACGGTGGTCGCACGTTGAACTTGCCCGGAGGTTAAATAAGGTGTGCGGAGGATAGCCAGGTACGATACGAGTGTTTGATTGGTTATTGATATATATAGGTGGGGCCTGAGTATAATGAAATTGTTTAATTAAACGATTAGCGGATAATTAGCATAAGTCTGGAGCGTGATTGTTGTAAGGCTGGGTGGTGAAATATAGAGCGTGATTGTTGATTGGTTATTGATATATAACCCTTTCCTTTTAGACCACTGGGTAACAATTATGTTTCCTTTCACCTTTGAGTTTTCAAATTATGCCAACCAAATCTAAGACATTTAAGAGGGAGAACTAATACAACGTTAAAAAGAAAACCAGAGCACACATCTAAAATAACAACCCTCCATGAAAAATTAAAATAACACATTAAAATTTCATATAAGTGGACAAGGAAAGATCCACCGCAGTGAAGTTTCACGTGCAGGGGACCTTCCTTTAAACATAATTTTTTCTCTGACCTGCAATTTTTTTGTCACCGAGCCATCCTTGTTGAAGTACAACTCCTTTTCCATAGCTCTTGTATTAACTACCTTCTCTCTGTCGCGTAATCTCAGAGTCCCTCTTCTGCTTGAGCGATTAAAGGAAATGGGTGAAAAAACCGAAAGAGAAGACAATTGTCTGCCATAATTATCAAACATTGCACCCAACTTCTTCCCCTTTCCATTGTTACCCAATGAGGTAGATGTGGCAATTGTTGTCATACCGCCTAAAGCAGAGGCCATCTTCTCTTATGCTGAATATAGAATTACAAGATCTTCATATTAGTATGAACCTTAAAAAACATGACTCCCATTGCTAAAAACCACTTTTAAGTTGTAACAGGCAAACCAAACAACTATCGCAACTTTTGGCAACTTCTGGAGCATTAAGAGAGAAACAACCAAAGAGAAATACAACCACAATCCTCATTTTAATGAGACCGGACTATATATTTTCATTAAGATAATAGAAAGAAATCACGACTATATTAAGGCCACTACAAAACAATCTTTAACCAGTGTCTCTCGCAGCCTTCAGGTTGCCATGCTAGAGGTTGCATATTTTTAATTTAAATTCTTGACCTCTTGTGCCCATCTATGAATGCATCCAATGGGATATCTACATCAAATGTTCCTTTATATCCCCAAAAACAAATTCCCTACTACAAGAGCACCAATATTGATGGATCACCCCACACCATCCCACCCACTAGAAACGGTGAAAAAGGAAACCCAAGAAACCTTCTGAAATATCTCAAGATGACTATATGGGTGGTTCTTATGAATCAACCAACCATTCAGAACATGCTCATCAATCCAAAACATGAGTATTATGTGACAATATTCAAGCAGGCACTGAATCAGATTTCTGAAGCTATGTTAGAGAAACCCTAAACTCTCACTGAAAATAGGTGAAATGTGGCACCACTCAGGGATCGACATGTGCCAATTGGTACAAGTGGTAGACAATTGGCATGCTCAAACAACGAGGTGATGCAGGAATGACATGAGGGAGAAAATATCAGAAAAGCCCCAAATCTGGAGAACTAAAGCTCATCACCAACCCGAGATTGACAACTTTACATGATGTAACCTATGAAATCGTAAATGGAGAAATCATAGTAACAATAAAGTAACCTATGTAACAATAAAGTCGGATTCATCCCGGGAGTGGTAATGGGAGAAATCATAGTGAACAACAGGAAACATGCAGAGTTGCTTACAATCAAATAGATGAAAAAACACATACAAAAACCTAGATAATAATCATGAACAAGCTTAATATTGAATTATGAACTGTAAAGGAACTTACAAAATGTGACATTACAAACCTGGTCAAGCGCACAAGAAAAAATATCCTGGACATGACCCTGGTTGACAAGTTGTATTGCTCATGATGCAAGAGGATTTGTACCTGCACTGCCAAGTCAATCAAAATCCATCAATATCTATACAATAAATACAAGTAATTGATGTAGTATTTTTTACTCTAAGATGAATTCTTATGATAATGTTAGAACATATGTTGAAAATGTCAAAACATACCTGAATAAGCTCCTCTTCGTTTCAAGAACAATTTATTGGAGTCGCATGAACTCGGAACAAGCCTCCCACGATCTGAAAGAGTAGCAACTAAGTCAACAGTGACTTTTTTGTTGCTACGCTGGATCAAGGGAGGTTTGCTCCAAGATTAAATCGCTCCAATAAATTATTCTCTACTAAACAGGGCCAACCACGTGAAGGTGGAAGCTCTTATGGCCCCTCCCCCCCCGCCCCTCACATCACTCTCAATTCCCCAATACCCAATCTATATTTCATTTTTTACTTTCATGAGCATAAAAAAAAATATTCAATAACTAATAAAAAAACAATTCAACAAAAAGTACGCAAGGAAACATTGCAATTAACGCTTGACATAAAAATAGTATGATAAATGAGTTTTTTATATAACGCAAAAAACGTTCCAAGTATGGTCATTGGTCACGTTCCAAGTATAATACAATATTTTACATTATCGAATTTTCTTTTTCTTCTTCCTATTTCTAAAGCTCCTAATTACATCATCAATATCATCATGCTCTGCTCCTGTTTCGTGCCTTTCGACCTGCACTGCTGACCTAGTTGCGTAGTCACGATGTCTGGTCTCATCCAGTGACGGGGCATCGCCTACAAAAACAGATAATATTAAATTTTAATTGTCAGTTTTTAAATATCATTGAACTAGTTCGGTAATATTAATAAAAAAAATTGTAATGAGATTATTTACCTGGTGCACCAGTTGTCGCCGCTGACCTAGTTGCGTAGTCACGATGTCTGGTCTCATCCAGTGACAGGGCATCGCCTACAAAAACAGATAATATTAAATTTTAATTGTCAGTTTTTAAATATCATTGAACTAGTTCTGTAATATTAATAAAAAAAATTGCAATGAGATTATTTACCTGGTGCACCAGTTGTCGCCGCTGACCTAGTTGCGTAGTCACGATGTCTGGTCTCATCCAGTGACGGGGCATCGCCTACAAAAACAAATAATATTAAATTTTAACTGTCAGTTTTTAAATATCATTGAACTAGTTTGGTAATATTAATAAAAAAAATTGCAATGAGATTATTTACCTGGTGCACCAGTTGTCGCCGCTGACCTAGTTACGTAGTCACGATGTCTGGTCTCATCCAGTGACGGGCATCGCCTACAAAAACAGCTAATATTAAATTTTAATTGTCAGTTTTTAAATATCATTGAACTAGTTCGGTAATATTAATAAAAAAAATTGCAATGAGATTATTTACCTGGTGCACCAATTGTCGCCGTTGGGACTGTTGCCCTATCTTCCTCTCTAGTGGTAAGATCCTCAAGGGAAACATTCTCTGTCATTTAAACAAAAAAATTTATAAGGACAACCATCAAGGTATAATTAGAAAAAATTATAAGTGGAAATTAATTACCGTCATGGCCCTCATTGATAGTAGCATTGTCGGCCTGGTCCCTACTACAATGATCAGGTTGCACGTGAGGATCATCTACATTTGGCTCTAAAACTGGGTTATTTGCGTCGTCTGTAGTGTTGCTCCCCTGATTTAAACAAAGTTGTTAGACATTAAATTTATGGATGAAAACAAACATATTGAAAGGTTAATGTTTTACCTTATCATGCATTCTGGATCTTGGGACCTGCCCCAAGCTTATGCGACGTTCAACTACGGCTTGATAGCCGAAATGGAAAGTGATATTTTTATCTTCCTCTGTTGTTTCTGTTCCGAAGTCATCACCCTACATTACATATGTCTGTGTATTTTTAATCATATTTGATAGGATTACAAAAACGTTGGAAGGCGATACAATTAATTATAAGATGTTTAGCTACTTAATTACAATTCTTGCAGCCAATTTCAAGTAGCCGCCCTGGCCTAGCTTGTGATGGCCCTTTTTTTCAATCCTAGCTTTGGTTGCCTTTGAGGTGTCAGGCAACCTAGCATCAAAAGATTAAAGTCAGATATGACGTGGCACACTTTTATTTTAGACATGAGAAAATTAAAGCTATTGAATTAAAGTTGTAATACCTTGCGGGTCCAGTTGGTATTTTTCCTTCTTTCTTTGCCCTTTTCTCTTTTCCGTCATGGATGAGTGCTCTCCACTCACTCTCTGGAACTATGAGAGGACGCTCATATCTAGGGTTAAATTGCAATTGTGTCCTATAGGTGTCCCTGGTATATTTCAAATATTTGTCGGCTACCCGAGCCACCGCTGTTCTGTCAAATATGCCGACCCCAAAAAGGGTTTCTAGATAATCTAGAAGTTCTTTTTTCAGGTTGGAACTCTGGGAATTACACCCTGTGCGTATGGTTGGGCCAAAAATTACCAACGCATGGCTCTCCAGATACCTATAGAACTCATTGTTTCCTACACAGATTAAAAAAAAAAAAAAAGATATTATCATTAATTTAAAAATAAAAATCGTGATAAATATGTTTTAGATAAAGTACATGAAATAGTTAAAATATTAAAATTTACCTGGGAGTTGTACATGATTTATAGGGACACCTTCATCGTTCACCAACAACGTGCCATTAATGGTCCCTGTGGAGCTGACACGTGTAGCTCCAGGAAACACAATAATGTAGTTGGCCATATCAGCCTCATCATTGCCAACACGTTCAGCGATTGGCTGGGTGTCCGCTTGGGCAGGGTGTGTTTCTTGCCTGGCACCTAAAGGAGTAGAAGGTGTACAAGAGGGTTGTTGGGCAATCTCTTGCCCTTGTGTCCCACTACCACCAACACCGGTTTCAGCAAGTGCCAATAAATGCTACATACAAAAGAACTTTTTGTTAGTTTAGTCAATGTAAAAATTAAAAATCAAACTATCACAATTCATCTCATGCAGAACAAAAAAAAAATCCTTTTGACTTTTTATTATTACCTGATATCTTTCTAGCTGGCTCATAAGTTGTTTTATCTTCTCTTCTGTTTCAGGTGTTTGAGGCGCGTCTATCAAAGTATTAAATTCCGACCTTGCATTTCGTGCCTTTTTTCGCAACAAGAGAACTGGAGATAGGGATGAAGAAAGCTCTTCCTCAAAGAGGGAATCATCAGGCGTACCATGGCTAGGTGTCTGCATATTTGAACAAAATTAATATTATTTCAATTATGCAAATAACTAAAATACCTAAAGATAGAGCAATGCTGGCACTTTACATGTTCTTCCGCTGGCCTCTTTCCGCGATCATCCTGTCTCGGGGTTGTTCCTGCACTGCTCTGATCAGTCTGCCACATTGCAATAAAATTATAAATGTAAAAACTTGAAAACAATATCTAACTTAAAAACACAAAATGAAAACTGAAATAATTTCTAATAAGACACCGGAAGACAGAGTTAGAGTTTCAAATATGCCTTGCATTGAATTCAGTCCTCGAAACATGTCATTGCACATTAAGGCACCCAAACAAGAGACGAGTTGACAATGAAGACCTTATTGAATATATTGTTGGAGAAACTTCTAGTAAACTTGTTGTGAAGACCTCGAGGACATTTTTGGAGCAACATTGTTGAAGTTGATGGTATAGCATTGTTGGAGACGATCTTGAAGGGCCTTGAAGTGAAGCTTTTGGAGCAACTATTGAAAAATCCTTAGAGAATTTAAGTAAGGCACTTTCTATCTTCCATCACCTTTTTCCTTTCAATATCCTTTAAACGATTTTGTCGATATTTAATGTTTGAAATCACGTTATAATTCCTTGATTATATGTGTTTGGGGACTAGAATAATTTCACACTAAACCATGCAAACTTAAAAGTAACTTAATAGATCCATAAAGTAATAATAATCATAATTCCTAATTTCCTATTGTACAATATGATGCAAATTATTCAAACATGAAGCAATGAAGACATGCAATGTCTGAATTTCAAGATTGATGAACCAATACAAGAAGTTAGAAACTACAACTTTGATTCAATACTGTGTGTCCTAACTCCAGGAAGGAATCTAGTTTGTAGTACAGAACATGCATCGTGTATTATCAATTCTTAATTGACAACAACTAAAGGTCATCTACATCATCAATTCCTTCCCATGTGTTTTTATGTTATATTCCTTATAAAAGTGTCAAATTTCTCTCAAAGTAAGCAACCACTGAATAAAATAAAAAATAGTTGAGATATGTTTGAGAAATGGTCATTTATTTCTTAAAAGGATCTTCACGATTTCTTTGGTTGTTTTTCATCTCAAGAAACAAGAAATGACCTAAGAAACTATCGTGTTGTAATATAAGAAACAACACTGTGCAATGGCCATTTTCAAAGCCAAATCATGTCCATTGAGGACATGGCCTTTATTTGGTTCCTGTTTCATAGGAGTTTCGGGTATAAATGGAACTTTTTTGTATCATTTCCAGTAGTAAAAAGGGAAAACCTTCTTTTTCCATGGGAAATAATTTACCTTTCCTTTTTCAAGATAATCTAAATCACAAAAATATGAACTATACTGCACACATTCTTGGATAATGTGAAAGTGGAAAAGGAATACCCTACACAAGTGATGCACACATGTACATTTGAACACTAACATATTTTTGTAGTTGAAATGCAATGCTTGTTTTCATTTAAATGTAGGGTTTTTAAAGCAGGGAGAAATAATGGCTGCCAATTTAATAAGCGTTTCTTTGGGAAAAATTTAAATCTTGTACCGGGTGATGAAGATAATAGAGGGTGTTGAATCTTGATTCTTGACATTGTGTTTAACTTGAATAACTCAAATGATTATAAATATCAGTCGATGAGTTCTTTTTTCAAGTATGTCACTCAAAACTCTTATGTCAAAGCATTGTATGATGGCTAGCATTTGCTTGTTTCCCTTTCTTCAGTTCAATGTAAAAATTATATTAATATATTGGAGCACGAATGATAACTACAATTGTTTGCTCTGCAATATATCCAGCCCCAAGATTATGAAAATTTTTCTCAAGTGGAGCTATTTGGTTAGGCTGTAGGGTCAACCCTCTATAGGAGGAAGGGCCTGCAGTAAGAACTTACCATTTTGCAAGAGCCGAGGGCCAATGTTGTTCTGCAAGAGCTGAGGGCGAATGCTGTTCTGCAAGAGCTGAGGGCGAATGCTGTTCTGCAAGAGCTCAGGGCGAATGCTGAGGGCGAATGTTGTTCTGCAAGAGCTCAGGGCGAATGCTGAGGGCGAATGTTGTTCTGCAAGAGCGGAGGGTGAATGCGCGCGTGATATCATACGTTAATGTAGCACACATGTACATTTGAACACTAATAGATTTTTGTAGTTGAAATGCAATGCTTGTTTTCATTTAAATGTAGGGTTTTTAAAGCAGGGAGAAATAATGGCTGCCAAATTAATAAGCGTTTCTTTGGGAAAATTTAAATGTTGTATTGGGTGATGAAGATAATAGAGGGTATTGAATCTTGATTCTTGACATCTAGAGAGAACCCTACAGCCTAACACAATCCAATGGAATTGACCAAAAAAACCCCAAATAGAGTCAACCCTACTATAGGAGGACGGCCTAAGAACTTACCATTTTGCAAGAGCTGACGGTGAATGCTGTTCTGCAAGAGCTGAGGGCGAATGCTGAGGGAAAATTCTGTTCTGCAAGAGCTGAGGGCGAACGCTGAGGGCGAATGCTGAGGGCAAATTCTGTTCTGCAAGAGCTGAGGGCGAACGCTGAGGGCGAATGCTGAGGGCAAATTCTGTTATGCAAGAGCTGATCAGGGCGAATGCTGTTCTGCAAGAGCGGAGGGCGGATGCACGCGTGATATTAGCTATTTCCACGGATACGAAAAAATAAAATAAATTTTTATGTAGCGTGCATATAAGTTTCGTATATGCATTTAGCGCGCATATCAGTGTCGTTATACCGACGGCGAAAAAGGCGTCACTATTGCAACGAAGGTCTCCAAACGTCGCAATTACGACACTTAGACATTGTGTCGCAATAGCGACGCTTTGGGACATAGTGTCGCCAGTGCGACGTCTTCCTCCAAACGTCGCAGTGGCGACACTTTTAAGTGTCGGTATTGCGACACCTTAAAACTTACTATAGGAGGAAGGCCTAAGAACTTACCATTTTGCAAGAGCTGACGGTGAATGATGTTCTGCAAGAGCTGAGGGCGAATGCTGAGGGAAAATTCTGTTCTGCAAGAGCTGAGGGCGAACGCTGAGGGCGAATGCTGAGGGCAAATTCTGTTATGCAAGAGCTGATCAGGGCGAATGCTGTTCTGCAAGAGCGGAGGGCGGATGCGCGCGTGATATTAGCTATTGCCACGGATACGAAAAATAAAATCATTTTTATGTAGCGTGCATATAAGTTTCGTATATGCATTTAGCGCGCATATCAGTGTCGTTATACCGACGGCGAAAAAGGCGTCGCTATTGCAACGAAGGTCTCCAAACGTTGCAAGTACGACACTTAGACATTGTGTCGCACTTGTAGTCGTCGCAATAGCGACGCTTTGGGACATAGTGTCGCCAGTGCGACGTCTTCCTCCAAACGTCGCAGTGGCGACACTTTTTAAGTGTCGGTATTGCGACACCTTTCTATAAACGTCGGTATAGCGACGGTTTCGGGCGGGATGGAAAAAAGTTGGGGAAATTTCCGACATTTGGTCAAAAGCGTCGGAACCAAGTGTCGGAATTTGCGCCAAATGTAGTAGTGCTTCCTACAATTTTTGGAAACAAAACACGATCGCACAATCACATATAAGTAAGAGAAACAAGTTATCAATCGCACAACACTAGATGTATCTGGGGAAGCAACTGCTCAAAACCCTCTATCTCTATTTTGTATTAAGTCAAGGAATCATGAAACAATACAATGCTTAATCACTCTTGATATTCTCCAGCACTCTGCCAATTGTCTCCTGCTGATCTAGGAAAAATCGGTCTAATACTTAGTCAATTCTCAGCCTACCTTGCTCACGCAATTCCTATGGAATTATCTCCATATTAGTTAGGAAAATCGACCTTCCTTGATTGTGCAATCCATCATGGCATCCCAATGAATTTATAATTGCACATGGGAAATTTTCTATAAATACAACTGATAGTTATGTTCCTCTTAACTGTGTTACAATAAGGATGAAGGGTCTTTTTTATTATTTAAAAATAAGATAAAACCCTAAACAACCAAAACCCTAACCTGAGCAGATGTAACACCAAGAGTTTATGGGCCTCGTTGGGGTTAGTTGGGCAGCCAACTTTCCGGGATCGTAACTTGGTCATATGATATTCGTTTGACGCACATGATACCTCATTAGAAAGATCTCTCCGAGGACTACAACTGCTAATGCGATTTCTAAGAAATCGCCAAACCTTTCATGCCCAAAAAACGTCGTTTGGGGCCTAAAAACGGCTCCAGAAGTTCAGGACCCGAAAAAAACTAACAAAAATAGTAAATTGTGCTATAATTAAGGAAACTGGAAAACTGAAAGAGACAATGGCGAGGGCCCAAGTGGAATAGGCGGGTGGCCACCAATATCCACCTCGATCACCTTAAATTGAATTTACTGAGCTAACTCAATCATCATGACTTAGTTAACTAACACAAGTTGTTATGAGACGAAATTACAATTTATTGTCCAATTTATTTAAGTGAAAAATAAATTAGACACCTCACATTCCTCACTCTCGGTACATCAAAATTCCTCACTAATGTGGGTGCATTTTTTTTTTGTCCTTTCTAGTTGCCAATTTCACTATTTCTTGTTGCAAATTTCAACACTCCCTCTCAGCAAGAAAGGAATTCAATATATCCCCATCCGGTACCTTTGGAATGTTCTGCATGCTACACTTCTCTAGTGTTGTTTGCACCTGCAAATCCTGAAACTAAATAGCCTCCGAACAACTTACTCAGTATAATGCATCTGTCATCAGAGTCTTCTGACTACTGCTAGCTACTACACCTGTCTAGTACTGGATTCTCTGCGCTGCTGCTGACATCTACATCCGTGCCCTTTGAACTATTTATAACTTTGATTTGTAATCCAGTATTTGACATCCGTCACTCTGATTTATGTCTTGCTGACATCTGACTACATCAATCTAACTGATCCTTCCTACTACTATTGTACTGTAAGCTCCTCGTAGCCAGGTTCGATCCATGAGACACGCCATCTCAATGGACCTTGCCCAAATTTCTTATCTTGGGATTATGTCTACATATCACCCCACCTTACACCTCGACGTATGGATGCTCCCTCTTCCCATTTGGCTCAAAATTTCCCCCTCATGGAGGTCTCTGCTTGAGTGGACACTTCCACTTAGTCTCCTCTCTGCTTCTCCAATTGTGGCAGCTACTCCACAACCTTCTGAGACTGCTTATCATAAGGATGCATGTTGAGAGGTAATTTATGCTCCCTCTAAACCACCAAGTCTCTAAATTCTGCCTTTCTCCTCAAAGCTTTGCATGCATCTGGTACCTCAATTACATATAGGTTCTTGACTCGCGCACAGTGTAATTGTCCCAACGTTACAAAAAGTTTCTAAAAAGGAGTTGATTTTAAATCGATGATATCTCCCTCATCCGAGCTCCTATTCGACCGATTTTTTTTCCCATTTGGGTATATTTTCGCGAGGAATCCTTTTTTCCTTTTTTTTTTTTTTACACCAAAATATTCAAATATTATTTGCAAACTCGCCGCCCAAAAAATTCCTGCTCTGATACCATGTAGAAAATCTAACCAACGAGATTCAATCTAATCTTGTAATCTACTAAAACAAGATATTGAATCCTTCCTACAATTTGTGGAAACAAGACACGATCGCACAATCACATATAAGTAAGAGAAATAGATTATCAATCGCACAACAACATGATGTATTTAGGGAAAGAAACTGCTCAAAACCCCTCTATCTCTATTGTGTATTAAGTCAAGGAATCATGAAACAATACATTAATGCTTAATCTCTCATGAGATTCTCCAGCACTATGTCAATTGTCTCTCGTTGATATAGGCAAACTCGGTCTAGTACTTAGCCAATTCTCATCCTTACTTCAGCCTACCTTGCTCATGCAATTCCTAGGGAATCAACTCCTTATTAATTAGGAAAATCAGTCTTCCTTGATTGCGCAATCCATCATGGCATCCTAATGACTTTATAATTGCACATGGGAAATTTTCTCTGAATACAACTGATAGTTATGTTCCCTTTAACCTCTGTCTCAACTGGGTATTCCTCGAAACTGATATGCATGAAACTATTAATAGCAAATTATCAGTTATATGATTGATCACTCATTGTGAATTAAATCTAATTTAATTCACTAGACCTCTCACTAGCTCATCACTCGGTTAGAACTAGTTAAACTGATTTTAACTCATTTAATCGAGTTAATTACACTTGCACCCCACTAATGCATCAACTTCAACTGGACCTCAAAAATATTAGAATCCCTCTAGATGCCTCATCTTAGACCCTCAAGTACTTGAATTTCTTAAGCTAACTCGGTCATCATGACTTAATTAACTGACACAAGTTGTTATGAGATGAAATTACAATTTATTGTCCAATTTATTTAAGGGAAAAATAAATTAGACGCCCCACATTCCTCACTCATGGTGCATCAAAATTCCTCACCAGTGTGGGTGCATTTTTTTTTGTCCTTTTTGGTTTCCAATCTCACTATTTCTTGTTGCAAATTCAACATTTCATAATTTGATGTAGCCTTCACACAAAGACACCATTGAAATCACATGCCCAGATTCTCATGAGAAACCTCTCTTAAGCTTGATCTGCCAGAAGAGAACCAACAATATTCCATCCTACTTCCTAGCGCAAACTGACCATTAAGGTATGCAACATTATTTTGAACCCTCACATGATGATCTTTCTCTTGGAGGATGATCATGACCTCCCTTTAGCAACCCTTACTCAGCCCTCGTACTCGACCTACTTTAGGACTACATCTCTCTTCACCCCCTTGATGTGCCAGATAGTGGGAATACATGTCAAACATGCTAAGATGTGCCAAGTGATAAGGCATGCCAAGATGTGCAAGGGTGTGTCAATGCGTGTCAGGGACTGTCAAGACAACAAAAGGGAGAAAAAAGTTAAACTACAAGGAAATTAACACATAAGAGGGTTAATAAGTCATCAATTTACCTTTTCCAAGAGGGGCATGCTAGGCACACCAACACTAGGTGCCAAGTGAAAAGTCTTAGTGCATTCTAAGTGCCAAGTATTCCTTTGTTGCTTCTCATCTACTTTCCAACAATTGATAATCACAAATAAATTTAATATTAAACCATGCCAAATCATACCAAGGCATCTCAACGTATTCCATACATGCTAAGACTTTCCAAGCACCAACATGTGCCAAGCACCAATATGTGTTAGGGACTAGTGTTATGCATGTTATGAAGTGGAAGGGAATGTTGAAGAGTGCTAAGGTGTGCTAGAGAGTAATAATGAATGTTGATGAGTGTTAAGGATTACTAGGAAAAAATATTAAGGGAGCACTAGTGAAAAATTCATGGAAGTTGATGAATACGAGGAACGTGTGCCAGAATTAATGAGTGTTAGTTGTCATGCCAAGGAGGGACTGACAAGGTATGCTAAGCATTGGTAAGGCATGCTAGGGAATATTAAGGCATGTCAAGAATTCCCAAAGTGTGCTTGGGAGTTCCAGGGTGTGCTAATTATATCACGTGCCAATTAATAGTGCCAAGATATGCCAATACATGGTAGGTGCTAAGGATGTGGTGCAGGGTGCCAAGGTATGTCAATATGTGTCAAGGCAACAAAAGGAAGAACCAATAAGAGGGTTAATAAGTCAAGACTTTATCTTTTTGAAAAGGGGCATGCTAGGCACACTAATAATAGGTCCCAATACATGCCAAGTGGCATTGTGTGCCAAGTGCTAATGTATGTCAATGCATTCAACGAAGGTGTTCTAGGGCATGCTAGGGACTATATGCAGCATGACAACACATGCTAGGAGAGTTCCATGTTGTGCTAGCGCATGCCGCCATGTGCATGGGCGTCATTTTCATCACGATATGTTCTAGGTATAAATATGTTCCAATACATGTGGGGTGCTAAGAAATGTTAGTGTGTGCCAAAGCATTAATTTAAGGCGTGCCCAGATTGGTGAGGATCGTTAGGTCTTTCTCATTAATAGAAATGTCAAAGCTTGATTATGTATTAAATAATATATTTCCTACACACAATAGTGGAAATTTATCTAAAGGGAATTTGCTAGATAATAAACTTAATATATATGAATCATGTGTTGACTCATAGGAAATCTCTATTCGACTAGTCATTACTTGAGGGAAATGATAAACACTAATTACTTCTAAAAAAATTGACTGACCCGAACCACTATGGCCTTGGACATATTATAAAAAATACTCCACAATAATGGTATTAAATCATTAACTTTTGACAAAAAATATTTTAACAGGCACATAGCATCATCAAAAACTCATTGGAATGATCAATGATGACGGGCATTTTTTGACCGTCACCAAAAGTAACCAAAAGTGCATTGGTGAGGGTCATTAAAAGTTCGTCACTAGAAGTGTCACCAAAGAGAGAATTAGTGATGGGCCTTTAACGACCCTCACCAAAAGTCTCACTGAAAATGTCTTTGGTGACGGACCATAAAGGACCATCACTATATACACTTATAGTGACAGTTTTTTAATTATCAATGATGACAGACATTTTTTGACCATCACCAAAAGTAACAAAAAGAGCATTGGTGAGGGTCATTAAAAGTTCGTCACTAGAAGTGTCACCAAAGAGAGAATCAGTGATGGGCCTTTAACAACCCTCACCAAAAGTGTCATTGAAAATGTCTTTGGTGACGGACCATAAAGGACCATCACCATATACACTTACAGTGACGGTTTTTTAAGGACCATCACCATATGTGACATTGGTGACGGACCTTAAAGGTCTGTCACAAGCATGACCCTCACCAATGTGCTTTTTTCTTGTAGGTGGCCCTCTTTTCTCATCCTGGTCTTACACTGAACCCTTCTTTCCTGGTGTTGTGTAACCAGCTCCAAAAATAGAAGAAAAGAGATATCAATGCCTTAGAAATAAGCCACTTCGAGGGGGCAACCTCCAATACATTACATAAATGAAAAATTCTTGGATGATACAATTTACAAAACCTCCTTTCTATATATAGGAGTCCATGGGGCCATAATGTAATCCTAGTGGGCCACAATGTAATTCTAGCCAACCTAACAATAATAATTTAAGGGCACAATAATAACAAAATGGGGGTTACAAGGGTACAATAATAACAATAAGGGGGTTACACTAACAACAATAAGGGACTATACTAGTCATATAGGGACCTAACATGCCGCTCTCCTTCAAAAAAGTGTTGTCCTCAACGCTTGAGTAGCTCTGGGTGCTTCTGTATAAAATTCTCATCCTCCCATGTAGAATCTTCAGTGGGTAAGTTTTTCCACTTGATGAGATACTCTGAAATTGATCGATTCCGTAGTTGTCGAGTTCTTGTTTCCGTGACCGCTTCAGGTTCCAATATGATTTTTCCTTCCTCATCAAGTTCTGGCAATATTGTTTGAAATGGAAGATTTTCACCTATAACCTTCTTTAAGCATGAAACATGGAAAATTGGATGCACTCGTGAAGAAGCAAGAAGCTCCAATTTGTATGCCATAGTACCAATATTTTGCAATACCTTGTAAGGACCATAGTACTTTGGCGATAATTTATTATCCTTCTTAGCTTTCTTGAGGGACATTTGTTTATATGGTTGTAGCCGTAAAAATACCCAATCTCCTACATCAAAACTTCTCTCGCTGTGATGTTGATCTGCCTGTTGTTTCATTCGATTTTGTGCCAAATTCAGGTTATCCTTTAAGAGTTGGAGAACTTCTTGCTGATGCTCGATGTGATCTTCCACTACTTGAACCTTCGAATTTTCCCTTAAAGATGATGTGATCAATGGTGGATGATATCCATAAAGTGCCATAAATGGGGTCATTTTTGCTGCAGTATGGAAGGAAGTGTTATACCACCATTCAGCGAGAGGTAACCACTTGACCCATTGTGTTTGTTTATCAGATACAAAATAAAGAAGATATCCTTCCAAATGGGATCTCTGTCGCTCACAATAACCCTTGGGTTTCCATGTAGCTTTTGAATTGTGTCCATAAATGTAGTAGCAACTGTACTTGCTTTAAATGGATGAGATAATGAAAAAAAGTGTGCATACTTGGTAAGTCTATCAACTACCACCATGATGACACTCTTTCCTTCGGACTTAGGTAAACCTGTGATAAAATCCATTGAAATCTCCTCCCAACGTTGACTTGAAATGGATAAAGGTTGTAGAAGTCCTGGGGTCTTAATTGTTTCCACTTTATTCTGCTGGCAAACCAAACATTCCGCCACAAACTTTTGAATATCAGATTTAAGGCCATCCCAAAAAAATTCTTTCTTCACCCTGTGGTAAGTTTTTAAAAATCCTGAATGTCCTCCTAAAGGAGAAGTGTGCAATTCCATAAGAATCTTTTGTTTTAGTTGGGAATTCTTACAAAGATATAAGCGATATTTGTACCATAAGGAATCATTTTTCCAACTAAATGTATCAGATGTACTAGGATCTTGCTGCAACTTTTGAATGAGTGTCCATATATCTTTTTCCTTCTTCCATTCATCTCTTGCTTCAGTTATCCAATCTGGTTGGATAATAGAAATGGCACAAAGCAATGCTTCCACCTCTTCATTCTTTCTTGAGAGTGCATCTGCAACAACATTAAGCTTTCCTCTTTTGTATATTATTTCAAAGTCATAACCCAACATCTTTGTGACCCATTTTTTCTGCTCTTCTGAAGATAGTCTTTGTTCCAAAAAGTGTTTAAGACTATCATGATCAGTTTTTACCTTGAAGTGTCTTCCCATTAGGTAAGTTCTCCATTTCTTTAGTGTATGCAGTATTGCTAACATTTCCTTCTCATAAATAGGTTTCTGTAAATACTTTCCTTTGATTGGACGACTTTCAAAAGCAATGGGTCTTCCTTCTTGCATTAAAACCGCACCAATTCCATTTCCTGAGGCATCACATTTCACAATAAAGGTTTTCGTGAAGTCTGGCGTAGCTAAGACCGGTGCTAGGCACATTGCCTCTTTAAGATGTGCAAAGGCCTTAGTTGCTTCAGGAGTCCATGAAAATGCATCTTTCTTCAATAATGTTGTTAGAGGTGCTGCTATTCTCCCATAATTCTTAACAAACTTGCGATAATACCCCGTTAACCCGAGAAATCCTCGCAACTGCTTTATGGTTGTGGGGACTTTCCATTCCTTAATGGATTTAATTTTGTTAGGGTCTACTTTAACACCCTCGTGAGATATAATATGACCTAGATATTCCACCTCTTTTACTCCAAAGAAACATTTGGATGTTTTTGCATATAATTGTTTCTCCTACAATAGTTTGAGCACCCTGTCAACATGTTCAACATGATCCTTCCAAGACCTACTATAGATTAGTATATCATCAAAAAATACTAGCACAAATTTTCGAAGGAAGGGTTTGAAAATGGAATTCATCAACCCTTGAAATGTAGAAGGTGCATTGGTAAGGCCAAAAGGCATGACCAAAAATTCATAATGACCCTAATGAGTTCGAAATGTTGTTTTTGGAATATCTTCAGTCTTCATTCTAATTTGATGATATCCTGAACGAAGATCCAACTTGGTAAAATAAATTGCTCCATGTAATTCATCCAATAATTCATCAATCACAGGAATGGGAAATTTGTCTTTAATGGTGAGCTTATTGAGCTCCCTATAATCCAGACACATTCGCCATGATCCATCCTTCTTGTCTACCAATACTACAGGAGCAGAGAAAGAACTTTGACTAGGTTGAATTATACTCGCCTCTAACATTTCTGCAATCATACGTTCAATTTCGCTCTTTTGGACATAAGGATATCTATAAGGCCCGATGTTTGGAGGAACACTTCCTGGAATCAAATGAATAGCATGATCATGATCACGAATAGGTGGGAGTCCTTTGGGAGTTTTAAACACCTTGGAATGATTGTCCAAGACTTGTTGGAGATCTGCAGAAATAGATGATTTTGATGTTGGAACTTCTAGTGAGCATAATTGTGCAATTACGCCTCGCTGTTCTTTCTTTAGAAGCTTTGTCTTGACATTAGAGCTTATTATCCTTCCTGGCTTCCCTGCGATACCCCGTAATTCGACTTCCTTTCCTTCTGAAAAAAATTTCAAGAAAAGTTCTTGAAAATTAAAAGCTACCGTCCCCAAAGATTGTAACCATTGTACTCCTAGTACAACATTCGCACCTCCCATAGGAATGGAAAGCATTGGACTAGTCAATACATATTCCCCCATGGTTAGCTTGATATTATGGCATTTTCCAGAGCAATTTATAGTTCCTCCATTTGCAACCATCACTTGACATTTTGGTGCTCGGTATAGGAAACAATTTAATTCCTTGGCTACCTTACAATGAATAAAATTATGGGTGCTACCTGAATCAATCAACACTATTACCTTTTTCTTCTTGATATGTCCTTCTATCTTGAGAGTTTGAGGAGTGGTAATTCCTGCCAGTGCATTACACGATATGGTCAAATTCATTTCTTCCTCTTCTAGGGCTGGTTCCTGGTGTATATCCTCTTCTTGTTCATTTTCTTCTTCCTCTTCACAATCTATGTAAAATAATTTCTTCTCAAGACACTTATGACCTTTAGTGTATTTGCTATCACAACTGTAGCAAAGCCCTTTTTCTCTTTTTTCTTCCAATTGTTGTGGTGTCAACCTTGTAGGTTGTGGAAATCTAGGCGTAGCAACACTTCCTTCTTTATAGAATTGAGTGGTAGGCTTCCTTGTCACCATTATTTTACATTCAACTTTTCTTGCCAACCTGAATGCCTTCTCCAATGAATCCAGTTCCAAAACGCGAACTTCATGTTGGATGTTATCCTTTAAAGTGTCTATGAAGAGATCGATCCCGTGTTCCTCTGGAATATCAGTTACCCTTATAATCAATTTTTGGAATTCCTCAATGTGCTGCCCCACTAAACCCTTTTGTTTGAGATTTATCAATTGGCTAAAGAAGGTGTTGCTCTTTGTATCCTCATAATGTGCTATCATTTATTCCGTAAAAATTGACCAAGTGACAATTTTTTTACGGGAGCAAAGCCATTGATACCATACAAATGTATTTTGTTCTAAATGTAAAGTTGCAATGCGTACCTTTTGTGTGTTTTGTACGTTATGGAGATCAAAATATTGCTCCATCTCTAGTATCCATGTTACAGGATCCTTTCCATCAAACTTCCTCATATCCATCTTTGGAATATGGTGGTTCTTCCCGCCAACATTAGAGTTTATGAAATCACAATTAAAATTTATTTTGTTCTCATCATGAGGTTCTTCTACTATCTTTTCACCATTAGGAAACATTTCTTGTATCAACTTTGTCAAACCTTCGATGTATGTTTTTAGATCATTCTTCATGTTTTCCATGTTGTATTTCATGTCATCCATCTTAGCTTCCATGCCAGCTTCCATGCCATCCATCTTAGCTTCCACACCATCCATCTTAGCTTCCACGCCTTTCTTCAAAACTTCCATTTCATTTTTTGTCGCTCTTTGCGAGAGTGAAATTTGTTGCACTTGCTCTTGTAATTTTGATAGATCATGTTGCAATTCTTCATCTTCATGAGTCATAGTAGACCCTTCTGAAGGCTTAATGGGTGTTGAATTACTTTTACGAGGCATATTTTAGAACCCAATACTGATATCTATTCTACAATATGCCCTTGGAATCAATTCAAATTGATTCTTCAAACAAGACTTATGCAATTCGGAAAAAAAATACACACCTTTTTCTTGCTTTTGAGGAGCTCGATATTGAAATTGGATTATCTTTGTGATTGCAGCACTTCAATATCTGAAATTCAGCAATGAAATACCCCTCTGAATTATCTTTTGAATGCCACAGGTCTGACCTGATTTGGATTCTCCAAGACAAATTTGTGTCCAATCTCCCACAATGACCTAATTATGGACTGGTTCAGTAGAGCGAACTTGTACGAATTGCCACGTGTCACTGTTTTGTCCTTTGTCTCTGAAATTGATAGCGAAGAAACTTCAGTCTGTGTACTTGCGACCACTTTTGACGGAACTTCAATCTGAGGCCCAGAGACAGAGTTATTGAAGTTTTCCCACGATCACCTCTTTGAGATGCAATTCAGGAGCCTGAAAAAGCACTACCTTCCACAGATCATATCTCCAAAAATATTGCGAACCAAGCTCTGAAATTTTTTGAAGAATTTCCTCAGGATTTCAGCTTCGCACCATAAGAATTTCAGACTCTGAACCTTCGTACAAAAAAATTTATAGCGCAAATTCCACGATGACCTGTTTATGAGCCTGAAAAAATACCTAACTTCCACAGATGATATCTCCTCAAATATTGCGAACCAAGATCTGAAATTTTTAGACAACCTTCCTCAAGATTTCAGATTCGCACCCTAAAAATTTCAGCTTCTGAAGCTTCGTAGAAAAAAATTTATAGCGAAAATGCCACGATGACCTGTTTGGAGCAGCGAAACCCTAGAATCCAAAGCTCTGATACCAAATGTTGTGTAACCAGCTCCAAAAAGAGAAGAAAAGAGATATCAACGTCTTAGAAATGAGCCACTTCGAGGGGGAAACCTCCAATACATTACATAAATGAACAATTCTTGGATGATACAATTCACAAAACCTCCTTTCTATATTTAGGAGTCCATGGGGCCATAATGTAATCCTAGTGGGCCACAATGTAATCCTAGCCGACCTAACAATAATAATTTAAGGGCACAATAATAAAAAAATGGGGGTTACAAGGGTACAATAATAACAATAAGGGGTTACACTAACAACAATAAGGGACTATACTAGTAATATAGGGACCTAACACCTAGTAACCAACAACCAAAGCAAAACAAATCAAACAAACAAACCTTGTGCTTATAACTAGCCGAACATCTTAACATTTGAGCCTCAAAGAAATATATACTTTGACTATTATAGAGAGATCCCTCTCTAGACCCAAGAGGGCTAGATCCTGAGGTCCGAAAGTGGTTTGATGTTGTCTCATCTTTTGGTCTTGCCAATCTGGCCAAAACATGGGAACCCCAACACTTCCCAGGTTGTAATCTACAATTTAAAATAAGTTGTAATGTTGCAGAGCTATCTTTGCATCACAAAAATAATAAAATTATGGTTTTATCCATTTACGGGTTTCCACATATATATGGTGTCAATATGTGTTTTTATTATGTGTTGATGTGATGTTTTGGTTTGCTTATTACTTTTTCACATATTCAATCTGCTGGTCATTATTTGTTAAGTTGCTTATGCAACGTTTCAATTAATGAGATTAATGAAAATAATTTTAATATCCAAGCATGGACTAAACCAATTCACCCTCTTAGTTTAGTCAAGTTTTCATCAAAATGTATGAATTTTAATTGGTATAGTTGAGTAGTTTTCCATACTTGTCATACACTTTTGGGCATGAATTGGTGGGGAATTTGGCGTAAAGAGTGGGTTAGGTTTGCATTCTTATCTCCATTTCATGATTTCTCAAGTTGCGAAACTGTACTCCAACAAATAGAAGAAAAGAGATATCAACGCCTTAGAAATTGTTAGAAAATTATATATTACAGAGCAATGTAACACATAAAATATGCGGAAAATACAAGCACACAAAACACATAAAACTAGAGAGACACAGATATACGTGGTTCACCCAGTTTGGGCTACGTCCACCCCGAACAGCCAGTCCTTCCTTTCTATTATCCAACAAAAATGAAGAGACAAAACCTACAACATATCCGCTATAATATCCTCTGTTCTCTCTCACAGTCTCCCTCTCTGTTTCTCGCTCCGAGAATACACATACAATGCACAGCCGCAATACAATGCCCTCATAAAAGCGAGGGGTTGCCTTCTAGGGAAAAAAACCCTAATCTAAACATAACTTCTACCATCAGATCATTTGCCTAATGAATGGCCCAGATTGACTAGAAATTACTATACTTTTATAAGGCAATTTTACATCTGTTTTTCGCTCCGGGGGCGCTGCCCCCGAAAACCCCCTGGACCCCCCACGGAAGAGATTAATTACGGGCGGTACTGCCACCCTTTTAAGGTAAAGGGGTCCAATGTTGTGATACAAAGTAAACAAGATAATCAGGCTCCACACCCAACAATCTCCCACTTGGAGACTGATTGTAGCAACTCCACCGCTGCTTCATTTGCTGGACAATGACTCCTCTTTGGACTTGGCTATTTCTCATCTTCATCGTCATCCTTGAAGACCAATTGAAACTGAGCATGTTCTCAATTTCTCCCTGGTTACAACTTTTGTTAGCATATCTGCAGGATTCTGGCTAGTGTGTATCTTTTCCAGCTTCAACTCTCCATCTTCCAATACTAACCGTATGAAATGGTACTTGATATGTATGTGTTTAGTCCTGGAATGAAATGTTGAGTTCTTTGCAAGATGAATAGCACTTTGGCTATCACTGTATAGTGTGCCCATATCATGCTTCTTACCCAATTCATCCATAAACCTTTGTAACCAAATCATTTCTTTACTAGCCTCCGTAGCAGCAACATACTCGGCTTCTGTTGTTGAAAGTGCAACAACACTTTGGATTTTTGAAACCCAACTGACAGTTGTTCCACCTACAGTAAATACATATCCTGTAGTGCTCCTCCTGTTATCTCTGTCACCTGCCATATCTGCATCAACATATCCCCGTAGAGCAATGTTTGAACCACCAAAGCATAATGCTTGATTTGTGGTACCTCTCAAATATCTGAGAATCCATTTTACTGCCATCCAATGTTCTTTTCCTGGATTATTCATGTACCTGCTTACAACTCCCACTGCATGTGCAATATCAGGCCTTGTGCAGACCATCGCATACATTAAGCTTCCAACTGCTGATGCATATGGAACTTTAGACATATAATCCATGTCTTCTTGGGTCTTTGGGCACATCTCCTTACTAAGTTTGAAATGGCTAGCAAAAGGTGTACTAACTGGTTTTGCATTCTGTATATTAAATCTTTTCAACACCTTTTCTATGTACTCATTCTGAGACAGTGTTAATTTGCGATTTTTCCTGTCTCTAGTTATCCTCATACCAAGGATTTTTTTTGTAGCTCCCAAATCCTTCATTGCAAATGAATTTGCCAATTTTCTTTTGAGCACATTTATTTCCTGCATGTTAGACCCTGCAACAAGCATGTCATCTACAATACAATAACAATAATAATATAGCTACCATAATTTTGCCTTTTTAGATAAACACAATGATCAGAGTGACATCTAGTATAACCTTGTTCAGACATAAACTTGTCAAATTTTAGATACCACTGCCTTGGAGCCTGTTTTAAGCCATACAAGCTCTTCTTTAACCTGCACACCAATTTTTCTTTTCCTTTGACCTCATATCCTTCTGGTTGCTGCATGTATATCTCTTCCTCCAAATCTCCATGGAGAAATGTTGTCTTTACATCTAACTGTTCAAGATGTAAATCTTCCGCCGCTACAAGACTTAAGATAGTTCTGATTGAATTCATCTTAACAACAGGAGAAAATATTTCATCAAAATCAATACCTTTCTTCTGTGCAAACCCCTTCACCACAAGTCTAGCTTTGTACCTCTGTTTTCCTCCATCTTCTTCCTTCAGCCTGTAAACCCATTTATTCTGCAATGCAGTTTTACCTGCAGGCAACTTGATTAAGTCCCAATTCTAGTTATGCATTAAGGAGTCCATCTCTTCTTCCATGGCTAGCTCCCACTTCTTCCTGCTTTCAACCTGCATTGCTTCTTCATAACATTCAAGTTCACCAGAATCAGTCAACAATAAATAATATAATGAAGGAGAGTATCGTTCAGGGGGTCTACTCATCCTGGTAGATCTTCTAACACCACTTTCAGGTGTTTGAGCTGCCTATTGTTGTTGTGGTGGTTGTTGCTGCTGTGGTTGTTGATTATTATTGTTTTCAGGCACCTTTACTTTTTCAGATATCTCATCAAGAACCGCGTATTCCTTGCTTTCTTTTTCCTGTTTCTTTTCCTGCAACTGATTCTTATACAAGACCTTTTCATTGAATATTACATATTTGCTCCTAATGATTTTGTGATTTTCATAATCATATAAGAGATATCCAAAATCATTAACACCATATCCAATAAAGGTACATTTCTTTGATTTTGCCTCAAGCTTTGTTCTATTTTCTTTATTAATATGGACAAAGGCCTCACAACCAAAAGGCTTTAAAAAAGAGTAGTTTTCCTTTTTACCTGTCCATGCTTCCTCTGGAATACCACCATCCAAGGAACTTGAAGGCCCTCTGTTTATTAGATAAACAACAGTATCTACAGCATCTGCCCAAAATTGTAAAGGCAATCCCGCATGCAATCTCATGCACCTTGCACGCTCCATGATTGTTCTGTTCATCCTTTCTGACACACCATTTTCTTGTGGTGTTCTTGGAACTGTCTTCTCTCTACGAATTCCATGCTCTGAACAGTACCTATCAAACTCTTTGCCGCAATATTCACCTCCATTGTCTGATCTGAGACACTTCAACTTCTTTCCTGTCTCAATCTCAACCAAAGCTTTCCATTTCTTGAAAGTATCAAATACATCAGATTTATTTTGAATACAATAAATCCATGTTTTTCTAGTTGCATCATCAATAAATGTAACATAATAACGAGAGCCACCGAGAGATGATACCTGAGCAGGTCCCCATACATCTGTATGCACAAGCTCCAATTTTTCGCTCTTCTTTTCTTTCCCAACTCTGAGAAATATGACTCTCTTCTATTTTCCATAAATGCAATTCTCACAGAAATCCAAATCAACATTCTTCAAACCTGGCAGCAAATTTCTTGAGTGAAGAATTTTCATCCCCTTCTCACTCATGTGTCTGAGCCTATGATGCCATAATGTTGCATCTGCTCCTTCTGAATTTAAAGCATTAACAGAGTTAGAAATATCATTGCATAAATACAATGTACCAAAATTTTCACCTTTTGCTATTATCAGCGCTCCTTTGTTGACCTTCTAAGTTTTATCTGTGAAAGTTGTCACAAAACCTTCACTGCCTAACTGCCCTGTTGAAATCGGATTTTTCTTCAGATCTAGAACATGCCTTACCTCCTTTAGTAGCCATTGGTTTCCATTCTGTTGTTTTACAATAACTTTACCCATTCCAACAATTTTACAGGGTTTATCATCACCCAAACGAACTTGTCCAAAATCTCCTTGAACATAGTCATGAAAATATTTCTTATCATGTGTGGCATGGAATGAAGCCCCTGAATCTACAACCCAAGAATCAGTAACATTTTCGAAAGAAAGAATCAAAGCATCTTGTAACACATCACTTGTCACATTTTCTTCATGATTGTTTTCTTGCTGTGTGTCTCCTTCTTTTCCCTTCCGAGATCTACAGTCTTTCTTTAGGTGTCCTTTCTTTCCGCAATTCCAGCACACTATCCCCGATCTGGACTTGGATTTGCCTTTCCTTGATTTACTGCGATATCCCGAGCTCTTTCCTCTTTCCATTCTTCTTCCCCTAGACTCTGCACTCAAAGCATTACCTGATGTCTCACCGGAGCTTTTTCGTCGCATTTCCTCGCTAAGGATAGCACCGACAACATCATCAAACTTTAAAGTACTAGATCCAGAGACAGAGTTACTAATGGCCATTACTAAACCATTCCAACTCTCTGGCAATGAGCACAAGAATAAAAAAGCTCTAACTTCATCATCAAATTTTACCCCTACAGAACTTAACTGACTGGTAACTGTATTAAATTCATTTAAATGGTCTACAACAGATCCACCTTCCGACATCTTCATATTAAATAGTCGTTTCATAAGAAATACCTTGTTTGAGGCCGAGGGTTTTTCATATAGTTTCGCCAACGCCTGCATCAAACCCTCTTTTGTTGTTTCCTTCAAAATATTGAAGGCGACTGACGCCGCAAGACACAATTGTACTGTTCTGAGTTCCTTTCTATCAAGAATGTTCCATTCCGCGTATGTCATGGCCGTCGGCTTCTTTGTTTTTTCGCTCAATGGTAGGTACAGATCTTTCTGATACAGATAATATTCCATCTGCATCTTCCATAGCGGAAAGTTTTGGCCGTTAAATTTCTCGACCCTAAACTTACCATCTTCCGCCATTGCTCCCACTCGAACCAGGAACCCTTATTTCCTACAAATTTATCAGCCAAATATACCTTCGGCTCTGATACCAGTTGTTAGAAAATTAAATATTACAGAGCAATGCAACACATAAAATATGCGGAAAATAAAATCACACAAAACTAATAAAACTAGAGAGACACAGATATATGTGGTTCACCCAGTTTGGACTATGTCCACCCCGAACAGCCAGCCTTCCTTTCTATTATCCAACAAAATGAAAATACAAAACCTATAACAGATCGGTTGTAATATCCTCTGTTCTTTCTCACAGTCTCCCTCTCTGTTTCTCGCTCCGAGAATACACATACAATGCACAGCCACAATACAATGCCCTCATAAAAGCGAGGTGTTGCCTTCTAGGGAAAAAAACCCTAATCTAAACATAACTTCTACCGTCAGATCATTTGCCTAATGAACGGCCCAGATTGACTAGAAATTACTATACTTTTATAAGGAAATTTTACATCTTTTTTTAGCTTTGGGGGCGCTGCCCCCGAAAACCCCCGCCGGGGGGGGGGCTCCAAAAAGCGCTGCCGCCCCCCCCCCCTGGACCCCCCAGGGCAACGATTAATTACGGGCGGCGTTGCCGCCCCATTTAAGGTACAGGGGTCCAATGTTGTGATACAAAGTAAACAAGATAATCAGGCTCCACACCCAACAGAAATAAGCCACTTCAAGGGGGAAACCTCCAATACATTACATGAATGAACAATTCTTGGATGATACAAATGACAAAACCTCCTTTCTATATATAGGAGTCAATGGGGCCACAATTTAATCCTAGCCGACCTAACAATAATAATGTAAGGGCGCAATAATAACAATATGGGGGTTACAGGGGTACAACAATAACAATAAGGGGGGATACACTAAGATAATAAGGGACTACACTATTAATATCAGGACTTAACATGCCCCTCTCCTTCAAACAAGTGTTGTCCTCAATGATTGCTTATTTCTCGATGCTTCTGTATAAAATTCTCATCCTCCCATGTGGAATCTTCTACAGGAATGTTCTTCCACTTGCTGAGATACTCTGAAATTGATCGTACTTGTCGAGTTCTTGTTTTTGTGACTTCTTCAGAACTTCTTTCGATGTGATGTTGATCTTCCTGTTGTTTCATTAGATTCTTCACCAAAGTTAGGTTATCCTTTGAGAGTTAAAGAACTTGTTGTTGATGCTCGATGTGATCTTCCACTAATTTATCATCCATATTAGCTATTTTTTTATCCTTCAAACCATCCAACTTAGCCTCCATTTATGCTTTTATACCATCTATCTCATCTTTGGTTGCTCTTCGTAAGATCGAAATTTGTTGCACTTGGTACCGTAATTTTGATATCTCATACTGCAATTCTTCCTCTTCATGCTTCACAGTATAGCTTTTTGAGGGCTTAATGGGTATGGAATTATTTTTTGGAGGCATTATAGAACCCAATATGCCCTTGGAATCACTTCAAACTGCATTTTCAAACAGATGTTATGCAATTTTAAAAACCAAATACACACCTTTTTCTTGCTTTTGAGAAGCTTGATATTGAAATTGAATTATCTCTTTGATTTTGGATCTTCAATACCTGACATTCAGCTCTGAAATAGCCCTTTGAATATTCTTTCAAATGTCACAGGTCTGACCTAATTTGAATTCTTGAAAACAAAGTTATTCCCAATCTTCTACGATGACCTAATTATGGACTAGTTCAGTAGAGAGAACTTGTACGAATTTCCACGTGTCACTGTTTGCTCCTTTGGCTCTGAAATTTATAGACAAGAAACTAAATTATGTGTACTTCCAGCCACTTTTTACAAAATTCTAATCTGATTCTTAGAGAGAGAGTTATGAATATTTTCCCACGATCATCTCTTTGAGATGAAATTCAGGAGCCTGAAAAAGGCCTAACTTCCACATATCATATCTCCGAAAATTTTGCAAACCAAGCTTTGAAATTTTTTTACGATGTTCCTCAGGATTTCGGCTTCACGCTCTACAAATTTCAGGTTCTAAACCTTCTTAGAAACAAATTTATAGCAAAAATTCCACGATGACCTGTTTGGTGCAGCAAAACCATAGAATCCAAAGCTCTGATACCAAATGTTGTGAAACCAACTCCAAAAATAGAAGAAAGGAGATATCAATGCCCAGGGCTATGCCGATTTATAAGAGGCAACTCTCCATTACATATTACATGAATGAAAAAAATCTTGATGATATAAATGACAAAACCCTTTCTACATAGCAGGAGTCTGGGTGGGGCCACAATGTAATCCTAGCCGACCCAACAATAATAATTTCAGGGCACAATAATAAAAACAGAAGCCACATAAGCAAACACAATAACAATAAATACATTAAGATAATATGACCATTGTTAATTATTAACATAGTAATTAATATTTTAAGTTGCCCCTATATCTCAGTCTTATGTGACCCTCACACAGCTGTTGCTTTAGGCAATGAAAATTACAGGGAAACCTCACCAGTTTTTCCGTATTTTACTCATGATGCTCACCTGACATTACTCCCTTTCTGTTTATTTTCTGCTGCTCACCATCCTTTTCCCATCCAGTTCCACATAGGGTTATCCTTCCCCTTCTCTTTTCCACATCTTGGGTCGGGCTTGGAACGATTCCACATAGGTTGACACAACTAAAAATAAAGTAAAAATAAAAAGACCACTCTCAACAGGAAATCTACCAAAAAATGAAAAAGATGGTCGGAACATTCAAATTTCGCACATGGAAAAAAATCGAACATGATCTCTACCCCTTATTCATGGCCATCACCCTAGTTCCTATGGGCCCTAGATGAGCCCCATCCATCACTAAGTAACCCATGATTGTTCCAACCCTTGGTGGGAAATGAACTGTCCCACCTCAAGGGGGTATCCACTACTACATATCACACATCATGCTTTCCATCCCCTAGAGCCTTTAGCAGTTATGAAAAAATATCAATCAAAGGAAAAAGGCATATGAATAAGGGTGGAAAAACAAAGGTTAGGGTAACTCATGCACCACTATTTTCTCCCTCCTACACTCATATACCCAGGTGTGGGATTCCCTTGTTATAGCTACCCAGTGTACCTTGACATGTGGTCCATATGTTTCCCTTAATCCCCACTCCATTCCATCATCATACCAATTTCCACGTACCTCTTAAATGATGTACTATGTACATGCCACCCCCTTTATAGGTTGAAACCACATAATAGGGTCCTTGGATAACCTCCTTTTGAGCTTGGAGACATTTATACTTTCCAAAGCCCACTATGGATGGGAATGCCACCATGAAGTGCCCCATGTATCCCATAAATTGTAAGAATTATTACTTGATTATTATAATTATTTTTTGTATTGAATGGCATGGGGACACTTTAGACCTTATGCAGGATTGTAGGTGGGTCTTCATTTAGGGCTTGGTCTCCCTATATGGGGTCCTAGTCCTCGAGAGGGCCACATTGGCACTTATAGGGTGAGCGTTGAGATTCATGTGCCTTCACCATAACAAATATCACTTCATGGATCCCAAGAAGTGTTCATTGATTGCTCGTGTTCCACCTTTTGGATGAGGATGATGTACCTGGTCCACCATGCCCAATAGGCTCCACAATTGTACCATACACTTGGAAAATGTTCCAAGATATCTCCTATTGTAGATGGATGGTTTATGTGATCACTCCATCCCTTACATATTGTCTACAAGAATATTTGACCCATTTCGAGACCCATGAGGATGTCCTTGTGCCCCCACACCCACTTGGGAGCACAAGAGGTTCTTCATTCAGGCCACCCCATTGTCCACTATGTTTGGAGTCCTTCTCTTCATTATGGAACCCCCTGGACTTCATCGGGCCTCCTCAAAGGCCCAAAGACTCACTTTGATGATCGTTCGACCCTCTTGAGAGGCATATTCATGTATTATTTTGCTATTTGGTGGGATTGTCACCAAAATTGTTATTAGTATGCATATTATTTTGTTTTAGGGACATTATTAGTCCAAATTAGGCCATTTTAATCATATTCTCTTGTGATATTTTTGCTATTCTCTTTGCGGTAAGCAATTGGATGGATGGATGGATTTTGATGTTGGATCTCTTAATTTTTGTCTTGGAGCTTCTATATTGGCATATTATTATGATTGGATATACTTTTTCTCACATTTAAGTTCCCTTTATTCTATTTTATCATTTTCTTATGTCACGCGCATGTTGTTGGGGACTTTCTCCATAATAGGCTGAAATTTGTTGCTTTTCTGGTATGAAATGGTGAAAATTTATCTTTTTATAGTGCCACATCATGTCATGGGACATGTTTGAATAAGAGAATGTTCCTAGAGATATTTTTGTCTTAATAATTCATCACATATTGCACATTGAAGTATAAATACCTTGAATAAATTGTCCCATGCCCTAATTGCATGTGAAATTGTTCTAAAGACCTCCTTGATGAAATGAAACCATCCCAAACATTGGAATATTCTTGAATCCATGTATCCCAAAGGATTAGGCACTGTTCCTCCATATGTGATCACCCTAAATCATATTTTTATCACCTTTCTCTATTTATGTCTAGGCCTAGCCTATATAGGTCATCTAGGGCATCCATTATCTCACAATCTATCCATCCAAACACTCCTAATTTTGGTCCACAAATGCGATGGTGTTTTCTACGGAGGCAATCCAAATTTGAATCAAATCTAGTGTGAGATCTTGAGATATTTCAAGCACTGGATCGAGGACCATTTCCTGCCTTAGGTTTTCCTTGGCTAGTGACCTCATTGAGATCATTGTATTAAGATTTTTGTACTTTCCTCCTTTGATATCCTTATCCTCCTCAAATAGGTCAAGCATACCCTTTATTGATCAACTCCCCCCCCCCTTACCTAATTTTAGGTCCACTTGCTCATGTGTGGTCCCATAAACTAAAAAAGAAAACTTCACAAATCTTTCAAAGAATATTGGGCGTTTACCCCGAAATATGGACTCACTTATGAAGTCCGAAACGTTAGGTTATTGAAAATACTCGGAACAGGTTATTCCTTTATTTTGAAAACTAATTTACCTATATGGATTCTCTTTTAAAAAAAAAAAAAACTTCACAAAGACCACAAGGAATCCAAGTTTCCATAAATATTTATTGGACTAGGCCCCTCCATTACAAGTATTATTTTCAAACCCTAACCCTTTAAATCCCCTTGGCCCTTCTTAGAGAGCCTTACAACTTTCTTTTCAAGCAAGCAAACCATAATTTGAGCCTCTCTTCTGAATAGGCATTTAGGAATCACTCTCTCTCCCTTTATTGACTCATTTATCTAGTGATTAACTTTATACCAGGTCTCCTCCCATCGATGAAATTTCATAAAGAGTAGGGAGATTTAGTTGAGGTGACAATCGAATATCTCTCCATTTTTTCCCTTTACCTATAGTTATCCCCTCTAGAATCCCCTTTTAATTCCCTTGCTGGTTTGAGAAACAACAATAACAACAAAATAACAAAGAATGGATGACCAATTACAAAATAATATTTGGGATCCTTGAGGATTCAACTAGAAATGACACATGGCCAGGAGGCCATGAAATGTTTCTACCAGGGGATTCTAATGCATGAGCATAAAATATAAATATAACTTAATCATTATTCCAAGGGGTATTTATGTTTACTAATTGAGTTGGTTCCCAAATTGAAGATTATTGTGTGATTTGTTTTAAAATCCTATGCTTCTAAGGAATTATAGATTATCTTAGGGCTAGTTAGATCCCGTGAGAGACATGTGGATCTCAAGGAGAGATATTAGGATTAGTTAGCAGATATTTTGGATCTGAGTAGTCTTTAAGTGTGACTTTTTGGAAAATTTTCTAGTTTAATTTTTGGTCTAATTTGTCTAGAATCAGACAAAGATTCATTGAAATCATAATTTTTACATGAAATCTTCACAATAAAAGTTCCCCGAGGGTTTTAGAGGGTGTTGAATCCATATATGTAGTAAAAACACTAGTTTAAATAGCACAAATAAAGATTTGGCCACAAATTTTTTTCGTCAAATTCCAACGAGAAATCCGTTGGAAACTCCAAAAAGTCACACCTAAATACTACTCCTTTGGTATCTAAACCAAATCTAATTTATTATAAATATGATTTAAGCCTATAAGAAATTAGATTTTTTGTGGGGTGTGAATGGCCAATTAACTAACCATCAAGCTAAAGTTTATATTATGTAAATATTATGTAAATTGAATGTAGTGTTGATTTCATGTGATTTCGTATGTATTTCATTTTGTGTGTGTGTGTGTGTTTTAATGCATGCATTCATAGGATGCATCTTATTCTTTGAGTACTCCACTAGTAGAAGTTCCCTCCAATCAATGTTGATAGCCATGAGAGAGAAAGATTTTGGAATCCTAGAGACAACATCAACCACCACATCCTTCTTCCCCTTAAGATACTCGATGTTGAAATCATAAGCTTGAATTCTACTGAACCATTTATGTTGCCTCTCATTGATCCAAAATGTAGCTTAGGCTATTGTGATTTTTTTTTTTACCACAAATCATCCTTCTACCAAGTGCTTTCTAAAATTTGTAAGTGCAAGCATTATGTCCAACATCTCCTTGTCATATATAGAATAAAACCTCTTTGGCTCCCTTATCTTCTGACTTTCAAAAGCGATCATATGCCCATCCTACATTAACACTTCTCCTATGCCTTCCTTTGAGGCATCATAGTAAAACAAAAGGTCATGAGAAATTTGGGAGTGTGAGAAAGGGATAAGAACCAATTACCTCCTTTCACCTTTCAAAATTGCATTGTACTTCCTATGTCCATTTGAAAGCCCCCTTTTTCGTCAAATTTTTCATAGGTGCCATTATATGAGAATATCCTTTAACAAATTACCAATAATAATTACATATCTCCATGAGTCCTCTCAACTCTGTGAGGTTCTTTGGCATTGGCCACTCAATGATAGCTTGAATATTGTCTTAGTGGACTTGTACTCCCCATGCATTGATGATGTGCCCAAGGTATAAAATATTTTTCATTCCAAATTTGTGTTTGGACTCATTGGAAAAGAGTTATTGCTCCTCTATTATGCTCAACACCTTTTTTAAGTTCCTCAAGTGTCCTCCCATGTTTTGTTGTAAATGAGAAGATCATGTTTAGTTGTAAATGAGAAGATCGTCGAAGAAAACTATCAAAAACTTTCGTAATTGCCTCCTGAATATATGATTCATGCATGACTAGAAGGTAACTCGTGCATTTGTTAGCCCAAATGGCATGAAAAGAAATTCATAATGTCCAAAGTGGCATATAAAAGTTGTATTCTGAATTCCCTTCTCTTAAACCTTGATTTGATGATAACCCAACCTAAAATCAATTTGGGAGAAGTAAAAAATTCCATGTATTTCATCCAAGAGCTCATTGATCCTTGATATTGAGTGCCTATTCTTAATCGTCTTCCTGTTGAGGGCCCTATAGTCTATACACGTCCTCATCATTCTATATTTATTTTTAAATAGTACCATGGAGGATATAAATGGACTGGTGTTGGTGATAAAAGTGGATATTGGTGACCACCCACCTATTCCACCTAGACCTCAATTTTGTCACATCAATTTCCTTGTTTATAGTAGCATTTACTATTTTTAGCATTTTTTTGGGTCTTGAACTTTCGGAGCAGTTTTTACCCCCTAAACGGCACTTTTTTGAGGTATGTTTCAAGCCCATAGCTATAGGCAGGGCCCTACGAAAAATTATGTGGTACACAAAAAGATATTTCTTATGATATATGGTATGCACCAAATAGAGATAATATGACCAAGTTACGACCCCAGGAAGTTGGTTTCCCAACTAACCCCAACGGGGCCCACAAACTCTTAGTGTTTCATATCCTGGGGTTAGGGTTTTCTCATGTTTCTCAATAAAAAAAATTCCCTTGAGCCTCATTATAATGCAGTTTAGAGGGATGTAGCCGCCACATCTCTTCTTAGAGATAAACTGCCATCACCTGAGCTAGTTTATTTCCATTCTATCTGTAATCATTTTTTAGTATTTTATATTAATGAAATGAAGTGTTATAATTTGTTGCATATATGTGTTTATGTTTATTTATGTACTTTATTGCATTCCTGCATAAGGCTGGATCATTGGTATCAGAGTGTTATGTTCTTTCTTGATCTTTCTTTGCATGTCCCCAATGAGGTCAGGGTATAAGGAGTCAGCCTTGCAAACCCCGGCGGCCTCCCATGGCGGAAGAAAAGAAAGATGAGGGAGCAAGAGATCCTATCAAACTATTTCTCGAGGAGGCCCTTAAGAAACGAAGGAACGCGATGATGGATAACTTTTCCCTGATCCTTCAAGGGCTACCCACCAATGGTGCATCTTCATCCAGCAGCCACTCTGGAGGTGCCACTCCTTTCAAAGTACAATTAAACTTTGACATTCCCATATTTTAGGGACACATATATGTAGATGCCATAGATAGATGGTTGAATCTATTAGAAGGATTGCTTATTCAATTTAACTTTCTTAAATTGCAAGCATAAATTATCGACCGGAGTCAGTAAACTAATGAAGTATAAGGAGTGAGGATGAAGTAAACTCTATATGTGCTATAAGTCTTTGTCGTTAGAGTGAGGATTGAATTTTTATTTTTGTTAATTTTTGAATTTTTTGATTAGTGTTAAATTCCTATGGATTAGTAAATTTTAGATAAATCTATTATCTATGTTAAATATTATTCCTATAGTTAATTTCAGTTGAATTCAGTCGTTAAAAATGGTTTGTGAGATAACTCCTTTCAAAAGATATGTTAGATTAATTTCTACTTTATTTTTTATCTAGTTGTTTTTGATATTTTTATGTTGCAGCAAACAAATAACTAACTCTAAATTATGAAAGCAAGAGATATGGTACAAGTCCTATTTTTATGAAAGCATGAAAATTGAAAGCTAACTGAAACTTAAGCCAACGTGGCTATGAAAACAAAGCTTTTATCTATTGCAATTTTTAACCTGGAATGTAAACGAAAAGGAAATGAATTGAGCTATATAAAATATACAAAGAATAAATTCAAGAAATGAATCTATGAAATAAGCAAAAACAGAGTATTGAACTATCTAAACTAAGTTTGGAAATGAAACATAAACCAAAGCATTAACCAGATTCGAACTACGAGATGATAATGCGTTTGAGATAAACTAAAAACTGAAACAAAATGACCTAATATGCTTGCATGGTCCCTCCACAACGTATTAGGTTTGTTTAACACTAACAACGCATCAATGCACAAAAAAAAGAAGCTTTGAATTAAGATAAAAGTCTTCAAACTAAATACTCAAGAAAATCAAAGATGGCATGCCCTGAATACATAGAGTTTCCATGGTTTTATATAGTGTGTTTAACAGTAATCAAGCTCTATGCCTACATGTCTCTTTAGAATCCTTATACAAGTTAAAAACTTAAACAAATATCGCTATCCTGTCGATTTTCTATTAGGAAATAAAATCGACAAAGTCGTGACATTCTCGGACTCTGTTTCTGAGCGCTGCTACATGTTGACTGCCACTTTTGACCGTGTAAATGTGTGATCTCCTTGATGAATTGTTTCAGATAATCAGGAGGAGATACATGAAGGGATCATCCTCTATCTACCCATATACTCCTTTGCTGAGTTGGCACACCATATCCCTGTTATCAATGAAGGTAGTTGTAGATCTGTGGAATAGTTGCGCAATTGTGTTAATTATGTAGCTAAATGTAATCTTAACAAAACCATAGGGCATATTAACAAATATGAAGAATAGGACACATAAATGTTTTAACTTGTCAAAACCATATGATTTTTGCATTTATTAGGTTGGTAGTGATGGGAAAATAAGGAAAATATGGATGCAAAAGGGTGTCAAAACAAAACAATTTTGGGACTCTACATTCCTTCATACTAAAGGTTTTGTATTTCCTCATACAAACACAAAAATATTTCATCTTTGTTAAGTTACTGCATATCCTTAGACACTTCTTCCAGTACATCCAAATTTATCTTTTTCACCCTCTTTCCTATTACTTCCATCCTTGGTTTCTTCATAAGGATTTTGTACTTCAGATTAATGATTTTTCTCTTCATGGCCCTATTTCCTTCCTTCAATTTCTTGTTATTTTTGTACCATAGAATTAAATTTAGAAGGAGGTTATCACTCTTGGAAAATTTAACTTCATTCTAAGCTTTCAAATATTTATTTTCACCTTTAATAAACTTATTTAACGTCTCCAGTTCAAATATTTCATTTCTGAGGATGTCTAGAACTGGAGGTTCTTGTGGTTCATTAAACTGGTCTTTCTCTTTTTCTTGATTTGGAATTGGTCTCTTGGTTGCTTCTCTTTTCTCCACTGATTCTATGTAATCATAATCTCTTCCTGTACTATATCAATACCTAAAATTTGTTCTGGACTCTGAGGACGTGAAATGTAGACAGGTGGTGATGCTCTCGAAAAATTTACTAAATTTCCTTTTTCCTCCAAATCAATATTTTCTACTTCTTTTGAGGGTACTTCTTTCACTTTTTTTTAGCCTGGTACTTCTTATTAGTCTCATGACAGGGATTTTTGGAGTTTTAGGCTTTTATTTTTGAGGTGAAATCTTTGTTTTGTTGTTGGCTTTCTTTCTTCTAACATCTTTTGTATTTATTTTCTTTAAAAAAATTGCAATTGGTATGTCATCTTCTAAAAAATCTTGTTTTTGTTGTGGTTCTTGTTCCAATGATGTCTCAGCCTTCCTTTTCTTCTAAGTTCTGCTACTACTTAGCTGTTGATTTGTCTCTTCTTCAAAATTATTTCTCACTAGAAAGGTTTCCCATGTATCCCCTATACTTTGAAGATGGAATTCAACAAGTATTTTAACTAGCCCATGGTGATACGTTGTGTTTTCTATGAACTAAATTCTCTTTTGAACATTCCCTAACATATTTTTAAGACTATTCAACAAAAAATATGGAAGGTTCATTTCATGTTCTTCAATAAAATTCATCAAAATCCTTATATGATAGAAAAACACACATCTGAATCGAGCTTCACAAGTAACAAATTTTTTGATGGTTAAGAGAAAATTCCTCCACTTAATTTTTAGTGCAATTTGGGAATGCCTTTCCTAAAGACAATAATATCCATGCTTGGTTTCTTCAAGAAAACCCTCCAGCCATCTCCTTTGATTCCTCTTTTCTTGAACCATTTCTCTCCTCTATGAGGCAATCTGATGGCTTCTACAATTAGAGATTCTGTCACTATGAATTTAATATCTCCTATTTCCACTTATATGGCATCAAAAACCCTTGCAAAAGTTTTGGTGACTTCCTTGTGGAAACCATCGAATTTTTCCATGAATTCCAGCCAATGTGATTTTTATAATAATTCTCTTGCTTGTGGATATCCTTCCAATAATTTATTCCCTGTTGGCTCTTTTCAAACAATCGCACCCATAGTTGGAAGACGTTTCACCTTTAGAAATTGTTTTGCTTAACAGGGCATTGAGCTTGGTAGGCTTTTCTTCAGAGCAGAAAGGCAAGTGGTGATGGAAAAATGAGAGGGCAGGAAAGTATGAGATGAGGGTATAAGTGAGTGAATTAGCCATAAGGCGTTCATAATTATGATTTAGGAGGTGATCAAATCAATGAATCGAGACTTTGAATCGTGTTATTATTGTGAAATGGAAATGGAAAATTAGGAGGGGTTTGTCATGACAGAATCACCTTTCACAATAATGATTTTGATTTGTTCGGTAATGCTATGTCCATATAATTTATACATGTAATATGTTGACCCCTATTGTTAAATTAAAGTAATACATACCTTTGATTTATTTTCTTGCTAACCTTTAGTGGTCATCTTGCAGGTGCTCTATATCATAAGGATTTAATCATTTCTTCCTTTTTGGATCATCAAATGTTCCTGTCAATTTGGCTACAGAAACTGTCAAATCTGTAGAAATCTGTTAAAGCTGCAGAACATCATCAATTTTGTAGCTTACTTATTCTTTTAAGAAAGGGATGCTAGAGAAATGGAAATGCTTATAAAAATTGGTAAGAGAAAATTTAAGGTGCCAAAAGAATTTTGGTTTTTACCTTGAATTTTTTGTATAAAACATGCCAAAAATTTGTTGGTTTTCATGTTTATACAAAATTTATTATTTTTTTTATTTTTTTATTTTTTTAGTTTTTTTAAGAGAAATAAAATAAAATTTTAAGGTTGAGAAGAAGAATTCTTCTCAACCAACTTTAAGTCAGAGTTGTTGTGGAAATTCTTGACAAATTCCTCTCTTATCATTGGCTTTTGATAGATCTTGAGTCAGTGTCCATTTACTAATAGAGGAATTTTCTTTTCATCAATAATCTTGATTCTTACTGCTCCATTTTCAAAAACTTCTTCGATCTCATATGGTCCAAGCCAGTGAGTTTGGAACTTCCCTTGAAAAATCTTGAATTTTGAGTCGAAGAGTAGTGCCCAATATCCTGTATGAAATTTCCTTTCCTTGATGTATTTGTCATGCCATATAGATCTATGTTGATGAACCAAGCTAGTCTTCTGGATAGAATCTTGCCTTATCTCATCAAGCTCATTGAGTTGTCTCATCCTTTGCTTTTGTGCTTTTGATAAGTCAAGTCCCAACTTGACTATTGTTTTATAGGTATAGATTCGGAACTCTATCGGAAATAAGACTTGCTTTCCATAAACAAGTGTGTAGGGAGTATGTCTTGTAGTGCTCCTCCATGTAGTTATGTAGGCCCATAAGGCTTCTGGAAGATTTTCTGCCCAGTCCCTTTTGTGCAGGTGTACAGTCTTGGTGAGAATGGCTTCAATCACCTTACTTATAGATTCAACTTGCCCATTTGCTTGGGGATGGTATGGAGTGGACTTCTGGTGCTTGATTTTATATTATTCCACCAACTTCTATACTACTCTCGATGTGAATTTTGTTCCCTGATCTGTTACAATGTCCCTTGGGACACCAAAATGAGTGAAGATATCCTCAAAAATAAATTAAACTACATCATTCTCAGTAGAAAATTAAATTGCTTTAGCTTCTACCCATTTAGTAACATAATCAGTACATTCCAGAATATGCCTCTTTTGTTTGGAAGGTGGATTAATTGGACCAAAAAAATCCAAAGCTCATTTCTCAAAAGTTTCAATGAGTACCTAAGGTTGCAGTGGCATTTCACTTGAACGAACAAGTTTCCCCATCCCTTGGGAACTGTCACATCTCTTAACATATTATTTAGCATCCTTGAAAAGGGAAGGCCAATAATATCCTAAGAGAAGGGTTTTATAAGCAGTTATTTTGTCAGATAAATGGCCTCCACATGGTTCATCATGGCAAGCTTTAAGTATCTTTGGTATCTCATCTTCCCGTACACATCTTCTGATGATTAGATTTGGTCCTATTTTGTACAATTATTCATTGATCCATAAGTAAGAAGCACTTTTTTGGATTATTTTTCTCTTTTCTCTGGGAAATAAATGAGATGGTAATTTTCTTATAGCCAAATAATTAGCAATATCTACATAACAAGGTGATTTAGTAGATATTTCAAAAAGATATTCATATGGAAATTTATCCTCTACATGCATACCATTATTATCATTTTGAATCCTAGATAAAAAGTCAACAATTGCATTTTGTTTTCCAGGTCGCTTTAGAATGGTGATGTTAAACTCTTGCAATAGTAATAGCCATCTAATTATTCTTCCATTAGTGACTGGTTTGTTCATTAAATATTTGATGGAAGAATGGTCTGTGTGAATGAAAGTTTCATAGCTAATGATGTAATGTCTGAACTTATTAATAGAATGCACTAAAACTAAAAACTCTTTTTTAGTTACAGTATAGTTTAACTCTGTTGGAGCTAAATTTTTACTGGTATATTAAATGGCATTAGGAGTAAAATCTTTCTGTCCCAACACGGCCCCTAAGGATGTATCTGAAGCATCAATGGATATGTGGAAAGGCAATTTCCAATTAGGTCCTTTCAAAATAGGTGCTTCAGAGACTTTCTTTTTCAAAGTTTCAAAGACATTTTGACAATTAGAGTCCCAACTGAATTCACAATCTTTAGTAAGTAATTTGAAAAGTGGGAATGTTATTTTCGTGAAGTTTTTTATGAATCTTCTATAATATCCATAAAACCAAAAAAACTCCTAACATCTCGTTGACAATTTGGCACTGATAATTTGGAATTAACCTCTACTTTAGATGAGTCTACCTTTATCCCATTTTCTGAAATGTGGAGACCTAAAACAATTCCCTCATTAAAAATCATAAAACATTTTTCATGACTTAATGAGAGATTTGATTCTTTGCATCTTATTAGAACTTTTTCCAATTTTTCTAGTGCTTCTTCAAAATAATTACCATAAACTGTGAAAGCATCCATATACACTTCCACACAGTCATGAATAAGATCATAGAAAATTATGAGAACTGCTCTTTGGAATGTTGCTGGAGCATTACATAATCCATAAGGAAGTACTTGGTAAGCATAAGTTCCCCATGGACAGGTAAATGTGGTTTTGTGTTGATCTTTGGGTACTACGTGAATTTGATTATACCCAATTAAACCATCCATAAATGAAAAATACTTTTTCCCTGCTAATGTGTCTAAGACTTGATCTTTGAAAGGAAGTGGAAAGTGGTATTTCCATGTTGCTTTATTCAATTCCCTATAATCGATGCATACCCTTCATTTTCCATTTTTCTTAGGAATTATTACTAAGGGTGAAACCCATTGATTGTCTGATATTGGATAGATAAAATTTACATTCAATAGTTTCTGTAGCTCTTCCTTAACAATTTATTTTACGTTTGGGTTCATTCTTCTTTGAGGTTTTCTAATTGGTCTACCATTCTCTTCAATATATATGATGCATACAATATTTGGGATTAATTCTTTTCATATCTGTATATTCCCATGCATAAGCAGAAGAATGTTTTTGCAAGGTCTCTACTAGTTGATTTTTTTGTAATTCTTCCATATTTTCATTAATATTCAATGTTTTTTTCTAGAAAGATTTATATCAAAGAATTTCCAAATTTTTCCATAGAATGTAAAGACATTTGTCTAGATGATAACTATTAAATATTACATTTTTCTTGAAAAGTTTAACTATTTTCATTATATAAGTAGGGTTCGTTATTTTCTATCGAATTTAAATTTGGTCCTCCTTATTTGTTTGTACAATAGTGAAAATAGGTTGTATATCATTATCATCATCTATCCATTCTTCACTTCCTATATCTATTGTTGTTTTTGCAAACAGATATAATGTAAATTTCTTTGTTGAATTGCCATATGAGATAAATATGTCTCCTGATCTACAACTAATGAAAGCATATGTTGTAGCTAACCAAGGTCTTCCTAAAATTAATGTATTTCCTCCTAAATTATTCATGGGTGTTAAAACCATGAAATCGACAGGATATTCCCAAGAATCTAATGATACAAAAATATCTTCTAACACACCATCAGGTTTAATTACATACATGTCTGTTAATTATAATAATTTTGGTGCGTATTGAAGGTTAGGAAGTTTTAGTTGACCCATAATTTGTTTACTCATTATGTTTATGGTTGCTCCCAGATTAATTACTGTGTTTGATATTTCAATTCCATTGATATAGATTTTCACAATGGGGCTTCCTGGATCTAAATATTTCTACATTGTTGCCTTCCCCTTCATGATGTCTGCAATTCTCCCAACTAGTTGGATTTTTTTTATTTCTTTTCTTTTTCTTTGAGTACTCAATTCCTTAATTGTTTTTGAAAAAATTGGTATTTCTTGTATAGCTTGCAATAAAGGAATTTGTATACAAATATTTTTCAATTCATCCATCATATCATAATCAGGCAATGTAATTTGTTTTTCTACTCCTTTATCAATTTTCAACCTTTCAGGAAAAGGTGGTCTTGTAATAGATACTAAAGGTTTTTCTATAATATGACTATCATCAGAAATTATAGGAATATTTTATGTTTAATCACTTTCTTTCTAAGGAAGAGAAATTTCTTCTTCTTCGAATTTATTATTGTTTTTTCGAGAATTTTTCTTCTCTTCCTGAATAACAATAGAGGGTTTCTTATTTTCTAATACTCTACGAGATTTTAATTGAACATTATTTAGATCCAGTGGAGTTATTATATAGGTTTGAAAATTATGCCCTTCCATTTTGTAAACAGATTTATTATTTAGATTTGGAAGTGGTTGAATGGGTAATTGGTTTGGTTTTTGTGCAAATGGTAAAGAGAGTTGTGGATTTGTATTTTGAACTTGAGTTTGAGGTAATTGATTATTCTGAGGAAATAATTGTGGTGGAAATTTTTGATAGGGTGGTGGATATTGTTGATATTGAGCATACCTTCCATAAGGATTTTGCCACCCTTGATTCCAATATTGTGGTTGTGGTTGAGCCCAAGGCTGCCATGGCATAGGTGAATTCCAATTACCTTGTGAAGGTTGTGCAAATTGTTGAGGATTAAAATTTTGATTTTGATTTTGAGGATTTTTCCATGGTCTTCTCACAATAGAGCAGAGAGGGTTTGCCTGATTTGGCATTCCTTCTTCACTATATATAGCCCTAATACATGGTATAGAGGGGCATTCTTAAGTATCATTATTTTCTCTACATATTACACAGGTTTCTATGGTTTTTAAGTCTAAAGGAAATTCTATCAAAGCATGTTTCTTTTTACACCTAGGGCAAAAGATAGATAATGCAACATTTTCATCTTTTTGCTTGTTATGTATTTTAAGGGTGTCAATTTTCTCACTAAGACTCCTTGAAATATTTGTCTTAAAATTATCAAGCAAATTACCTAATTTTTCCCTACTAATTGTCCCAGTTGTAGATTTATTTATTCTTGATAAGAGAGGATCTCTTAGACTTTTCCCGATTCGTGATTTACCCCTTAAAATATGTACAAATCATTCACAAATTTCTCCAAATGGTAATAGAGAAATGTCTCCTTCCCCCATTACATTGAGGAGATCAATCCACTCATCTCTAAAGGATTTGAGTATGAGAGCTTTCAAAGTTTCCTCATCCAGATTATTCATTTTTGCCTTTTTAATTTTATAAACAAATCTTTCGACAAAATCTTCAATATTATCATCTTCCCTTTGTGCCATCTTAAAAACTTCATATTTCATGCTATGAGGCATACAATAATCCTTATATTTCTCTAATCATTTATCTTTCATTTCTTCCCATGTTCCTATAGAATTCGTCCCTAAACTCATAAACCATATTAATGTTGAATCCTTTAAGGCAGCAGGGCATAGTTTTAATTTTTGAACATCATGTAGATAAGCATATGATCTGCATAGTACTTCAAATTCAAAGATAAATGTTTATGGATCTTCACTTCTTATTACATAAAATTTAGGGAGGATAGTAGGTGAAATATTTTTCATTGTGTATTTTGTATCCTCATCGTGAATAGGGAATCCAAAAAGTTATGGATCTCCTCTACCTCTACCTCTACCTCTACCTCTACCTCTTCCACCTCCTCTATTTCCTCCTCTTCCTCCTCCAATCCTAGGTTGTTCACCATTGACTTTTCACCATTGACATTGTTAGTATGAATCCTTTGTCGAAGTGTATGAAAAATGACCACTTTAGCTACGCATAACTAATAGCCCTAACAACAAAAGTGGCTGCCAATATCTTCAGATCTGCGGTTAGTTAGACAAGAAAAGAGCTGCAAAATACCAGATCTATGTATGGAAAGACATTAAGCAGTAAAAACAAGGGTTTGCTCCATATACCAATAGACAAGACAAGAACAATTTTTGAAAGAAATTTTGTATTAATGGGGCACCTGTGAGGAAAACTAGAAGGAGTATCCAATTCCCCTCAGTGGGATGGGTTCTTGGAAGTCCTCAGCACTTCAGATCTAAGATTCTTCTCTCTAGTTGATGTAGAAAACCCAATGCAAAGAGTAGAGCTCAAAGGGAGCAAAATGGCAGAAAATGGTGACCAAGTGTATAGATCTAGAGTGATCTAATAGGCAACAAAAGGTGAAGAATGGTAGGGAAAACCCTCCTATTTATAACAAAATATTGGGTCATTCTAGATCTTGGTGCATGGGTTAACCAGATCTAGATCCACTTTTTATGGAATATTTTATTATATTTGTTGGAGGAAAAGGTATTTGACTTGGGTCAAATCCCTTAATTTGTCAAAAATAAATAAATAAATGATTTATTTATCTTTTTAAGGAAGCGGTTAGAGGATAATCAAATAAATAATGATTTATTTAATTATTTAAGGAAGTGGTTGAAAGATAATTAAATAAATAATGATTTATTTAATTATTTATGGGTGATTTGGTCATATTTAACAAGGAATATCATCTAAAAAAGGTTTAAATGATTATTCCTAGAAAATAATAAGATAAATAAAAGTTTATCTAATTAATTTCTTTGATTTTGGGTTAAACATGACTGGGAATAATAATTAAATTATGGTTTAATTAATTATTCCATGAGGAAAATCAAACAACTATGGGTTTGTTTAATATTTCCTTTTGGGGTTTCCTGTTTTAACATAGTGAAAGCGGTTTTACTTAGGGTAAAACTGGTCTTACATGGTGTACTTGGGTCCATCTAATGATAATGAGTTAGATGACCAAAAAATGGTGTAACAGATTGCCCCCCAGCGTGCGAGTGTCAGGAGCAAATCGTATGACCGAAGTACGTTGTAAGAACACAATCACTAGACAACAAAAGGGATGTTAGAGAGAGAAATGTAAGGTAGATAGTGTGCTGAAGGACTAGACCCTGAGGAGACGAGACTCGCAGGTGCAACAAGTCTCTTTTTATGAGAGGGTACCTGTGCTGAAGGCGGCGGGGGAGGCATACCTATGCCCGCCGAGACAAAGTACAAAAGAATAGTGTGTCCAGTAAACAAGAGACCGAACCATAAAGTACGGCTGGCATAATCATGAGCCAGATAAAAAATACAATGAGGAATCCCACATACATGCTATGCCTGGGATAACAGCCAGGACTTGTACAATAATATTTGAGTACATGAGATACGAATACAACCTAAATGCCCCCTGTAAATGGGGAAGGGCTCACAAAATCTGACTGATACATGCAAGTCAAAGAGGCGCTACAAGTGGCTATGGCCGACATCATCAAATATCTGGAGCTGCATCGAAGGCTGTGAAGAAGAGGTCATCCGGGCATGTGGGGGGCTACTTGCAGGGCCACCCCCTCATGAGGGTTGAAACATCTCACACACACCTGGGAATCATCAAGAGCTGCTGCTGGATCACTAGACCATCAAGTATATGAATCTCAATCATGCTGAAAAGAGCTGGAGAAACAATCAAGCCAAAGGGAAAGGAGGTATCCCATTTCCTGATCCAAGGCACCGAACAAGAGTGGAAGCTGGAACAAAGGTACACCGCCCTCTAGACCTGGCTTCTAGAATGAAAGAGCTGATGTCGACAGAAGGAGGTCCGCCATAGTTGAGGCAATGAGGGACCCTCAACTAAGGCACAAGAGAAAAGATTAGAGTGACGGAAAGACTGACACTAATAATGATAGTGAAGTGGAAAGGACTGAGTAGCTAATGGACGGCTTCCCTTGCTAGAGCATAAAGGGCATAAATGACATGGCAGTGACGAACACAACATCATCAGGGATGGGGGAAAGTGGAACTAAAGGTCATAATGTGCGACACAAGAGAGAGACCAAGCAATGACGGATGGAGGGCTATAGTGGGGTACAAAGGGACTCGGTATAGACTCCATGGAGGGAATGATGACTCAACTTGGATGCTATAAAGAAGGGCGAATCGATGGTGCTGCCACATAGTAAAGGCCCCAATGGGGGACCGTGGAAACATGAGTACATGATGGGAACTCATGACGAAAATCAACACAAACAAGGACAAGTAATGGGGCAAGATGGTGCCCCAAGTACAAGTGTCGTAAGTGAGGAAATTCGATTTTGAGGAGGGGTGAAGTGACCCTTCTTGGACAAAATGTGTCCTTTTGGAGTATTAGATCTCAAAAAACTAATAGATACCCATTTGAGGGCTCTGTGAGAGCTTTCCAACGGTGCAGACGGTTCATCAAACGGGGCTACGGTGTGGTCACAGCAGTCGAAAGAAGAAAAATGGGTTCTCTTTTAATAAGGCAGTTTTCCCTCCAAAATCACTCATTTGCTATTGTTGTTGTGGTGAATGTAGAGAGGAGAGAAGGCCCTAAATCTTGCGGCGAACGTAGCGGACAAACCGACCGTTGGAATCGCGATCCGTCAGTTGCAGGTAAGAGGTCTAACTTTTCTCTTGCATTTTGATGGATTACATTGTCAGTTTAGGGCCCATAAATCCAGGAACAACCCCTCCTTCACCTCTACGGCCGGGTCACACTTTTTGGGGAAAAAAGTGCGACCTAGGACGCAGGTATCAGGGCAAAAAGTGTGACCTGGTCCAGAAAAGAGCAGAAAACTACGACCTGGGAGGTGAGGGGGTTTTGGTGCTGTTTTATGGCTAGAAGTTGGGTTTTGGTGGTTGGTTATGGTTTTCCCGATCTGTACGCTGACAAAAATGATGTGTTTGTGCAGGTATGGCAGAGTTACGGGTCAACTGGAGAGAGAGAGATCTGGGGACACTACGGACAGAGATCCAGGCGGATCAGGGCGTTCGCCGTGTATTGGCCAGATTTGGGGTTCTCAAGTTCTTGGAGAACCCTTTGATGAGAGCAGGGGAATCGTTACTGGCCCGGATTATCAGTTACTGAGATCCAGATTAGGAGGTCTTTGTAGTGCAGGGGCACAGGATCGAGCTGACGGTCTAGGACGTGTACTTCCTGACTGGTCTCCTTCCACTGGGGATGGTGGGAAACACGCAGCCAGTGTTGCCGCGGGGGCGGCATATTATGGAGTTCGTGGAACGCCATTGTCGACCGAGTCTCCAAGTCAAGGGGACTCGAATACCGATCGGGGATCTAGAGAGGCTAGAAGATCGTGCAGTGGCCGCAGCTGTGCTGCGAATCCTGGGCATCCAGGCGTTCCATCACATCACTGGGGGGCAGATGATGATAGTGGAAAGTGTGTTGGGAGGGACCTACTATGGGTGGGCCCAGATGTTGTTGGTGTCGCTAAAGTGACAGTTTTCACTATGCAGGCGGTAGGTGAATCATGACTGCTCATATGGGACTTTGTTGTGCGCCTTCTTCTTTGAGAAGATCCCGACCTTGAGGCCCCATGTACAGCTTCCAGATGGGGGCCCGAGAGAGCCCAGGATGCGCCGTTGGGGACGGCTACTGTGCAGAGGAGGAGGAGGGGCGGTCGGGCGAGTGTTTCGACCGGAGTTTTTTGCCCATTGGGATCAGATGCCTTTGTACATAGACGACTATCCCTATAGTGGGATGAGCTACTGTGGAGATTCAGATCTGCCACCTCCGCCTGGTCGAGTCTGAGGGCCCGATGGTAAGTGACAGATTGCTATTCTTGTGTGGGCATGTTAAAGTTTTTGAATAGTAATTAATGATACTGATTCATGTACTTTTGGTATGCAGATATAGCACCGGTAAAACCGGCCGGATATATGGGACGACCGGCAGCGTCTGGAGCTACAGGTCCAAGTGGGTCGAGAGCGGCGCAAAATGAGGATGCAGCTGCCCTGCTGGAGGACATCCGCCGTAGATGCGAAAGGTTGTTGACCGGAGTATCAGAGCGCGGGTGGCAGGACTTAGACGACCAGTTCATAGAGCCATGTGTTGGTCTACCCTCGGAGTGGCGAGGTGTCATGCGACGCATGGCGATGGCCGGTCAGGCTATGCGCGATCTACATGCTGCAGGGGCAGAGCCATTGGCCCGGGAGCCTCCAGATAGTGATTAGGGGTGGGGTATGTGGTGCCCCCTATGATGTATGTAGGGGCAAGTGGTGCCCCCAGTTTTGAGTTTTTTGTAACATGATGTGGGCATGTCATATGTATCAGAGTATATGGACTCTAAACACATGTTTTTTGCGACACATATTATGGATATGCATCGTTTTTTTATGGTTGTTAATGTTATTGTCTTGTATGGAATGTGTGTGATAAATTCCAATCTAGAACATGGTTTGCAATACTATCCACATAGTGATTCTGTTCTCGAGGTACATGGTTGAAAGTTATGGTTTCAAATGCACGTATCAAGATTTTCACTCGTAAATAGCGTCTAAACAGCACAGGGTTATGCACACGATAAAAACCATTTAGTTGCATTACAAGAAGTAGGGAATCCAAACGAACGTGCAGATGGAGGATGCGATGAAAGAGGGCATCGGCTAAGAGACCACGCACTGCATCATATTCGGCCTGATTGTTGGTGGTAGAACCAATGCATACCCCGTTAGAAAGAACAAGGGCATGCAAGGGGGTGAAGATGGCCCAACCTGCCGAGGCTAGATTCCTGGAGTAGCGACTTGCACCATCGGCGTAACCGATAAAGGGTGTGGACGGGGGGTCCTGCAGAATGGTGTGACAAGACAACAAATGAGGGGAGGAAAGGTAATGACGGTAGCGTGAGTGGACAGAAGTCATCGAGTGGCAATCGCCAGAGGGAGTGCAAGGGGCAGGATGACCATGACTCATACAGGGTGGTATATGAGGGCTATCGGAAGCATGGTGAGGACTCGGGCTGCGGAGGTCAACAGAGACATGGGTGGAGTGATCTCGTGTATGGGTAGGAAAAGGGTGGTCAAGGGACACAACAGGGGAGGATGCAGATGGGCTAGGCTCCGAGTGTCTCGCAGAGGAGGATAGGTAAAGAATGGTAACAGTAGACTCCGTCATCGGAACATTAGGGGGGGGAATGTCGATGGGAGCGGGGGGATCCTCAGGCTGACCTGAAGCATACTGCGCGAGGATGGGAGAGGCGGATTGATTTTGTTCAACCTCATACTCGCGGATCACCTCTAAAGAGGCGCGGTAATGTGTCAGGTGAGGACAATGGTGGGAGTAATGGCCATGGATGCCGCACAAAGCACAGGGTTTGTTGGTGCGGAGAGTCTTGGGGTTCTTGGTTACGGACGAAGAAGGAGTGGAGGCTTCAGGGACCGTAGACTCGGGGAACGCGACTTTCACCATGGGCTGAATACGGGGTAACTCAGGACAAGCATGGGTGGCATGACCGGTGACATCACATAACGCACAAGGCTTCGCGGGCGGAGGAGGAGCCGGGTCAGTCGTGGTGGTCTTGTCTTTGGGTGCCCCCTTGCGGGCTTTGCCTTTTTTCCCGGTAGCCGTCACAACAGGAGAAGGGTCCTGTGGAGGTGCTGGGGGTACAGCGGCAACGGAGGAAGCGAGGGGGACCGGTTGAACCAGTGTCAAAGCCATGTAAGGTTTGGGGTGACCAGGAGGGGTGGCGGCTGGGGGATCAAGGTACCAGACCGGAATGCCTAAGGTCAAGTTAGGGAGAGAGAGGGTGGCCATGACGGGGACAGAATATACTCCGGGGGGGGAGCTAGGAAAGGGATCTGCCCGGCGGGGAAATGACCAGGAGGGATGGCTTCGAGATGGTTGAGGCCAGGAGGAACCGATCCGGGAGGATAAAGAGGTTCAGGGATACCAGCTGTAGGGGGAGGGCCAGAAGGAGGAGGTCCGGCTGGCTGAGATGAATGGCTAGGAGCGGGTTGCGGAGGGCGAGGGGGAGGTTGCTGACTAGCCGAGGCAGGCCTCTTACGGGCAGCCTGAGACGATTGCATCATGCAAACATTCGAGGAGCTGGGATCAGTGATGGGAGGAGGAGGAAGGTTAGGGAAAGTTCCAAGCAGGGAGGAATCTTTGTAAACACCGGGGGAGACACTGGTCAAGGAATCAACGGTTTGCTTGTTGGCTACAGAAGAGATAGTCGTCTCAGGGGAGGTCTGAGATTTTGGCTCATGATACGTCAACTGGTCAATGGTGACTATCTTTCCATTATGGGGGAAAGACATCTTGCGAAAGACCGCGGATGGGACAACAGACATAGCATAGGTGTAGCTTCGCCCCAATAGAATGTTGTAATCTAGCGGGGCGTCGATGACTTCGACGTCAACGCAAATAGTCTTACCGGCGAGGGTGATAGGACAATTACGAAACAGGCCAATGGGCTGGGAGGCATGACCGTCCCACGCTTGAAGGGTGATCGTGGAAGGGGCCAGTTCAGGGGATCCGAGTTGCTTCCAAACCGAAGCGGACATCACGCAGGTGGATGCCCCCTCATCAATGATACACCGGGATACGTTGGCGTTCCGAATTTTGACTGGGATTTGGAAGGCGACGGAAGGAGGGAGAGGAGGATGGTCTGATTGAGTGGCGTCGAAAACAATCATTTGGTCATCAGCAGGATCTACAGCGCCCACGGCAGATAATAGAGCCTTCTTTTGGGAAGGGCACGACTGGAGGAGTTCCAGTGTGGAAATGGCAGCAAGAGACTGCGCCAGATCATCTACTATGCTATACGAATGAGCAGCTCGACCAGAAGCAGCATTTCGACGTAATGGTCCCTTAGGAATCTTGGTATGGACCTCAACTTTGGGTTGAGGGATATGTAAGGGACCACTGGATGTCGAAAGAGGCTCTGTAGAACCTGAAGAGGGAGGCTCGGGGGCAGACTGAGCAGGAGGCTTGGGGTACTGGCGAGACCAAGTTTGAAGGTGAAGATCGACGGATGGGTTAGGATCGGAGTGCATCATAAGGATCTGGTAATCAGAGGAACCAGAAATGGAAGGGGGCTCGGCTATCTGGCTGTCGGGCGGTTGGGTAGCCACGAATCCTTGCTGAGGGAAAGGATCAGTAAACACAGCTGGCTGGGTAGTGGCCACATTAGGAGGAGCATGAGGGGAGGCATGTTGTCCGCGCAATGTGGCTTGAGACTCCCACATCTGCCGCATCTGGGGTAAGAGGGGACAATCGTGGGTGTAATGACCATAAACACCGCAACACGAACAAGGCTTGCTTGTGCGAAGCGGCCTGTCCGGCTTGGGCTGAATGCCCTGTTGCTGGTTGCCAGTGTTAGGGTCCACACCAGAATTGGGTCCTCGGGTACCAGGGGCAGATTGGTTTTGGTTTCCTCTCCACCTTCTTTGAGAAGAAGGGGGATTAGTCGCGCCCTGCTGTGCAAATACTTGCCCTGGAGGGGGCTGTAGGTGCTGGTGCTGGGGTTGAGGAGGCAAGGGAGGAGGAAGCGCATATGCCGGAGGAGCTGGCGCACCAGGCTGCGGATAAGGGTAATGGGTAGGTTGCGCAACATTGAGGTAAGCAGGAGGTTGGGCAAAAGGAGGAGGCATGCCGTATCCTGGATACATGCTACCGGGAGGGGGAAGAGTGCTGGAGGAGCTGGCCCCTCCCTGAGGGAGACCATAGCCCATAGGAGGTTGAGCGTATGGGTGGGAAAGGGCTCCAACGATACCGTCGGCGGAATGAGATGCCCCCGGGGCGTTAGCGCCACCGGGCCTGGGGAGGTCAGGAAGAACGGTATAAACATAACCAGATTGAGCATAGATCAGGTCATATTTCAAGGCTATTTGGAGGGCGACTTCTTCAGTTTGAGGAAAATGAGAGGCGACATCTTTGCCGATGGGAGCGGGAAGGGTGCGAAGGAACCAGTCCATGTAAACCCGATCTTCGAAGGGAGGGGCTCGACATAAGCTCCGTCTTCTTCGCCATTCCTGAACATGGGCGGAAAGGCGTGTTGAAGAGGATTGCTTGAAGGAAGTCAAGAGCTTCGTGCCAGTATCGTATCGGAGAGGGAGTTGGAAGTACGACAAAAAGGCTTGGGCAAGAGTCTCAAAGGTGGTATGGGTAGAGGTGGCTTGTTCGACATACCATTTAGAAGCTTCGCCGGTGAGCGTGCGTTGGAACAAACGAAGACGGATGGAGTCATCGGTAATGGAATTGGAGGAACACCACATGTGGAAAGATCGGACATGATTGGTTGGATCTTCTCCATTAAGGCCCTCAAACTTAGGGATGTCGGAGGGGAGCTTGGTTGGCATAGCAGGCCAATTAGCATTGTGGTGAATGGGGTCATTGATCAACTGATGGAAATCAGGGAGGCTGAGGCCTGTAATGTACGGCAGCACAGGGGTGGCCGGGGTAGTTCCTGTGGCGGTTCCGCTAGTAGTAGGGCCGAGAGAACCGCTAGTGTTAGGCCCTGGACCAGACATAGTGAAGGTGACAGGGGGAGAACCAGGAGGAGAAGGAGGACCCGATGAATCAGGAGAGGAGTCGGAGTGCGGACTCGAAGGTGGATTGGCTCGACGACGGCGGTGTGGAGCAGGTCGATCAACCAGAAACTGAGGGTGAAGGCCAAGAAGTCTCCGGGAAAGGCGCCTTGGGGGCGCAATGATGACAGGAAGAAGGAAACCGACAAGGGCAGAAAGGGACAGAATCAAGTAATGTCAAGGGCAGATAAGGTGAAGTGACAATTGATTTTAGAGTCTTTGCCAGGCGGTGTTAACCAGGCGCTTCTTCGCTTAGGGTCAGTGTGTGGCGTGCGTTAATTTTAATTTTTAAACCCTTTCCATTTTGAGAGCAAGAAAAAAGTGTGCTGCGTAGCTGAAAATAAACCTACAAAGAACAGTATATAATGCTGAAATAACAGAAAAATAACAGCTACTTGTGCATCTATCTAACCCAAGAAGGTGGGTCTCTCAAAACTAATCTGAAAAGAAAGGGAAAAATCTATGTAAAACACACGGAAAAGGGGCCAATAGATCTAAGGTCAAAAAGGGACAGGGATCTAAAGGATAAAGCTGCTGAAAAGAGGTGCAGATCACAGCCAAGAGACAGAGGCAAGGTGGCTGGAAAAAGGAAGGAAATCAGCAAAAACCGAAGGGGGCAAGGCGGAGGCCTTCAAAGGAGGTCCAAACAAAACGACAGGAGGTGATTTGAAAGGAAGAAAGGCTGATTTCAAAGGATCTGAAAGGGAGGTAACAGATCTGGAAAAAGGGAGGCTGAAGCTCTGAAAAACAGACGGCTGAAACAGCTAAAACTCTTCCACAAAAAGTGGAGGGTACTAAAGCCCTAGGGGGCTAGGTTCCCACTTAGATGAGTAAAAACAGATCAGAACTTGGTCAAGGCGGGCTGAGACAGAGGCTGGAAGACCCTGACAGAAGCTGCAGCAAAACCCAGAAAAATTGTAGAAAAATCACTGAAAAAATGGCAGGTCGCAGTTTCTGACCTGATTTCAGTGCAGGTCGCAGGAAACAGGCTGAAAAGTGTGACCTGGAGGTCTAGGTCGCAGGTTTAGGGCCAAAAAGTGCGACCCCCCGTTCCGGTTCTCTCGGCGGCAGATTTTCAGAAAAGTTGCCATCTCAGTTGCGGCTGGTGTCGCTTACCTGCGCAATAGGGCCAGAAACACATGAAAGTTAGAAATTTTGATGTTTTAGGGTTTTATGTGAGAAAAACAACATGAAACTAGGAAAAATAAACAGCTGAAAAGAAACCCTAGGGTCTGAAGTAGCTGGATATGCAAGAATATGAAAAACGACAGCGGTCGTAATTTAAAACCCGTGTGGAGTCGCCATTTGTTAGTATGAATCCTTTGTCGAAGTGTACGAAAAATGACCACTTTAGCTACGCATAACTAATAGCCCTAACAACAAAAGTGGCTGCCAATATCTTCAGATCTGCGATTAGTTAGACAAGAAAATAGCTGCAAAACACCAGATCTATGTATGGAAAGACATTAAGCAATAAAAATAAGGGTTTGCTCCATATACCAATAGACAAGACAAGAACAATTTTTGAAAGAATTTTTGTATTAAATGGGGCACCTGTGAGGAAAACCAGAAGGAGTATCCAATTCCCCTCAGTGGGATGGGTTCTTGGAAGTCCTCAGCACTTTAGATCTAAGATTCTTCTCTCTAGTTGATGTAGAAAACCCAATGCAAAGAGTAGAGCTCAAAGGGAGCAAAATGGCAGAAAATGGTGACCAAGTGTATAGATCCGGAGTGATCTAATAGGCAACAAAAGGTGAGGAATGGTAGGAAAAACCCTCCTATTTATAAAAAAATATTGGGTCATTCTAGATCTTGGTGCATGGGTTAACCAGATCTAGATCCACTTTTTATGGAATATTTTATTATATTTGTTGGAGGGAAAAGGTATTTGACTTGGGTCAAATCCCTTAATTTATCAAAAATAAATAAATAAATGATTTATTTATCTTTTTAAGGAAGCGGTTAGAAGATAATCAAATAAATAATGATTTATTTAATTATTTAAGGAAGTGGTTGAAAGATAATAAAATAAATAGTGATTTATTTAATTATTTGTGGGTGATTTGGTCATATTTACCAAGGAATATCATCTAAATAAGGTTTAAATGATTATTCCTAGAAAATAATAAGATAAATAAAGGTTTATCTAATTAATTTCTTTGATTTTGGGTTAAACATGACTGGGAATAATAATTAAATTATGGTTTAATTAATTATTCCATGAGGAAAATCAAACAAATATAGGTTTGTTTAATATTTCCTTTTGGGGTTTCCTGTTTTAACATAGTGAAAGCAACTTTACTTAGGGTAAAATTGGTCTTACATGGTGTACTTGGGTCCATCTAATGATAATAGGTTAGATGACCAAAAAATGGTGTAATGTAGTTCACCATTGACATTGTGTACTTCTCCTTCTCCCTCTTCAACTATGATGGATTCCTCAAAACTAGTGTCGGTATCTGGTTCTACAATAGGATTTTCTAATTCTTCTTGTTCCTCTATCAATGGAGAGTTTGAATGAGTTTCTTGTTCTTCTTCTTCACTGAGAACTTCTAATTCTTGTCCTAGATGTTTTTCTCATGTTGAAGATAAGAATATTACTCCTGTGGTTGGGGATAGGGGATTTTCTTCTTCAATTAAAGCTTCGATAGATGAAGTAGGTGAATCCCTGGGTTGGATTTCATATCTTAGGATTTTAGGAAGTCTATGTGGGACACCTATGTATGGAATTCGAATTCGAGTGAGTTGTGTAGAACTTCGAGGTCGGGGTGGAGTGAGTAATGATGTGGGAATCAAACTTCTTCCTCGTCCTATAAACCTACCTTTAGAATCTCTCTCCCTATGCTTATCATGTTTTATTTCTAAGACTTCTATTTACACTTCCCCGGCAACGGTGCCAAAATTTTTAGTCAATTTGATGTTCTTAAATTGCAAGCATAAATTATCGACCAGATTCGGTAAATTGATGAAGTGCAAGTGCACTATATGTGCTAAAAGTATTTGTCGTTAGAGTGAGGATTGAATTTTGAGTTTTTTTTATTTTCAAAATTTTGGATTAGTGTTAAATTACTATGGATTAGTGAGTTTTAGAGAAATCTATTATCTATGTTAAATGTTATTCCTATGGTTAATTTCAGTTGAATTGTGTCGTTAAAAATGGTTTGTGAGATAACTCCTTTCAAAATATATGTTAGATTAATTTCTACTTTTGTTTATCTAGTTTTTTTTTTAGATTTTTATGCTGCAACAAATAGAGAACTAACTCTAAATTATTAAAGCATGAGATATGGTATAAGTCCTAGTTTTATGAAAGCATGAAAATTGAAAGCTAACCGAAACTTAAACCAAAATGCTATGAAAACAGAGCTTTTATCTACAACAATTTTTAACCTAGAATGTAAATGAAAAGGAAATGAACTGAGCTATATAAAATATAGAAAGAATAAATTCAAGAAATGAATCTACGAAATAAGAAAAAACAGAGTATTGAACTATCTAAACTGGGTTTGGAAATGAAACATAAACCAAAGCAGTAACCAGATTCAAACTATGAAATGATAATGCATTTGAGATAAACTAAAAACTGAAAGAAAATGACATGATATGTTTGCAGGGGCCCTCCGCAACGCATTAGGTTTCTTTAATACTAACAACGCATCAATGCATGAAAAAAAAGGAACTTTGAATTAATATAAAAGTCTTCAAACAAAATACTCAGGAAAATAAAATATGGCGTGCCCTGAATACACAAAGTTTCCATGGTTTTATAGAGTGTGTTTAACAGTACGCGAACTCTATGCCTACAGATCTCTTTATAATCCTTATACAAGTTAAAAACTTAAACAAATATCACTATCCTTTTGATTTGCTATTAGGAAAGCAAATCGACAAAGTCGTGACACTCTCGGACTTTGTTTACGAGCGCTGCTACATGTTGACTACCACCTTTAACCATGTAAATGCGTGACCTCCTTGATGAATTGGTTTGGATAATCAGAAGGAGATCCATGAAGGGATCATCCTCTATCTACCCATATACTCCTTTGCTGAGTTGGTGCACCGGAACCCTGTGATCAATGAAGGTAACTGCAGATATGTGGAATAGCTACGAAATTGTGTTAATTATGTAGCTAAATGTAATCTTTAACAAAACAATAGAGCATATTAACAAACATGAAGAATAGGACACATAAATGTTTTACCTTGTCAAAACCATATGATTGTTGCCTTTATTAGGTTGATAATGATGGGAAAAGAAGGAAAATATCGATGCAAAATGGTGTCAAAACAAAATAATTATGGGACTCTACAAGGATATTTCTCGGTTCATGACTTTTCCAATCGAGAAAATATTACTTTTGCACTCCTCAAAAGCCACCCCCCATGTCAAGGACTCGTGGGAAAAATTTTGTGAGTAAAAGGACGAGAGGGAACCCTATTTGTTCTCGGTCGCACCCACTTGGAATTATTTCCAAGAGATCATTAAGGAACATTATTATCTTGTGGGGAGCTATGAGGACAAGTATATACAATGGACTACACTGCGACAACAAACTGGGATCAAGATGTGTGTGATATGATGAATATGTTCCATACTCTATGCACAAAGTTGGGTATCAATGATTCAGAGAAAAATTTGGTGTTGAAGTATCACAGTTGTCTACACAAACACATTCAGGAGGAAATGGAGTTCCTCGACATCTCCTAGCTTGGTGCAGCATACCGGTATGCTTCCAAGATTGGGCAGAAATTCAAAAATAAGAAGCAAGACTTTGGATCTGTGAATCAGAAGCAAGGGAAAGGAATCCCCAAACCACAGAAAAAAGGACAAATCCAAGGCAGGGCAACCCAGGACAAACTGCTAAAGCCACAAGTGAAGAAAAACACCGCGAAGCCAAAGAAGGACACGAGAAAGTGGTGTGAGTTAGATAAGAGCTCCACTCACTACAAAAATTATTGTTGGGCCAAGAAATCACTGGTGGCTGAGCTGAAGGCTTTGGAATCAGATGCATATTCTGACTTTGAGTCAGAACCTGATAAGGGTAATGACAAAGGGAAGCAGATTATCAATGCAGAGATCAACACCACTGTTTCCACCACCAATATCAAGAAGGAGGAACCTGAAGATCCAAAGGAGGGGGAGCACCTCTTCCATTCCCAAATGTGGCTGAATGCTTCCTCTATGCAATTCATTGTCGACAAGGGGAGTCAAAAGAGCCTCATTTCAGCAGAGGTTGTGAAGCGGCTGGGGCTGTCAACCACATCACACCCACAGTCATACACCATCAAGTGGCTTCACCAAGGACGGTATATCTGTGTCAGCAAATAGTGTCACCTTCCATACAGTATCAAGCACTTCACATATGAAGTATTGTGTGGCATTTCTTCTCTTGATTTTTGTGATGTATTGTTAGGCCAACCATACTTGTGGAAGCAACATGTCGTGTATGATTATAGGCCTCGCACTGTTATTTTTACTTTGGGATATATGTTGTACGGGATACCAGATGTAGCATCACCTACCTCCATCTCTTTGATAATTGCAAAACAATGTAGTAAGCTCATTTCCAAAACCAGGAAATTATTTTTCCTAATGATCCGCCCTCAGGGCAAGAAGAAGATCATGGCCACGACCTCTAGACAGAGCTCCTTCGCACGGCAACAACAGATGGACAAGTTTGTGGAGGAGTACGGGGACATCTTCACCTCACCCGCAGGGGTACCTCTACATTATCAGGTCAAGTACTCCATCGATCTAACCCCAGGTGCGTCACTACCCAGTGGGCCAATCTATCGACACTCCATTCTGGAGAACGGAGAAATCAGGAGGCAAATTTGGGAGCTGCTGCAGAAAGGTCACATATGGATGGGTTCATCACTCTGTAGGAGCCCGGTCGTGTTGGTACAGAAGAAGGATGGGACTTGGAGACTATGTATCGACTATCATGCACTAAACAAGATCATTGTCCGAAATCAGTATCCAATCCCGCATATTGATGACCTTCTGGAGAAATTCATGGGGGGGAATATTTTAGCAAGATTGACTTGAACTCCGAGCATCACCAGGTGCCAATTGAACCCTGTGATGTGTGGAAGACTACTTTCAAATCCAAGGAGGGCCTTTTTGAGTGGTTGGTCATGCCTTTCAGGTTGACAAATTCCCCCGCAAAATTCATGAGGTTGATGGACGACATCTTGCAACCATTTACCAACTCCTTCATGGTGGTGTATTTATATGACATCCTAATCTTTAGCCAGAGCTAGGAAGAGCACCTCCACCACATTCGACAGGTCCTCCAAACACCGCGACAACACAAGTTGTGTGCCAATTTGGAGAAATTCACTTTTGGCATAGATTCAGTATCTAAGATACATCATTGATGAGCGGAGGTGCATGTGGACCCAACCAAGATCCAGGTCATTCGAGATTGCCCAGCCCCAACCACTCTAACAGAGCTCCGCAGCTTTCTGGGTCTTGCCAATTTCTAACGCATGTTCATGTTGGGTTTCTCTCATATCACTTAGAATTTGAGTCAAGTCACCAAAGGGGGAGACAAAGCCAAATTATTTTGGTCAGAATCTCAATAGCAGTCGTTCATAGAGTTGAAGCATTGCCTATGTTCTGCACCAGTGCTCACATTACTAGACTTGCAGCAACCATTTGAGATCGAGATAGATGCCTCTGACTATGCTATTGGGGCAGTTCTTACTCAGCAGGGGCATCTAGTGGCCTATCACAATGAGACATTTTTAGACACCGTCGAGAAATATCCCACCTATGACAAAGGGATGTATTCTATTGTGCAGAATTGTTGACAATGGAATCATTACATTTTGGGGAAGGGAACGATCATCCACATAAATCACTGACCCCTGGAGTTCATATAGACACAAGGGAAGTTGTAGAACGATCGCCAACAAAAATGGTCCACATATCTGCAACAGTTCCATTTGAACATCAAGTACAAAAATGGCATCACAAATAATGTTGCAGACTACCTCAGCCGATCGTTGATCATGGTGCTAGCCACTGTGCTTAAATCTTGTGGCCACGAGACTTCAAGTTGGTTGCATCTCTACAAAAGTGATCTAGAATTCGGAAACACGTACCAGACGCTCCTAGAAGGTAAGTAAGTTCCAAATTTTCACCTCCAGCATCCACTGTTATGTCACCTACGACACCTTGTGTTCCTTCAAGCGAGTGTGCAAAGATGATTTGGGAAGCACACTACAGTCGAGTTGCTAGATATTTTGGGGTCGAGAAAACATTTGCAGTGTTGAAAAACTATTCTTATTAGTTGAACCTTCGGCAGGATGTCGGGAAGTACATCAGATCCTGCATTGCTTGCGCCATTATCAAACAAAAGGCAAGGCCTATATACTTTGTTGCCTACCCCTAGTCAACCTTGGGAATCCATCTCCATGGATTACATGTCTGGCCTTCCTTCTACCAAGCATGGCAACGTCTGTGTTTTTGTGGTCGTCGACAGATTCTCTAAGATGGACATTATGGCGGCCTGCAAGAAGAGTATCACAACAGAAGCCACTACTAAATTGTTCTTTGAAAGAGTGTGGGTGCACTTTGGGATTCCATATTCCATTATCTCATATCGAGACAGCGGGTTCCTCAGTACATTCTGATTAAGTCTTCGGTCGATGTTGGACACCAATATCACTAAGTCCACAACGTTCCACCCCCAAACTGATGGCTAAACGGAGGTCATCAATCATGGATGATCGTACACATCCTACGCATGTACAACTAGAAGCATCCACGCACATGGGATGAAAGCCTCCTCTATGTCCAACACGGCTATAATCGGGCTCTCCACATCTCAACTGGCCACAACCCCTTTTAGCTAACTTGGGATTCCACCACTATGTCCCATTGATATGGCTATGCCATTTGTGGCTACTCAGGAAAATTCGACTCATGTCCAGTCCAAAGTTACCAAGGTGAACAAATTCATTGAGCACATTCATCACATCCACCAACAGGTCCATGACATATTGGATAGAGCCAATGCTAAGTACAAGCAACGACATGATCAACATTGAGTGTCGCACAACTTCCAGGTGGGCGACAAAGTTTGGCTACATTTGCAGAAGGAATGTCTTGCTAGACCCCACCGCAAGCTTTGCATGCTTCGATATGGGCCATACACCATCACCAAAGATATAGGGTATAATTCCTTTGAGTTCAGTGTTCCACCATTCCTTGTTTTGCACTTCAGCCCTGCTTTCCACCATTATTGGACACATCTGACATAGTAGAACAACTCACACCAAGATATTTAAACCCAAATTGCATGAAACAAGCCACAACTGATGAGATCATGGACACACATATCAAGAACACTCGCCAACAGAGGATCCAGCTATATCGAGTTGTCAAAGCAAGCCAACTCCTTCACTAGGGCAAGTGGTTCAGTAGGGACTAGGTTCAACATAAATTTCCTCACCTCATGGAGGCTCTGAACACAATGGGGACCATTTCTTCTTGAGGGGGGAGGAATGATCCAGGTGGATATTGGTGGCCACCCACCTATTCCACCTAGACATCCAGTCAGTTTCATCAGTTTCCTTGTTTATAGCAGCTTTTACTATTTTTATTAGTTTTTTAGGTCCTAAAATTCCGAAACAGTTTTGACCCCCTAAACGGTGTTTTTTTTAGCTCTGTTGCAAGCCCATAGCCATAGGCAGGGGCCTGCGAAAAATCCTGTAGTAATTGGGGAGATATTTCCGATGATATATGGTACACGCCAAACGATGATAATATGACCAAGTTACGACCCTAGGGAGTTGGCTGCCCAACTAACCCCAACGGGGCCCACAAACTCTTGATGTTTCATCTCCTAGGGTTAGGGTTTTGGTTTTTTATGGTTTTATCATGTTGTTCAATAATAAAAAGGCCCTTGAGCCTCATTTTAATGTATTTTAGGGGCATGCCTCCGCCACATCTCTTCTCAAAGATAAGCTGCCATCGCCCGAGCTAGTTTATTTTCCATTTCGTCTGTAAGCATTTTTTTTTAGTATTTGACATTATGAAGTGAAGTGTTATTCCTACTGCATCTATGTTTTTATGTTTATTTCTGTATTTTATTGCGTTCCTACATAAGTTTGGATCAGTTAGGCCTTATGTGCCCCATATCCAACAATTCCTTAATAGTCTTATCGATCTCCTCCTTGAATCTCTAGGGGTGCATATATGGTGTATTGATGACTCACTTGGACCACTCCTCTAATTCTATAGTGTTCAAAACCCTTGTCTAGTATTCTGCTAGGGATAGCTTAAAAAATATTCTGGTGCTTATCCAGCAAGGCCTATATATCTGCTGAATAATTTTGCTCCCCATTTGATGTCTTTTGTTGCATTATCATTCACTGTGCAATCCATGTTGTCTCCATGGAAAAAAATAGCTTCCTTTTTCTTAATCGTGACCACATTTGGAGCATTGGTGGTATTCGTTGTCATTTTGGTGTGACCCATTCCATTTCCATGGTACGATAATCATTCCAATGCCTCCCTATGGAAAGGAGTCATTGTACCCCTAGCACCATGTTTGTATCAGTAAACTCTACCACAGAAATCATTCACTAGGGTGTAATTTCCCATCTTCGACTCCATTTAAGGAACCATCCTCAAAAAAGCCATCCTTCTTCCTCTAGCCACTTTTATATCAAATAAATTGAACTCTTTTGTAGTCAAACTTCTCCTAGCGACTAGGGATGCATCTATAAAATTACGAGTGGATCCTCCATCAGTAAGGAACACAACATGTTGACTTTGTATGACTCCCTTTACTCTAAATGTGTTGTATCTCAAGATGCATGAGAGCTTGGCTATAATATCCATAGTCAGTTTTATTTTTTGTGGCTCTTTGTCACTGTTTTTTTTTATATGCTCCTCCCCTTGAGACGCTACATGTTCTTCCTCCTCTTTGTTATCTGACATCTCTACATAGTGAACCTTCCCTTTGTCCATGCACCTATGTCTATAAACCCAAGGTTCTTTGTAGCTTTAACAAATATTGTTTCTTCTTAACTCATCTCTGGTTTCTTCCACCCAATTCCTCCCTTGCTAAGGATTCTTCTCCTTACTCTTTTTTGGGGGAATGAATTTAATCGATTCCTTCTTGGGCATTGCATCTTCCATATCCTTGGTTTTGGCAATAGTGTCCTGAAGTGTATTAGGCTTAAAATCCTTCACCAAGTTGCGCAATGGAACACTTAGCCCCACCAAGAATAACATCACCAACTGATCTTGGGATATATCTATCATCATCACTACTAATCCTTGGAACTCTATGATGTATTTTTTCAAGAACCATGACTAATTAAGTTGTGTTAGATCTCTGAAATGTGACTCCAAATTCTTCTTATCAAATGTCTAAATTAATATATCAGTAAACTCCAAATAGGAGGCGATGTTACTGTGCCCGAGTGTGGACAACCCATGTACCACCATTCATATGCTTCTCCCTCCAAATTTAATGTGGCATATTGGATTTCCTCTAACTCCATCATGGAGTTAAGCTGGAAATATGTATTCAACTTTTATACCCATGCTCTAGTTGTGCCACTCGAAGTTCCCACTAAAAATTGGTATATTTATTTTTATTTCCTTCTTCAACATATTTTTTTCATCCACCACTTCTTGTGATATCTTGATTTACTCCTATGCTTGATAGTGCCATAATCCTAGAGTGACATTTGGGCCTAGAACTTTGCTCCCATTTCTTGGTACTCCCTCATGTAGTCCAAGAAATTTTCATCTCACCTATGTTGGTTATCTATAGGTTCCCGTAGGAATTTTGCCATTAATGGCCTTGATGAAGCTTGTTTTAGCGTGGGAACTAGATTAGAAGAATTACTAGCTTTGGCATGGTGATTATCAATTCTCCAAACAAGCAGCAATTTCTTTTTTAACCTTCTACTCCATTATTGGGTTGACTCCCACAAAGGCTTGCCACATATTGAGAAACATATTTTAGGGCATGGGCCATCTCATGTTATCCTCTAGTTATCAATTGGGTGACCTCATCTTGTCCTTTGGCTAATTCTTGGGTCATCTTGTGTCATCCTTTGGATATCTCTTAGACTATCTCATGCTACCCTTTAGCTAAATCACTCAACATGTGTCTAAAGCTTTCCTAGGGTTGTTGCTCACAGTGCCCCATCTTTTCTTCTTCTTCCTCATATTCTAAGTGAGGATTCTAATTTTTCTTCTTTTTCTTCCCATATGTTATGTATCATTGATTAAATTTGATGATTTTCCTCCTTCAATTAACTCGGCCCCCTAAAGCACTACAAATTCATTCCCCAAAAATATGTAATTTCACCTCTCACAATTGAATAGATTCAACCCCCACCCAATTGTAAATCAATTCGTTGTTAGTCAAGGATTTTTCCTTTCTTTGACAATTTGACCTCGTGATGGATTTGACTTAATTTATCTATAAAAGATCAAAATGGCTAGCTAGGGTGGCTTTACAACCATGAAACCAACCACCACCAGCTAGAGTGGGTATCTCAACACCGAAACCAGGAAGCATCGAAGGTTTTTCTATCACTCAAAAAGATGCTCAAGCTCCTCGATCATTCACAAATAATTTCTTCACGTGCCTTCCCTTGAATCTCCTTCTCCTTTTAATAATATTTTCCTCCTCTAAATACCATGGGTGGTAAACAAAAACCACATGTCACTTTATTTTTCCTAAAGTTACTTTTTTTTTATTTTTTGCTTTCTAAGTTGTGTGAATCCTTATATGACTCCACACTTATCCGTTGGCTTGAGAAACCACGACCCAAAGGCGTCTAAGTGATCAAAATCACTCAGGGATCGCACACAGTCTAGGCCACACCAGTCCTTAACATGGTTGCATTTTTGCCCACTGAGTTTCAGACTGATGACATTCACATCACGGAGTGCCTTAACAGTACACCCCATCACCATCTATTCTACTCCCCACGGGCACTTCCTAAAGTGACTTTTTACCACCTATATTTAATTATTATTTATTTTATTCTAGTGACCCATTTATTCTCTATAAATAGCCCACGATATCCAATTAGGCTATGAGGACAACCCTTTCATGTTTCTGTAAATTGGAAAAGGACATCGTAAAATTGTTCTCTTAAATGTATATGCAACTATTTGTTACTACACTCTTAAATCTATGTCCAACCATTTGCATGAATATATTACTTATGAAAGAGACCTAAACAACAAAGTAATATCTTATCTATATTTTTTGATATATTTATTTTATTATTTAAATTTCATTCTTATATTGAATATCTTGATGCATATTCTCGTCCATCTACTACATATTGAATTGAGTGTTCACTCCCATTACATTCCCACATCCTACATCCTACATGCATATTGAATTGAGTGTTCACTCCCATTACATTCCCACATCCTACATCCTACATGTTAGTTTTCTACACGAAGAATTAGTATCTCTGTTGCAAAGATAAAGGCTACATATATTTGAGTTTTTTTTTATCATCATTGCTCAAATTTACTCCCATTACATTCTCACGTCCTACATCTTACATGTTAGTTTTCTACACAAAGAATTAGTATTTTCGTTGCAAAGATAAAGGCTACATATATTTGAGTTTTTTTTGTATCATCATTGCTCGAACCACCATTGATATCTTCCTTGGTATTATATTCGATTCGTTCATCTTCAAAATTCATTGATATTCAATTCAAAGTATTTACTACGATATATGCATTTACTACCATATACTAAAATAGAATATTCATCCAAGTACAAATAGTCTTTACTCAAACATGAATAGAAGTTGTATGTTAACAAGACAACCAGACTTAAGGCAAGAACAATTTATTAGATTTCAGACTCTAGGGTTAAGGACAATGAAGTAGGTTTATTTAAATATAGTCTACAATCAAGCAAATTTCTTTCTTTGACATTTTAGTACAATAAGTACAGTCAGTGCAATCAAGAAGACACATTATTGTTCAGATTACATCTACATTCCTAAATGAAAATGTAAAATAGCACAACTTGATATAACAAAATATGGCTTGGCATGCACCAAGTTGATACTAAGACTAAGTTGATACTAGGCAGGGTCAGTTTGTATATTGGATAGAAGAATGACTTACTCACTATTAAGATGTTATCTTCAAGAGGTCAATTTGTATATTGGATAGAAGAATGACTTACTCACTAATAATATGTTATCTTCAAGGGGTCAGTTTGTATATTGGATAGAAGAATGACTTACTCACTAATAAGATTTTATCATTAAGATTGTGTCAACTTGAATGCTCTTTGAGATAATTTTAATCTCCCAAAAATTGGTTCCATCTTCAACCCCTACCCATAAAATTTAAACCTAAAACCCACACTTTCTCTACTTCATAAAGAAAATTTAACATTCTTAATTCTAATCGCTTTGAATTATAACTATGAACACCTTAATATTTAGTATTCCTGTTTAAAAAAATACATTTTAATTCACTTATTAAATAATATAAAAATTTTGAAAAATAAAAGAAAGAAAAGTTAAATTAATTTCTTGAGGTAGCAGTATAATATCTACGATATTTAGTGAAAATATAATATCTTCAGATTCAACTTCTTATATTTACCAAAGAAGAAAATGTCTGTTTGAACCACTTAAATTGAGGGAAAAAAGTTTCTGAAATACCAACGACAACCAGCAATCATCGCATCCGTATTTTAAAAGAAGTCAACTTTGAATTAAGGTTCGATATTATTCACGAACATCATTCAATATTAGTTCGTCTATATTGGAACAAGCTCAACTAGATCACAGAGTATCCACCAGAACATTCGCATCCTAAAACTCTTTTCTAAAAGGAAAAGTTTTAACTTAACTGGAGAGTTAAAGAAGCAATTACAAGTAGCCCGCTGTCAACTGGAGAGTTAAAGAAGCATTTACAAGTAGCCCGCTGTCATTTCAAGGGCTTTACCTCTCATTCTCTGTTTAACCTCTGTTCAACGTTAAGAAAAAGGGGTTAATTTAAGGAGTGTTTCAGAGTTACGAAAAAGCCTTCCTTAATTTAAGGAGGGTGTTTTTACTAATCAATTGAGGAGTTTTTAACGAAAGGATGGTGTTTTTTATAATCTTGGGAAATATTTTAGAAATCTGAGCATTGGATACAAAAGGGAAGGACATTACCAAAATTAATTAATTGATTGACTTTGCTCTACATTTTTTTCCAGAAGAAAATAAATGAACTGGTCTTTATTGATGTGAAGTTTAGTTTACATGTTCAAAATATATCAGAAAATGCATATATGGCAATATAAAACATAAAACGCCATATAACCAGAAAGAAAAAACATGAAAGCGGCATATCAATCATTGACAGAGTTCTAAAAAAAAAGCTCAAATCTATCAGATCATGAAGTAAAATTATACCAGCAGTATACCAATGAAAGGTCCTTCCCCAAAGAAGAGAAATATATCCAAAAAAAACATATTGCCAGAGGAATCATAAAAAGTGATCATAACCAGCACATGGAAACTTTGCTCGACTTTGCTCATAGTATTTATTTTCAAAATATTTCCAAATTTATCATGAAATTAATTACCTCAAAAAATATTATCTAAATTAATTGATTGATTTTGCTCATATTCTTGATATTTTCAAAATATTTCCAAATTTACAATGCAATTAATTACCACCAGAAGCAATACTCTCTATTCCAGATTGAAAATTTTCAATCCTGTCACAAAACTTTTGGAAAATAAAGATTACGCAAATAAATATGTTGTATAATCATTTATTTTTATTCACATAAGTATGCGTGAGTCACAAAGAATACCGAGTCCGCATTCAGGTTAAGAAATTGAAATGGGCAAAAATCAAATATAGTGCTGTAGCATTAATATTTCAATCAAGATAACCGGAGTGTTTGTGAGCATGAACCTTTAGTCATGGACACCCTCTGGTAGACTGTTATGCTTGTTTGCAAAGTGAATATCATTAGAAACACATTCAAAAGGAACTTAAAATATAATGCGCTCGGGCATTGATCATTATTTTGAGAAATTCAAATCTAGTGCTGTGGATTAAAGAATGGTTTAGAAATGTAATGCAGAATTAACTCATTCTTCCAGTAGAGTATCACTGTTTTGTTTGGAAAAGACTAATGGCTCCTTTGGAAATGTAAAGCATAATAAACTCATTCTTCCAGTGGTATCATTGTTTGTTTGTTGGAATAGATAAAATTAGAAGTAAAAGAACCCCGGTCCAAAACCCAAAAGAAAATACCTCTCAACAGTGCCAGGTTGACATGCTCTATAGGCTGTCCACCAGTCACCATGGTTTAATGCCACTGTCTAGAGTTAAGGAAGCAGAGTGAACGTATTGTTATCACTTTCAGCTATGCACAAAATGAACTATTCTTGCGATCACAGAAACATTAGAAGTGCATATGAGTCCAGATTGCCATCTGATTTCAGTAAGAATAAATTGCCTCTTCAAACATAGAAACAGTGAAAGGAAAATCAGCATGTAACCACAGGATATTTAAATGCCTTTAATTCACTGCTGCTTAAGGTGAAGTTCAGAATAACAGACACATCAAGTTATGAATAATTTACAAGACAAGCACCAAGAAAAACAATGTAAGATATATTCTGTTGTAGATAGGACAGATCCAAACCAATGAAAAGCATCAATCCACAGATGACTTCAATATTTTGAAAAAAATAAACAAGGAACAACCCCATAATCCAATTGCTGGTCAAAATTTCAGGCATTGAGGTAAATGACTTGTGAGAGAATGTACCATCAAAGAAGTATTTAGAGTGCCCGACATTTATGTTCACTTTATATATTAAGTCCGCTGTGTTAAGATTACAGAAATGCCAGTGAAACTTCAAATGCAGAGATAAGAGCGATCAAAAAATTTGGTTTTCAAGACCACACCATCTCATATACCATAGCAACGTTTTGTTTTCAAGACCAAACCATCCCAAATACCATAGCCAAAGTATCTTAAAGTTATTTAATATTTATATGCTGAGATATCTCTGTCCATCAACACCGAAATACCAAAATCGACCCCTAATGGAAAATACTTGCAAGCTAATCCATAATCACCAACATAGCAGTTAGCCACCTACAATTATTATCATCATAAAACACTCATGAAATAAGACTATCAAGCAAAGAATGTGAGATTACCATGAGGGCAATCACCAAGAACGCCACTGATCCCTTAAAGAAGACCACTATGCTAAACCCTCCTAAAGACTACTATGCTAAAATCTGAAGTCAAGAATATTCTCTGTTAGTTATCCTTGAAAGTATAATGGTCACTGATGTGCATAAAAATGACAACAGTGAGCATTTTTAATAAAGAATCCCAATCCCCTTACTGGCTTTTTTTACAACTTAAATCCAATGAGAACAGGAGAAGATAACACAACGGGATCAGTTGATAATTCACCTAGGAACCTATAGCAAGGACATAAGCACTAACAGAGCATGGGAGAAACTGTTGTAACAGAAATATGATATTGGGATCTGTAGATTTCACCCCATAATCAAGTCCTCTACTGCTGCATACAGCAGTTCATCTCCAGCACGTATTTCAAGTTTGTCAAGTGGTAATACATCTACTCCTAGACAGGCTCACAACCTTCTAACCTGCTAGCATGTGCATTCTTTTAACAATACACTAAAGAAGACTGCATGTGTCACAATTCTAAAAAACAAGATTGATTTGGGGGAAATTGTTTATATGGTGTTTATAGGGATTAGAATTTTATGAATTCTTCAGAAGTATTGTTTTACCACTTATGTCTGTAATTTTTTGGATTTAGGCATTGGTCATTTCGGATCAATGCTACAAGCAACAAAGCTTCAAATAAAAATATGCATACTAACAGATATAACAATTTGCAGATTTTATAGCAATCACCGAATTTGTAATAAAACAAAACCTCGCAGGAGTTCTACCAGTTAAAACTACTTGACATAAGTCTTGTAGTAAGAAATAAACAAGTAAATAATGATAACCCTAGTTTGAACTGATAACCTTGGATCATGAACCCATTGCATATTTGGCTACAATATGTATTTCTTTGACAATTGTTTACATCTGGAAACCATCTACAGCTGCCAAAAGGCGAAAGTTCCTCATACAATGGAAGTGGAAAATACCAAAAAGATTCCCCAGACAGATCCTGAACACCTAATTTCTCCATATTGCCTACCGATGTTTCAGAACGCATCCCCATGCCTACCGAATGTTGCATACTTAAAGTACTGGCCTTCTTACTCCCGCATACTTCAGTTATTACCTGTCCATTGAAAAAAAAAAGCATACAGATCTATTATTCATTCTTTGGAGTGAACAAACTTGACAAGTATGCAGATTTATCATTCTTCAGTTATTTCCTGTTCGTTGAGCAAAGATATACAATCCACAGATCTCTTATTTGAAAGATTCTTTAAAAGAACTGACAAAGGTTGAAGTACTTACACACTAGGATCCCTCCAAGAAATCACTGTGTTCTATGCTATTGGTCATCTGCTGCCAAAGACCACTGTAGATTGATCTTTCATCCCGAATATTTCTTCCCAAATCTATACTGTGACTGTATATGTTTACCTTCGACCATTAACTTGTTCTCTGGTGTTATAAACCCTATCAAATCACCAAATCCCGCATACTTATTACCATATCTCTGTGTTCTGTGAGAAGACATGCAATGTCACGGGTAGTGTCTGTTGAAGTCGATATAATTTCTCTTCTCAAACAAGCGCTCCGAATACTTTCAATGGTAATAGCAGTTTGTCAACTGCCATTATAAACCAACCTCCCAAATCTACAAATCTTGGTAGTGGATGTGGCTTCACTTGGTAAAACACTGGAATAATTGTAGCCCTCGACTTCACCATGGAGTCGAGCTCATCGAGACACCATCATGATTGGGCATAGTTCGTATAGAAAATGGCGATATGCACAGAGGCTAATTAAATAGCCCCTTTTATTTGAGAAGGAATGTTGCGTCCCTCCACCAATTCCGACGAACTCGCCATTTATGTTCTACCAGGAGACAGTAAATATGGGAGAGTAAAATGTTCTTGACATCAGGGCCACGGCAGTTTATTAACAAAACGTACTTGGAATTAAAAGTCGAACCTGAATAGAAATGCCGAAGAGGAAGAAACCAGGCAGTGACATTGCGATGGAAGGGGGTGGATTTATGGACAGCAAAATGACGCGAAGGATTAGGGCAAATGCAAAGATGTTGATGAAGCCGAGGGAGGTATAATATATAGATAAGAAGATGATAAACCGGGCCAGATAATGAAGCCAAACCAGGCCAGATAATTAACCCAGTCGATCGTCAACCCTGTGGACCTACGATCGAACAGTCAAAACCTAATCCCACCGCCTTCTTTATGTTCGTGTCACCAAGCAGACAGGTGAAGTTTTCTATGTCATTGCAGTTGGGCTCCTTTGTGAGATAATATGATGTGACTCTTCATGTGGGTCCTTTCAAGAATGGTATTGCGCAACTTGCAACAATGGCTGCATGGAGACTTTGCCATAGGTAATATTAACATTATGGTGAATGTTATTTTCTGCTTTTTTACTATCTAGATATTTGAGATGTTAAGTGGTTTTGGGTGGAGTCTAGAGATATGTGTATGGATGTTTCTATAGCATGGTAAATATTATTTTCTGAATTTATAATGTGTGTAGATTTTTGAGATGTCTAATGTTTTTTTGTGGACTCGCTAGTGTTGTGGTTTAAGGTGTTACTTTTAGTCCTCGATTCTTAAGAGCTTTCGTATATAGAATAACGCCTAAGCTTCTTCCTTTGAACATGTAAAGGACCCTAGTACCCATACCTAATGCTAAAATATTTTAGTGTTATTGATATCCCCATGTAGAGGTGAAGGATATTCATGGTGACATCTCAAATCACCATATCTAACTTTCCAAGGGTTTTAGATTTACCTCTTAGTAGGAATATGGGCTCCATTAGTATGTTTTACATAATAATAATGAGTCTCAGGACCCCTAATAGAGTCAAATGAGAAAAATAAGGGCCTTGTGCCTGAAATAAATATTCTCAATTTTTATGGTTGATTTGAAAGGACTGTATTAGTTTGTTGTGCTAAGTGTCTTTCCAGTTATAAAACATGTACAAATTTGTCTCCATTTGTTTGCTTAAGGATTAAGGAATTTAACCATGAAACATAGATGAAATTATGAGTTTTAAGCATGTAAATAAGCCTAAATAACATTGAAAAACAATGTATATCACACATAAGATTTACACAGCAAGCATGATGAAGCAGTTCACCCCTCCTGGGCTACATCTCCTGGTCCAGCTCCCAATTGTTGGAACTCATGATTGCCGTTAGACCAAAACCCGCAGGCGTTAGTCTTCGCTACAATCGTCAGAGTTAGGATCCACGAGAGACGGTTAGTCCATGTCACGAAACACATGGGGAGCGTTGAACACAATGTCCAACAATCTCCCCCTCAACGCGAGCTAAGTGAGTTTCAAACTCGAGACCTGTCGCTTTGATATCACTTGTTGGAACTCATGATTGTCATTAGACCAAAACCTGCAGGCGTTAGTCTCTGCTACAATTGCCAGAGTTAGGATCCACGAGAGGCGGTTAGTCCATGTCACGAAACACACGGGGAGCGTTGAACACAATGTCCAACACCAATGGCATGTCCCTCTTTGTCATTATGCTCAAATTGTAGATACATATGTTTACAAGCCTCCAATGGTTGTTTTCTCTGCACCAATGGCTCCAGAATGCTTGAATTAGTCTAGGTAGACTCTTGTTTTACCCAAATTGATCGAAAATTGACCTCCCTAGCCATTTTCCCAATGACAGCTACAAATGCTCCACTAAATGTGGAGAACTGCAGTTAAAATAGCAAAACCCTCCTAATTTTAATGGTGTGCTAAACCTCCTCCATGCTAACCGTTTACATTAAATTTAAATGTTTAAGGGGCGGGGTGGTCACATGTCGACCCCCCTTAAACCCCGCGGTCTAGTTAAATCTCCGCATAAATCTTGGAGCAGAACCTGGAGTGTTAGCGGAGTTCCACTAACCATCGCAACCAGAGGTTTTGCATGTGAATTCTTTGGAGCCACCAGAGTCTAAGGGTTAGGAAACCGGAGTGATAGCATTTGATGTCGTGGTAATATTGTTGGAGCATGTGAACGTGAATTGTGGACCGATTGAAGTTAAATGTCGTGGTTTTGTCGGAGCATTTATCGCCGGTTACAATAGATGTCGCAGTGTATCATATAGCATGTGACCATACACGTTGGGGTCGAGTTGGGACCGCCAGAAGTCCCCCCCCCCCAACATTCAAACCTTTAAACCTTAAGTTTATCTAGTGTGCTTAGAGGGTAAGTCACAAGTGATAGCGGAGGTGCGCGCGCGCCAGAGGTCATAGGGCCGAACCCCTTAGACCCCATCCACAATTTTACAACACCATATAGGGAACACATGGCAGCCTCCGAGCTGGCACGTGTCACCCGTTCATTGGCCCGAAGACAAATTCGTACAATCCCTTCAACAAATCACTTAACGCCATTTGGCATTCACTAGTTGGCTTGGGAAAAAAAAATATTCTTGGGAATATTCCACCTTTTGCTGAATGTACCTGCATGCTGACTGGGCATCCTAGTCACCCCTGTCACAAAATTTTAGTTGTTTGGGAAATCGATCAGAACGCAATATCTCCCTCATACGACATCAGTTTTTTGAATCGTTCATTGCACCGAAATTAGAACGATGAGATCTACCCAGTCGCTCAGGTTTGGTACAGTTTTGAGCACTTTCAAATTTGAGCAAAATTCATGATCTCCTTATGACACCTCCCCATTGGGAAGCTTTTGGACCCCAAAAGACTTTGATTACCTGTTTAGTAGATGAGAGTACAACTCCCTCACCTTTCCAACTTCCATCCACTTTGCCTTGCTTGGATTACTGCCTTTGATCCCAACTCGAAGGTAGTTGACACTTCCCCTCTTAGATGCTCTTGTCCTCCTGTTAAGGATGGTATCCTCCTTGAGCTCATCCAGAAATTATGGCAATAAATATTCAATAGAAGGCAACTGAACATCACTCCCTTGATCATCAATCAATGGTGGCTCATACAAACGTAAATTTTCAACATTAACAACTGAATACATTTGCATATATGAAGGCAAGTCAAGTTGAAATGCATTGTTACCAACTTGCTTGATGATCTTGAATGGACCATAGTGGATGGGCTTGAGCTTTTTACCTTCTCCTTGCATCCTTTCTTTGTTTATGTGAAACCGTACCTCATCTCCTTCTTGAAACTTGTGATCAACTCTATGTTTGTCATGCCTCTCCTTGTATTTGCTTTGACTCTTCTCAAGCTATTCTTGAACTTGTTGATGAATAATCTGAATTTTGTCAATGAAATTTCGAGCCTTGTCAATATCACTATGCCCATCAATTGCAACATCCTTCTCAAAGATGAAGTCTAATGGCGATTTCGGCAAATACCCAAAGCATGCTTCAAAAGGTGAAGTATTTGTAGAAGAGTGTTTGGCCCAGTTGTAAGCGTGTTGAATGTAATGCAGTGGTTCATCCCACAACTTGGGATGTTTGCTGCAATATCCTCTCAATAGATGCACAACGGTTATGTTCACCACCTCGGTTTGGCCATCAGTTTGCGAATGAAAATAAATACTCTTTTTCAACTTTGTGTCAATCATCTTCCAAAGATTGGACCAAAAATTCCCAATGAACCTGGAATCCCTGTCACTAACAATAGAAGTTGGCAATCCATAATGAACCCATACATGTTGAAAATAAAGTTCAGCAGTTTGTTCAGCAATAATGGTTTTCTTACATGGCATAAGTATACGCATTTTACTAAATCTATCCACAACTACATAAAGATAATCATGTTTTTTTCTTGACATAGGTAGACCTCCAACAAAGTCCATGGAGACACTATCCCATGGCCTTGATGGTACCGGTAGTGGCGTGTACAACCCAAGCTTCCTATTGCTAGGCTTGCTTGTTGCCCACATAGAACAACCTCCTATAAAACGTGACACACTATCTATCATGCGAGGCCAATAGCAATACCTCTGTAGATGTGCCATTGTTTTGCCTACCCCAAAGTGTCCAGCAATAAGATACGAATGAGCCTCTCTCCTTATGGTATACACAGCTTGTCCAAATGAAACAACAAATTGTTATGCATGTGATAATCATTTTCCTCAACTTGATTCCCTTCACTCAAACTAGCTTACACATCTTGAAAATCAGCATCATGTGCATATTGTTCTATGTAACTCTCATGTACAATAGAATCATTTTTAAGTAAAGTAGAATCACTTATGATTGGCCTTGAAAGCGTATCAACAACTTTATTGAAAATACCTTTCTTGTACCTTATAACCAAGTGAAACTGTTGAAGAAATCCCATCCACCTGAAATGTCGTGATTGCTGCAATTTTGTTTGTGACTACAAGTACTGTAATGGTTGGTGATTGGTATGTATAATCGTCTTTTTACCCATCAAGTAGTGTTTCCACTTCTTGACACTTTGTACCAACGCATACAGCTTTTTGTCATATGTAGGATAATTAGTTACAGCACCATTGAATGTTTCAGAATGAAAAGTGATAAGCTTACGATGTTGCAAAAGTACTACGCCCATGGCATAATCACTAGCAACGGTTTGTAACTCGAATCGCTGTCTCAAATTCAGTAATGAGAGGACTGGAGCTGAACTGATCTTGTCTTTTAAAACTTCAAAAGCTTGTTGTTGTTTGCCTCCCCATTGGAAACCTTTCTTCACACTTGTCACTGCATGCATAGGAGCTGCTATGGCAAAAAAAGTTAGCAATAAACTTTCTCCAATACTGAGTTGCGCCTAAGAAACTTCTTACCTCGGTTACTTTTTTGGGAGTGGGCCAATTCAAAATGGCTTCCACTTTAGAAGGATCAATTCTCAACTCACCTCCTCCTACAATATGTCTCAAATAAACTAGAGAAGTCTTTCTGAACTCACACTTTGACATCTTAAGAAATAATTTCTCTTTCTTTGAAACATCAAGCACCCTTTTCACATGCAAGACATGTTCTTCTCTTGTTTTGCTGAAAATTAGTATATCATCTAAATACAAAATCACAAATTCATCAAGAAATGGACGCAAAACATTATTCATAACACACATGAAAGTAGTCGGTGCATTACACAAACCAAATGGCATGACCAACCACTCAAAGAGTCCTTGTTTGGTTTTGAATGCAGTCTTCCATATATCACTTGTTGCAATTCTTACTTGATGATATCCACTTTGTAAATCTAACTTAGTGAAAAACTTTGCTTCTTTCAGCTAATCAAGCTAATCATCTATCATTGGGAGTGGCTATCGATTCTTTACTGTCATCTTGTTCAAATCTCTGAAGTCTACACACATGCGCCAAGTCCCATCTTTCTTCGAAAGCAAGACTATGGGTGAACTGCATGGCGAAGTGCTTGGCCTTATGAGTCCCTTGTCCAACATGTCCTTGATTTGCCTCTTAATTTCAACATTCTCCATTATCAACATGCGATACATACTGATGTTTGGAAGAGGACAATCTTGTTGCACCTAAATCTCATGTTGAATCTCCCTTTTTGGAGGCAATCTTGTTGGCTCCTAAAAAATATCATGATGTGCATGAACTACATCATATAAATCCGATTTCAACTTGATCACAATCCTCAAATGATTGATGATTAACATCATATTTTAGCTTAATCATTAGAATAACAAAATTCTTACTTGAATTCACCAGCCTCTTTACCTGTCTAGCATTTACCATAGAAATATTTGTCTTCTTGCGATGTGCTCTAACAATGTACTCCTTGCCATCTTTGAATAAATGGTATTTGTTCTCATGGTGATGAAAGATAGCTTTCATGTCATACAAGTAAGGACTACCCAACACAATACATGTAATATCAAGCAGAACGACATCTAATTCAGTTGTGTCAACAAAATATGCAGTTATTGCAAACCGCAATATGCACTTCTTTAAAACCTGTAAATTTGCATCCTTACAAATCCACCTAAGTGGATATGCTTTTGGATGTGGAATGGTCTCAAGATTAAGTTTCTTGACCAAGTATTCAGAGATTAAGTTTGCTTGTGACCCACTGTCAAACAGCGTGTCAATCTTGGTATGTTTGGATATGACCCTCCCATGGAACAATTCAATTCTCTCTTCTTCATTTGGAACTTGTATGTGATAGTTTGATGTATTAGTACTGGGTTTTGTTTCAATTTCTTTCCCCTTCATGTTCTTCAATCCCATGGCTGTAATTTTAGATTCATCACCTGAATCCTCTCCTAAATCATGTTGAGTTGTAGCTACAATTTTTTGTTTCCCTTTGTTGTTCTGATGTTTGTGCCTCTTTTCAGGATGTAATTTCCAACAAATTTTCTCATCATGGCCTTCTCTTGAACAATGTTTACAGACCACTTTTTCTCCCTCTTTCTTGACAGATGCATTATTTTTTCCCTTACCTTTTGAGGTCTTCTCTTTGTTTTTCCCCTTAAAATATTTCTTCCTACCCTCATCAGTAATGTTTTTCCCTCTAGCTTCTAGATGTGTGGCATGAACACAAACTTCATCTAGACTTGTAGGGTTAAACATGAGAATAGTATGTCTTAGGTTGCTATGTAAGCCTCCTATGTACTTGAGAAAAGTATATTTTCTCTGCAAATCTACCCCTAATAAGAGAGCTCTTCTCTAAATTCTTGGGTGTATTCTTGCACATTCTGTTAGGTTCCTATATTACTAGTTTAGTCCCTTATTGTTATTAGTGTAGCCCCCTTATTGTTATTATTGTACCCTTGTAACCCCAATATTGTTATTATTGTGCCCTTACATTGTTATTGTTAGGTCGGCTAGGATTATATTATGGGCTCGTGGACTCCTATATATAGAAGGAGGTTTTGGTCATTTGTATCATCCAAGAATTGTTCATTCATGTAATGTATTGGAGGTTTCCCCCTTGAAGTGGCTTGTTTCTAAGGCATTGATATCTCTTTTCTTCTATTTTTGGAGCTGGTTTCACAACATTTGGTATCAGAGCTTTGGATTCTAGGATTTCACTGCTCCAAGCAGGTCATCGTGGCATTTTTGCTATAATTTTTTTTCTACGAAGGTTCAGAAGTTGAAATTTTTAAAGCGCAAAGCCGAAATCCTGAAGAAAATTGTCGCAAAATTTCAGAGCTTGGTTCACAATACTTTCGGAGATATTATCTGTGGAAGTTAGGTCATTTTGCAGGCTCTTGAATTTAACCTAAATAGGTAATCGCAGAATTTTCGCTATAACTATTTTTCTACGAGGGTTCAGAAGCTGAAATTTTCACAGAGCAAATCCGAAATCCTAAGGAACATCGTCGCAAAATTTCAGATCTTTGTTCGCAATAGTTTCAGAGATATGGTCTGTGGAAGTTAGGGATTTTTCAGGCCGCTGAATTTCATCTCAAAGAGGTCATCATGAGAAAAACATCATAACTCTCTCTCGGAGCGTTGGATTTGGATTATGTAAAAAGTGGTTTCAAGTACATGGACTGTAGTTTTCGGCATATCAATTTCAGAGCCAAAGGAGGAAACACTGACACATGGCAAGTCGTACAAGTTCGCTCTACTGAACTAGTCCATAATTAGGTCATGGTGGGAGATTTGGCATACCTTTGCCTTGAAGAATCCAAATCAGGTCAGACCTATGGCATTAAAAAGAAGATTTAGAGGGCTACTATAGGGCCAAATTTCAGATATTGAAGATCTGAAATCACAGAGATAATTTAGTTTCAATATCGAGCTCATCAAAAGTAAGAAAAAGGTGTGTATTTTTTTTCGAATTACATAAGTCTCTTAGTTTGAATTTATTCCAAGGGCATATTGAAGAATAGATATTAGTATTGGGTTCTAAAATGCCACCTAAAAAGAATTCAACACCCATTAAGCCTTCAGAAGGCTCTACTATGACTCATGAAGACGAAGAAACACAACATGGGATATCAAAATTACAAGAGCAAGTGCACCAAATTTCGCTATCGCAAAGAGCAACAAAAAATGAAATGGAAGTTATGAAGAAAGGCATGGAAACTAAGATGGATGGTTTTAAGAAAGGCGTGGAAGCTAAGATGAATGGTTTGGAAGCTAATATAGATGGCATGGAAGTGGGAATAGAAGCTAATATGGATGGCATGGAAGCTAAGATCGATGAAAAAATGAAAGACAACATCGAAAACATGAAGAATGATTTGGAAAAGTTGATAAAAGAAATGTTTCATAATGGTGAAAAGATAGTAGAGGAAACTCATGATGAGAAAAAAATAAATGTTAATCGTGATTTCATAAACTCTAATGTTGGATGGAAGAACCACCATATTCCAAAGATGGATATGAGGAAGTTTGATGGCAAGGATCCCGTAACATGGATACTACCAATGGAGCAATATTTGATCTCAATAATGTGAAAAACACACATAAAGGTATGCATTGCAACTTCACATTTAGAACAAAATACATTTGTATGGTATCGATGGCTTTTCTCCCGTAAAAAAATTGTCACTTGGTCAATTTTTACGGAGGAAATGATAGCACATTATGAGGATACAAAGAGCAACACCTTCTTTAGCCAATTGATAAATCTCAAACAAAAGGGTTTAGTGGGGGAGCACATTGAGGACTTCCAAAATTTGAATATAAGGGTAACTGATATTCCAGAGGAACACAGGATTGATCTCTTCATAGGTACTTTAAAGGATAACATCCAACATGAAGTTCGCGTTTTGGAACCTGATTCATTGGAGAAGGCATTCAGGTTGGCAAGAAAAATTGAATGTAAAATTATAGCAACAAGGAAGCCTACCACTCACTTCTATAAAGAGGGAAGTGTTGCTACTCCTAGATTTCCACAACCTACAAGGTTGACACCACAACAATTGGAAGAAAAAGAGCAAAAGGGCTTTGCTACAGTTGTGATAGAAAATACACTAAAGGTCATAAGTGTGTTGAGAAGAAATTATTTTACATAGATTGTGAAGAGGAAGAAAATGAACAAGAAGAGGATATACACTAGGAACCAACCCTAGAAGAGGAAGAAATGAGTCCGACCATATCGTGTAATGCATTGGCAGGAATTACCACTCCTCAAACTCTCAAGATAGAAGGACATATCAAGAAGAAAAAGGTAATAGTGTTGATTGATTAAGGTAGCACCCATAATTTTATTCATTGTAAGGTAGCCAAGGAATTGAATTGTTTCCTATACCCAACACCAGAATGTCAAGTGATGGTTGCAAATGGAGGAACTATAAATTTCTCTGGAAAATGCCATAATATCAAACTAACCATGGGGGAATATGTATTGAATAGTCCAATGCTTTCCATTCCTATGGGAGGTGCTGATGTTGTACTAGGAGTACAATGGTTACAATCTTTGGGGGCAGTAGCTTTTAATTTTCAAGAAATTTTCTTGAAATTTTTTTTGAGAAGGAAAGAAAGTCAAATTACGAGGTATCGAAGGGAAGCCGAGAAAGATAATAAGCTCTAATGTCATGACAAAGATTTTGAAGAAAGAACAACGAGGCGTAATTGCGCAATTATGCTCACTAGAAGTTCCAACATCAAAATCATCTATTTCTGCATATCTCCAAAAAGTCATGGACAATCATTCCAAGGTGTTTGAAACTCCCAAAGGACTCCCACCTATTCGTGATCATGATCATGCTATTCATTTGATTCCAGGAAGTGTTCCTCCAAACATCAGGCCTTATAGATATCCTTATGTCCAAAAGAGCGAAATTGAACGTATGATTGCATAAATGTTAGAGGCTAGTATAATTCAACCTAGTCAAAGTTCTTTCTCTGCTCCAATAGTATTGGTGCATAAGAATGATGGATCATGGCGCATGTGTCCGGATTATAGGGAGCTCAATAAGCTCACCATTAAAGATAAATTTCCCATTCCTATGATTTGTGAATTATTGGATGAATTACATTGTGCAATTTATTTTACCAAGTTGGATCTCCGTTCAGGATATCATCAAATTAGAATGAAGACTGAAGATATTCTAAAATCAACATTTCGAACTCATGAGGGTCATTATGAATTTTTGGTCATGCCTTTTGGCCTTACCAATGCACCTTCTACATTTCAAGGGTTGATGCATTCCATTTTCAAACCCTTCCTTAAAAAATTTCTGCTAGTATTTTTTGATGATATACTAATCTACAACAGGTCTTGGAAGGATCATGTTCAACATGTTGACAGGGTGCTCAAACTATCGCAGGAGAAACAATTATATGCAAAAACATCCAAATGTTTCTTTGGAGTACAAGAGGTGGAATATCTGGGTCATATTGTATCTCACGAGGGTGTTAAAGTAGACCCTAACAAAATTAAAGCCATTAAGGAATGGAATGTCCCCACAACCATAAAGCAGTTGCGAGGATTTCTCGGGTTAACAGGGTATTATCGCAAGTTTGTTAAGAATTATGGGAGAATAGCAGCACCTCTAACAACATTATTGAAGAAAGATGCATTTTCATGGACTCCTGAAGCAACTAAGGCCTTTTAACATCTTAAAGAAGCAATGTGCCTAGCACCGGTCCTAGCTACGCCAGACTTCACAAAAACCTTTATTGTGGAATGTGATGCCTCAGGAAATGGAATTGGTGCAGTTTTAATGCAGGAAGGAAGACCCATTGCTTTTGAAAGTCGTCCAATCAAATGAAAGTATTTACAAAAACCTATTTATGAGAAGGAAATGTTAGCAATACTGCATGCACTAAAGAAATGGCGAACTTACCTAATGGGAAGACACTTCAAGGTAAAAATTGATCATGATAGTCTTAAACACTTTTTGGAACAAAGACTATCATCAGAAGAACAACAAAAATGGGTCACAAAGATGTTGGGTTATGACTTTGAAATAATCTACAAAAAGGAAAGTTGAATGTTGTTGCAGATGCACTCTCAAGAAAGAATGAAGACGTGGAAGCATTGCTTTGTGCCATTTCTATTATCCAACCAGATTGGATAACCGAAGCAAGAGATGAATGGAAGAAGGAAAAAGATGTATGGACACTCATTCAAAAGTTGCAGCAAGATCCTAGTACATCTGATACATTTAGTTGGAAAAATGATTCCTTATGGTACAAAGTTCGCTTATATCTTTGTAAAAATTCCCAACTAAAACAAAAGATTCTTCTGGAATTGCACACTTCTCCTTTAGGAGGACACTCAGGATTTTTAAAAACTTACCACAGGGTGAAGAAAGAATTTTTTTGGGATGGCCTTAAATCTAATATTCAAAAATTTGTGGCGGAATGTTTGGTTTGCCAGCAGAATAAAGTGGAAACAATTAAGACCCCGGGACTTCTACAAACTTTATCCATTCCAAGTCAACGTTGGGAGGAGATTTCAATGGATTTTATCACAGGTTTACCTAAGTCCGAAGGAAAGAGTGTCATCATGGTGGTAGTTGATAGACTTACCAAGTGTGCACACTTTTGTGCATTATCTCATCCATTTAAAGCAAGTATAGTTGCTACTACATTTATGGACACAATTCAAAAGCTACATGGGAACCCAAGGGTTATTGTGAGCGACAGAGATCCCATTTTTACTGGAAATTTTTGGACGGAGTTATTTTCTTGTTTGGGTACTCAATTAGCTCATAGCTCTTCTTATCATCCTCAATCTGATGGTCAAACTGAGATAGTAAATAAATGTTTGGAAGGATATCTTCGTTGTTTTGTATCTGATAAACAAACACAATGGGTCAAGTGGTTACCTCTCGCTGAATGGTGGTATAACACTTCCTTCCATACTGCAGCAAAAGTGACCCCATTTATGGCACTTTATGGATATCATCCACCTTCCATCACATCATACTTAAGAGAAAATTCTAAGGTTCAAGCAGTGGAAGATCACATCAAGCATCAACAAGAAGTTCTCCAAATCTTAAAGGATAACCTAAATTTGGCACAAAACCGAATGAAACAACAGGTAGATCAACATCGCAGCGAGAGAATTTTTGATGTAGGATACTGGGTATTTTATGGCTACAAACATACAAACAAATTTCCCTCAAGCAAGCTAAGAAGGATAATAAATTATCGCCAAAGTATTATGGTCCTTACAAGGTGTTGCAAAAGATTGGTACTATGGCATACAAATTGGAGCTTCTTGCTTCTTCGTGAGTGCATCCAGTTTTCCATGTTTCTCTAAATTCTTGGGTGTATTCTTGCACATTCTGTTAGGTCCCTATATTACTAGTTTATTCCCTTATTTTTATTAGTGTAGCCCCCTTATTGTTATTATTGTACCCCTGTAACCCCAATATTGTTATTATTGTGCCCTTACATTTTTATTGTTAGGTCGGCTAGGATTATATTATGGGCCCATGGACTCCTATATATAGAAGGAGGTTTTGGTCATTTGTATCATCCAAAATTTTTTCATTCATGTAATGTATTGGAGGTTTCCCCCTCAAATTGGCTTGTTTCTAAGGCGTTGATATCTCTTTTCTTCTATTTTTGGAGCTGGTTTCACAACACATTATGTCCTTTCAATTGTCTAAATTTTTTCCAGTTCATTATCACTTACTGCATATGAGCTAATGGATAAAAATGTTGTTTTATTATAATAATGAAATCAATCCATGATAGGATAATCTTACCATGCTTCTCGATCTCCTCCTTTGTCTTGGCTTCCCACCAAACAAGTGATGCACCTTCCATTCTCAATGAAGCTAGTTGGATTTTGATATCATCATCATGAAGGTTATGAATTCTCAAATAGACCTCCAATTTCCTAATCCAATTATCAAGATTTTCTACGTTGACTTCACCATTAATCATTGGCAATTAAAACCTAACATCAAGTTTTAGAAAAGGACTTTTACCAGTGTTCTTTGACTTGTGTTGTTGATGTACTGAAGATGAAGTAGAGGATGATGATGATGAGGGTGAGGATGGTGACTTTCACTGCCTCCATTTCCTCCATTACCCTTCTTTGATTTATCTTGATCATTTTGACCTCCTGATGATCCTTGTCCTTCCTTGTGAAGTTTGGATCCTTCTCCTTCTATTCTCTCATTCCTTTATTGATAAAGGACTCTCACCATCTCAGTCATGTCAAGGAATGCTTTCCTGAACACTCTTTCTTCTTCTTTGGGATCCACCTCGTCATGGATTTCTTCTTCCTCTGGAGGCATGCTTAATGCTGCTTTTGCTTTTTTTGGAGGTGAACTAGGTGGTGGAGAATGTGGCAATATTGCCCTCCTTTGTTGTGGCTCACTTTGAGAACCTCTTGCTTCCACCAATTTTCCTTCTCCTCTCTTAAGCTTGAGCCTAGTAAGCATGTGAACACTTGCAAATAGTTAAACAAATATTTGCACACAACAACACCAGAGAATAAACTCTAGCCCTGATACCAACTTGATATGAAAGGATTGTATTAGTTTTTTGTGTTAAGTGTCTTTTCAGTTATAAAACATGTACAAATATGTCTCCATTTGTTTGCCTGAGGATTGAGGAATTTAAGCATGAAACATAGATGAAATTATGAGTTTTAAGCATGTAAATAAGCTTAAATAACACTGGACATCAGTGTATATCATAGAAATAACACCACACATAAGATTTACACAACAGGCATGATGAAGCAGTTCACCCCTCCTGGGCTACATCTACTGGTCCAGCTCCCAATGGCATGCCACTCTTTGTCATTATGCTCAAAATTGAAAATACATATGTTTATAAGCCTCCAATGGCTGTTTTCTCTACACCAATGTGTAGAAATTTGAATAACTGCTAAATTATTCACCGAGATTATCCTGATCACACACTATTTGAGCTTCATGCATAATACATAACCTCTTCTACTATCGATCATTAATTGCGGAAATATAAACAATCGCATGCGCACATTAAAACCATAAACAATCACACATATAAACACAGTATTTATGGGAAATATTAAAGCTGAAAACCCCCAACTATCTGTATATTATAATGATAGAGATCATGTAACAATCATTGTACAAACTCCTCACAAGCTCTCATTACAATCTCCAATTGCTACACACTACACAAGCTCAGATCTAGCAAAACACATGCTCCAATCTGCTCCACCTGTTAGCCTGCCTCTACTGCGCAATCCAAGATGAATAATGGCCCTAACTGAGTTTGAATCCACCTGGTCTGTACTGCGCAATCCTCATTGGCATCTCCATCAATCTGTGGTGCAAACTCATGCACAACTATGGTCACAACTGATAGTCACACTTGCTCTTTCACCTACCTCTCCACTGGTCTCCACTGAAACTGTCCATGCACTGAAGTTAACTGATGTATTCTTTAGTTGATTAACGAGTTTATAATTAGTGAATAAATTAATGATTAATTCACACCACTCTCACTAGTGTATAAATCAGTTAGACTAGATACAACTAGCTCAACTATGTTTAACTGAGTTAAACTGAATACAACTCCACTAACTTCTTCAATCAACTCCACCAAACTCTCTCACATGAGTTCTAACTAAAGTCTTCATGCAATAGCTCCACTTAACCCTCAGGAATAGCGTAATTCCTTCTGTCAGCTCCTGTGCCACATCTGTGCACTTAACTGAAGTGCTCCAAGAGAATAAGATAATGTTTATAGTTCAAATATTATTAAGAGCTAATAATATTCGACATATCTATTTTTAGACTGGAAATCTAAAAATAGATTCCGCCCAATATGTCTAAAAATAGAAGTCCATCTATTTTTTCCGATTTGACCAACCATCCACAAATAGCATCCTGCAACTCATAGAACATGATCCATATGTCTAAAAATAGACTTTGCGCCAAAAATAGCCTGCGGGCCCACTTAGTGAAGGCGACTTCTTTCCACTAAGCTCATCATCTTGTTGCAATCTCAACACAATGGCTCCATAATGCTCGAATTAGTCTAGGTAGACTCTTGTTTCACCCAAATTGGTCGAAAATTGACCTCCCTAGCCATTTTCCCAATGACAGCTACAAATGCTCTACTAAATGTGGAGAACTGCAGTTTAACTGCAGCTAAAATAGAAAAACCTGCCTAATTTTAATGGCGCGCTAAACCTCCGCCATGCTAACTATTTACATTAAATTTAAATGTTTAAGGGGCGGGGTGGTCATATGCCGACCCCCCTTAAACCCCACGATCTAGTTAAATCTCTGCATAAATATTTGATAAAAACCCAGAGTGTTAGCGGAGTTCCACTAACTGTCGCAACCAGAGGTTTTTCATGTGAACTCTTTGGAGCTGCCAGAGTCTAAGGTTTAGGAAACTAGGGTGATAACATTTGATGTTGTGGTAATATTGTCGTAGCATGTGAACGTGAATTGTGGACCGATTGAAGTTAAATGTCGCGGTTCTGTCGAAGCGTTTATCGCCGGTTACAATAGATGTCGCAGTGTATAATATAACATGTGACCATACACGTTGGGGCCATTAGCGGGTTGGGACTGCCAACGCCCCCAATCCCCCCCCCCCCCCCCCCTCCAAAACATTCAAACCTTTAAACCTTAAGTTTATCTGGTGCACTTAGAGGGTAAGTCACAAGTGATAGCGGAGGCGGTTGAGGTCTATGCGGGCGCGTCGGAGGTCACGGGGTCAAACCCCCCAGACCCCATCCATAATTTTACAACAAATTATAGGGGACATGTGGCAGCCTCTAGGCTGGCCACGTGTCATCCATTGATTGGCCCTAAGACAAATTCGTACAACCCCTTCAACAAATCACATAACGCCACTTGGCATTCACTGGTTGGCTTAGGAAAATAGAATATTCTCATGAATATTCCACCTTTTGCCGACTGTACCTACATGCTGACTGGGCATCCCAGTAACCCTGGTCACAAAATTTCGTTGTTTGGGAAATCGATCAGAACGTGATATCTCCCTCATACGACATCAGTTTTTCGAACCGTTCATGGTGCCAGAATCAGAACGACGAGATCTACCCGGTCGCTCAGGTTTGGTACAGTTTCAAGAACTTTAAATTTTGAGCAAAATTCATGATCTCCTGATCAATGGCCATGTAAAATGCCTCAAACCAAAACATATAATCATCTAGTGGGTCTCTAGTCTCTAAGTGGGGTATGGGTGTCATTCTTAGATTTTGAGCACAACATGTAGGTCTCAAAGCCTCTAAGTTGAGCCTCAGTTCCATTAGGAGGTTTTCTACACCATGTAATACACTCAAGGATTTGAACCTAGTTAGAAAAGGAACATAAGGTGCTAAGTCCCTATTTGAATATTCTTAAGATCAAGCTTCAAGCGATAACACTTGAAATAACAAACACAAATTTTGTAGGGGATCTTTAGTGCCATTAATATTCTTTTCATTATAAAATTGGATTTGGGAATCTATACCATGGTTAGGGGATGAAAACAAAAACAATGAATTCCAGCCTGGAATGAAGCTTCTCGAGCTTAAGGGCCATGAACTAGGATTCAAAGAACCACTTGATCCTTTTAAAGGGATCTTTCATAGTTGATTGATTAAACCTTGAGTTAACATTTTAATGGAGATGATGAAGAAATTCCTTGACTAATGAATGGTAGTTATTGATCGATAATTCTTGTAGCCCATTTCTAATAGAGGATGCCTATAAGCGTAAATATTGTTTACTATTTTCAATTTATTTTTGTCTTCAAATATATTAGAACTTAAAAAAAATATGCCTTTTGTTTTTATTATAACATTTTATCTTCTTACTCATTTAAATATAAAAAAATTGTAGGTTGCAGTAGTAATAATCAAGATCTACAATATTAAGAAGAAAAGGTTCAACTATGTCAAAGACCCTTGAACCCTATACTAATGCATGGTCTTGTTATTTTCAAGGCTATAATAAATTTCTTAATTTATCTCACTCACACACACTCTTAGAATTATACATTTTGAAAAAAAATAAACATGCACAAGAATAATATGTTTGTAAAATTTTTTTCAAGAAAATTCTAGACTAGAACATATGAATTGGACATTAACACTCTTAGAAAAATTCTTAAAGAAACTCAAATTTCACACTCATACAAAAATTTTACAAATATAAACTGTATACCCTTATTCTTTACAAATTGTATTCAAATTAATTGTAAAATTACCTCAAATTATCCAACCAAGACAACATGTTGTTTTTCCATGTTTATATTACTAGAGCATCTTATAAATTAAATGGTTGGTAAATGCTAATAGACATTAAAACACTTACCTCATGATACATCTCACATTTCCAAGATTAAGAAAATTATTATATTAATAATAATTATAAATATAATTAAGATATGAATTAAACATACATAATTTAAAGTAGCATGTAACAACATTCTCAACCATGGATAATCACACACACTTTACCATGAAGATTCTTGATTTGTAAATAGGATTTGTTACAATACCATAGACCAATATCATGGCTTATCAATACCACATGCTAAAAAAACCATAGTTATATTCAAATTCAAAATATTTAGTATATCCTTGGATAGGGTGCTTTTTGAGGAAAAGAGAGGGGAATTACCACCATCCCATCTGGCCAAAAGATCAAGGGACGTGGCAACATGCCCCCGTAGTGAATATGTACGTGCAATCCCAACAGTCTACATGTAGTCTGTCAATCACACTAAACTCACTACACACCTCACACTCTTGCTTAGATTGCAATTTGAGCATATAGATTGTTCATTGGGATCTCACTCATGTGGAGTATCAACTTGTGTCAATATTTTTTTATGGTTGCTCACATTCTCATCTAGAATGAGCACAACTTTGATGTCATTGGTGACCACAGAAATTCACATGTTGTGGTTCACGCCAACTTCAATTGGGGTTCTTTGTAAGCCCACTCTTTCAAGCCTCATCCTAGTAGTATTTAGAAATATTAGTTGAGCAACTGCCCTTCTATTATAGTATTTTCTTCCCCTCCATTTGGAATTGCAATGCTAATGGTAACTACCAAAATTATGGAAGGTTTTTGTTTTTTCTATTGTTGCTTTTCTCTTGCAGGTTATGGGGGTTAACATTGCTTTTGCACCCAAGCATTTTAGAATGCAAGGTGAACACACTCTACCTCACTAGCTAAAAACTCTAATCATGGCTCCATCAAACTACTCTTGGCTATGAAATCCATCTAGGCACAAAGTTTCCTCACTCTCTCTATGGTTCTTCTCTATCCCTTCTTCTCTTTTATTTCTGGTTATTTTTTACAGGTTTTATCATATGTTTGCTATAGTGTCCTTGAATGTGCTCTTTGGTCTTAGTCTTAGGGAATTTTATAGTTATCTCTCCTCCTTCGCTTCTTGGCATTTACTGGTTGTTTCCCTTAGTTGTGGTCCTCAAAATTTTATCTATCTCATCTACTTCCCTTGCATGTGGACCCACCTTAAACTTTAGAAGCTATCACCTCCCCTCTGTTGGCCTTATGCTACCTTCTCCTTTCTTGGCTCTCTCTCATGCCTCGTCAATGCACCCACGTCCATAGGGGAGTGGCTTACTACCAAGAATGGGGCCACTGGGGGAGTACAAGTGTGCACCACTGCTTGGAGGAAATTACTCCCTAGTTTCATGAGCTCACTCTGGGCCACATCGAGGATGAACTCACCGATGCTAAGGGGGAGGCAACATCTCACAAGAACTAAATATAAGACATAGAGGTAATTTATAAGATGAAAAATTAGGTATTGGATATTGGACACACACAAGGTTGCTTCAGCTAGGACATGCACACAGTGGATTTATATTGGCACATGAATCCTCCTTTTCAGAACCTTACTAGAGAGACATGAGCAACGAGTTTATCTCCTCCATTTGATTGAGCACCTACATCATCACATGAAGGACCTATATTAAAAGACGAAATTCATAGAGCAATAAATTTTCATCCCACCCCTAGCTAGAGGCATCCCACGTGACAAAAAATATCCCATCCAGGTTGCAACCACAAATTCTAATCCATCTTCTTAGTTTATATTATGTCTCTGGTTTACTAGTCTCTAGCTCCTAATGTTCACTTCCAAGGTGAGATAGGCCTAATTTTCAATTTTCTTGTGTTTAATTTTAGTTATCTTAGTACTTTGTCATGTTATGTATCTCTATGGAGAGTTGAATTTTGGCTTTGGTTCGGTATACCTAGTGAAGACTAACCTAAGATTTTCATAATTATCATGTACTCCAGTGTTTAGAGGTCAATAAAATTTATTGAGCCAAAAAATATATTTTGTATGTAATTTAATTTAATTTAATATTTCTTTTTTAAGTAAATTGAAAAAAAGAACATAACTACATTTTCATTAAATCTCAACCCTCTACATGTGATTATTATTAAAAATATTTAGTAGAGTTAAATCCTTACCATCCACCTATTAATTATTAATAAAACAAATAATTCCCAAATAAACACACATATCAGTCTAATCACTAACCATTATCATACACCATTGTTAATGTGACAACCATTTCTGATATCCCTCTTGTAATCATCATTATGAATTGTAATTAATGAAAATTGAAAATTGTGGAAATGTAAACACAATGGCTAGTTTTGAGGAGTGGACACGGATTTAGAGGTTTGAGGAGGAGTTACTTGGGAATTGTTAGGTCAACTTGGTTGTTCATTTAATGGTCACCAATTTTTTGACTAGGTTTTAATGGTTTGCATGGTAGGCAAGGAGGTGGAGTATGGGCTTCATGGATGGAGGACAAGCCCATACCGCCTTTGTATTTCCTTGTAGGAGGCATTGTGTGGTAAACATATAAAATATGTGAGGGGGTTAAGGTGGAGGGGGTGGGGGGGAGAGTCGATGGGAAAAGGAGGAGGAGAATTCGTCATGGGAAGAGCACAAAGAAACAACACTATGATATGTAGAGAGAAAACTACATACAGGAAAAAGAGTGTGGTTGACACTAGTAAGGTTCATAGATATGGGTAGTGTGCTATGGGTGTGTCGGGTTAGGCATACAGGGATTTGCAAGTGAACTTTCAAAACAAAATGAGAATTTTGGAACAAGCATTATCACTAAAGCAGGAGCACACTAGGAAGTGTGGTTGAAGAAAGAGAGTATGTAGAGACACTATTCCTTTCGGAGCCTTGCAAGGTGGAGTAGGTGGAACAATATGTGCTATAGATCCCTATTTTTCAAAGGAAAATATTTGTGTGCTTCTAATATCTCGAGGATTAGCAGATGGACATCAATGTGCTTTGGATTCCTAGGTGAATAAGTGGATACATTGGAGGATATAATCATGGATAAGGTGGGTAGAGATAGGGTGGTTTCAATTGATCAATTTATTGGCATTAGTTTTAATTCCCTTGAGCACTTACTACTCAGTCTCTAAATTCAGCTCAGTGGTGGGCAGCTGCAAGAAAGGTTGCAATGCAATTGGCCTATGGTTGGGTGGTAAGTGGAAGTCCCTCCCCCAATTGCTATTCAACCAATTACTAAGATAATTTTCTTACTTGTATCCTGTACATGTTGATGTAATGTGAATAATGTTAAATGTCATTGCCTGATAATAGGTGTATCAGTAATATTAATGACGATGTGTATTCTTGCATGTTGTATTGTGATGGTTGCAACCAACTATTATGGGTGTAAGGTGTTGGAAAATCAAGGCATTTGTAGATTATTATTGATTTCCCTTACTTGATAATTACCTGTGATTTGTGTTGGGATTTTATTATTATGTTTCAATTATTCATCAAGTAATTATCAAAAACATGAAGATCACAAAACATAAAGAACGTAATATATAAGCTCCATGTGAGGGAAAAACCCCACAGCTGGGGAAACCCTAACAATCCCCTTCTTATAGAATAAGATAAAAAAGATGCCTCGAAGATGCAAAGACCAAATCCAAGACTTCCTCAAGCCCTAAGTTAGCCCTCCAAATGATCTTCTCCAACTAAAACAATGTTTGCCAAAGTCAACCTCTTCACAAACTGCTTCAGTCAAGGTCTCGGTCTTGCAACTTCAGGTATACAATTCAACCTACAACTTCGGCCCCTGCAACTCACATATAAAACCCTAATCTACTCACATGTGCGGACATAAAATAAATAGTTTCAAGCCTTCTTCCTCACTTTGTCCTTCTTCTTCTTGACTTTTTCACTCATCTTTCTTCTTCTCTTATTGCAAATCGAACTCGTGTAGAGAGTGCTTCAATAGGTTGAATTATTTAGCTATATATACACCTTTCAAGAGGTTGAATAGGCCTCTTATAGGCCAACTTCTCCTTGGTAGGGCCGACTTGGTCTTGGGAGTCCAAATTAACTTTAAAGACTCAAAAATAATGTTTGTTTCTTGATACAAATTGCCCAAAAAGGGTATTTTACATATGACAATAGTCCTTTTGACTTATTACAAACCCTAGGAGCATGAAATTCATGCTTGACCTAAAAGACCATTAAATGGAGCATGAAATCCATGCTTGAAAAAAAATATTTTCTTTCTTCGTTTGCTTGATACATAGATTATACATAACGATATAAGTACAATGAAAATTATGAAGACTGAACCTATTTACTTTCCAACATAGGGGACTTGAGAATCTTTGTGTTGTTGATGTGTTCCTGAATAGAAAGTTATTTATATGTTTATACTTGATTATTTACATGATAGGTTATATGTGTTTGTGTGTGATTTACATCATATGTTGTGTAAATTTTGTTGGAGGCTCATGTATGATGTTGTAAATGCATGTTTAATAAATCTTGTTGATTCGTTGTAGTGTGTGGAAATCCCCTGGGTTGTATGTCACAATGGAGAATAAGTCTCCATCGCTTAGACTTGATGTGCTATATTGTTCAAATGTTTCTTAGGTACTATTAAGGACCATGTGGGTTTCTGTTATACATGTTTTTCATATACCGATACTAAATTTAAATTACAAATGTTCAGAATGGCCATGTAAATCCATTTAAATATTTTAGGATTCACAATTGGATTCATAGAGATTTGGTTGGTGCTTGGGACGAAGAGACCTTGATGAATTTTCAAGGAAGAAAAATAAATTTATTATGGAATTGAGTTAAATTTATTAGGATAGTAAAAAACATATTAATTGCCATAAAATTCTCATTCCATGTCATCTCGGGAATGCGAATAGAGGGTTAGTGGAAATGGGCATGGGTTACGGAGGGTGTGGGATGAGAAACTTTCTCTCATTTTCCACCAATTTTATCTTCATCCCATGGAGGTGTGACAAGGATCTCTATTGAGTTGGGAGTGTTAGCGTTGTTGTTGGAGGGTGCGATAGAGATCCATGTCCATCCATAAATGGGAAATCATTGCCTTGCATAGAGATTTGTGACCCTGGTAGGACCCAATACCCAAGCTGAAGTGGTAAAAGTCCCATGGGACACATATGACATGTACATGTGATGTAGTGAAGATGTTTAGTTGGCACGCTGAAAGTGTGACACGAGGAAGTGGTTTGTGAGACCACTTGGCATAGGGTTTCCATGCGACAATAACATTGTGTCTCGTGTTGATAGGGGACCATATCACTGTTGGTTTTGAATAATAGTGTGTGGTTCATTTTATAGCTAGAAGTTGATATGATAGACTCCATGGAAGATACGAAAGTTGTAGGACAAAAATATCTCCAATACCTTACGAGAAACAATTCACATCACGCTGCAAGTGATAGAGTGGTATGCCCTTGGCGTGTGGCATGATGTCACATAGTAGACAAAGCCACGAGATGAGAACCATCCTCATCATTTGACATAAAAAGGTTTCATGTGTCACAAAGGCTAGAATTGGGTGTCATTATAAGGAAATGACACATGCGCAGAGGCGCTAAGGCGATAATATGTGGAAGGTGCCACAGTGGATTTCACATGAAGAAGTTGTGCCACGTGGAAAATCATTGCTATTTTGTCAAGGATAATGGGGCCCAAAATTCAAATGGGGAATTCCATTCTAAGATTGTATTGAGATAAAATTTATATCTTTGAAAAGCTCTCTGTGAGTTGAAAGCAATGACATTATCCAAATTTAATTCTGTTAACTTTGGGGAAGGAAGAAATTTTGTAACTCCATTTCCATGATGAGACAATGGAGGATATGTTAATTGAAGGTAATACCTCCCATTCAATTGTGTTTAATACAAGGGGGCATGAGGAAATGTTACAGAGTGGTATCAAAGCATGGCTCAACATTGAACCTAGATGGGATAAAAAATTATTAGATTTGGAACTTTGTCACAGAGTGTAGTCCTTGAAGGATGTTTTTTCTTATATGTGTTAATTTCATATCATTTATTTTATTCCCATATGTGATTAACATCAAAATTATGGAACAATATGTGATTGGTAGGATATATTGTCGATCCATTATTTTGTTTCTGTATAGCACACTGAAATAAAAAGTTGTGCTCAAGATAGCCTTATATCCAAGGGCTTATTGTGATTAAGCCAAGGTGATGAGTGAATGTGTTTGATTATATTTTTATTAGCTAAAATTTATGTGTATGTAACAACACATAAGAAGGCATCAAATAACAACAAGAGAATAAGGGTTGAGTAGAAGAATGGTGCAACACAACACTGATAAATTCCAACACTTCCTGGAGGAAGAGTTAGTTGGGAAGAGGGTAGAGGAAGACTCCCAATACTGGATGAACACCCTTAGAAGTATAATATCTGAGCCAAGAAGTTACAAGGCTGATAATTAAAGGCGTTCCATGGCTCAAGAGAAGTAGGAAAAAGTAAATTCGATCATATTGTAGAGTTTATCGAAATTGCAAAGTAAGAGGCACCATGATCTAAGTGTCAACCACCTAGGAAAGGATAAAGGTGGGAAAATTCCATGAGGGCTTGGAAAACATGAATTAATAAATGATGGTGCAGAGTGTAGTAGGTATAGGAATATACATAGACATACAGGTGAATACAGAGTGACACGAGGAAATCTTCTTAGTACGCCAAAGAAAAGAAAGACAATCACAAGAAATTGTATTGAGTTCCCCCAAAAACTCACTACGAGTAGAAAAGGAGAGGAAAATATTTGATGCCAAAATAATTTAAGAAGGAAAAACCTCCTACATTTGATGGATAGGTGAAGAAGGGAGAGGAAGCAGAAGCATGGTTGCTAGGGATGAAGAAATATTTTTGAGTACATGATTACTCTAAGAATATGAAAGCAAGATTGGCCATCTTCAGCTTTAAGGAAAGAGATGATATTTGGTGGGAAGACCTGAAGAATGCCAAGAATATTAATGAGGAGTTGTCTTGGATGATATTAGAGATATATTTCAGGAAAAATCACTATCTAAAAGGTACTATGACAATAAGGCCAAATAATTTTATGAGCACAAGTTGGGGAATCTAACAATTGATGAATGTACAACTATATTCTTGGAGTTTTTGAGGTATTTGTCTTACCTCAAGGATGAAAAGGAAAACATTCAAAGGTATCTCAATGAGTCCCACAAGCGTTTATGGATTCAATAGAATTTGATGATCCTAAACCGTGGAAGATGCTACTAGGAAGATGAAGCATTGTTACGAACAATCTAAGCATGAGACTGATTCCCACACTGATTAGAAAGCAAAAGGAAAATTCAACTATAAAGGAAAAGAGAAAAAAGTTTCCATGCAACATCTTGGAGGAAGGAATGTGAATTTTCCCACTCCTTTTGAGGGTAAGAAAGCCAATGGTTTCATAGGAGAGCCTATAGGAGATCAAGCCAATGGTTTCAGAGGAGAGCCTATGAAGTGTTGGACTTGTGGAGAAAACCATAGGAAGAGAGAATATCTTTAGTGAAAGAAGGATGAAAGGAAACTGTACAATTTACAGGAATCAGAGACAGTAAATGATATGGCTCAGAGCATACTATGCAATGCTTGACAATAGACAAGTCAGTCACCAAGCCTCAATGGTCAAGATGGGTGATATGGTCAATAAATAGTTGTTTCAATTTCGATTGACCCTAGCTCAAATTTTAGTTACATAAGTCCACAAGTTGAAGAGAACTATGTGTTGTAGAGCACAACACATGAAAGCTCTTGGTTGGTTCAACTAGCCACCAGGACTAACAAACAAGTTGATAATGTGGTGAAATCATATTTAGTTGCGATAGATGGCATGCCCATGAATGTAGATCTAAACCTGTTACCATTGGGCTCATATGACGAACTGTTCAAGATGGACTAGCTACATCCCATAGATTCAAGGTCAACTGCTACAACAAGTCGATACTGTAACAACCCTAGTAAAAATATATATAAGACCATGGTTGATGGTACACATATTCCAAGTTGAATGGTGGGAAAAACATCATAGTGTGGGTGTTCTTCGGTTTATTATGGCTAAGGAAATTGGCAAAGGAAAAGCCAAAGGAATTTAGAAAGGAAAATGGCATTTTGACACATTTATTTATGAAAAATGATGAAAATTAGGAGAAAAGGGAGATGAAAGGTCACAGGTTTCATGTAAGGAGGAAAATGAAGGAAAATAATGGAAAGTGAAGAAAATAGAGTCCCCTTCTATAAAAAAATTTTTGAGGATCAGTTGGAAAGCTTATTATACCTTTTGTCAGTTCAGTTTTGGAGCTCTCTCATTATTCTCTCTCTCTCTCTCTCTCTCACACACACACACACACACAGACACTCTTGGACACTTTGAGTTTCTTGGGGCACTTTGGCATTTGAGCAGGAAAGGAACGAAAGCAGTAAAAAGGAGGAAGCAAAAAAGGAGGAGCAAGAATCAAACAACTACAACAAGATTCTTTCCAGGTATCGATTTGCATGTGTATTTTCCTTGCTATATTTGGCATGCATGGTATTTCATGTGGTTATTTTCTACCTAGCCTTGCCATTTCAAGATAGTCATGGCGTTTTGGAGTTCTCATGTTTTGGTTTAGATGGATTACCAGATGGATTCAAAGTTGAGTGAGGTGGAACTCCGAATATTTTTATTTTTATAACACATAACCAATTTATGTGTTGCATTGATCTAGGGCCTAGTGACCCCTGATTCAGACAATGGGTTATGTTAAAGCCTGAGAGGTGTTGCCTTGGTTTAGGGCGGAGTGATCCGAGATTGGATTGTGGTAAATCCTAAGAGGTGGTTGCCCTTGATTGGACCTAGGAATCTTTGACGGTGGCTGGATTTACTGTAAATACTATAGGGCAGTGTCTCGGTTTAGTGCCTAATGACCCATGATTCAAACTGTGGGTTGCGGTAAATCCTGAGAGATTAGGAGATAGGAAAATTCTTCATGGTTTAGGTGGGGAGAATCTAGTGATATCCATGCTTGTGTTGGCCTAGTGATCAGGTGTATATTACGATAAATCTTGATTTCTATTAGATGAGGGTGAGGTGGTTTATCCTTGGGATGCTTTGGTTGATTCTTTTATTTTAAATCCCACATTCATGCTTGGAATATGGCACGAGGGTGATTGGCTGATGTAATATTTGGCTCAGCCAATATATGGTTAGGTGGAATGTGGAAGTCCCATCTCTAGTTAGTTTCTGCATAAAAATTTGAAGAGCTCATTCCTTTGGTATTTGGTATGTAAATACACAGGTTAATTTGTGGATTTCATTGATCATATATCCATGGTATTTCAGTTGTTATTATGTTGGTTATAAGCTTGTATTTTATCGATGATGATGCATGGCTCTATCTATGTTTTTCCTGTAAATGAATATACGATGTATCTATGGTCAAATATGTTTTATTGCATCTTATGATGTAAGGGAGAAATGCTTCTTAGCGATTCTCAGATAAGTATTAGACCCCTATGTTTAATTATGTTGTTTATAACTATAGATGCAATTTTTGTGAGATGTTTGATGAAATTCCTGTCATGGTTGGGCGAGGTCGGATGAGTTCCTGATGATGTGATTGCTTCCATGTATTTGTTTAAATTTTATTTATCTTATCCTAAAGTTTTAGGAAGTTCTGCGCAGTGAGCTGGGCTCAAGGGCTAAAAATGTGGCACAAATCTCGGAGCTACAGGCACAAAATTAACGTTTTCAGGCCCTGGCCGCTGCCTTAACAAGGAAATCCTGCAGCTAAGGGTCTATAGCCACTTCCTTTCCCTTACATGCCTGTGGCTAAGGCTCAAGAGGGTCCAAATTTAGTCCCCCTTCAAGTTTCAGGGGTCTGGGAGGGTGGTTTACCTCTTGGAGGTGTTGTTGATGCTGTGTGGTGTGTGTTTGTCGTGTTTTCATTAGTTCCACCTCTTGAAGGTCATCTAGGTGGTTGAATATCATATTATTAGCCTCTTGTCACATTTTTACCCTAGTTGGATGGTTACTTGGGTAGATGTGGGAAGAGGGTGTTACAGATAGAGTATTTATATGAGGAAGGATAAAAGACAATGTTGCAAGGAAAGAGAAATCATATGATAGTTCAGTGAATCACTACATTGAAATTGAAGGTGTAGCAGGAAGGGGTGTGAATTGTTTTTTTTTCAAGTGACTATAAAATTAGAGCCTAATAAGGACTGAGTCAGAGAACACCCAATAACAAAACAATTTAGTGGTGTGTTCACTGAAGAGATACTAGGAATGTCGCCAAGCAAGGAAATTGAATTACTATTATGATCAGTGTTAGTATCCAAAGCTCTATGCTAAATGAGTATACCAAAACTGACATAGAAGAAACTTCAATTGAAAGAGATATTGGACAAAGGATATATTAGACCCAACATATCACCCTATGGAGCACCAATATTATTTTTAAAGAAGAATGATGGCACATTGAGGTTGTGTGTGACAACCCCTATAGCTAATCCCTCTTATAAATATTATTATGAATTGTAATCCATGTAAATAATATGGAAATGTAAACACATTGACTCACTGAGGAAGTAGACATGGATTGATAGGATTGAGGAATATGAGTTTCTTGTAAACCCAAATCCTTACATTTATTTTATCACCCAAATCCTTCTTGATTGAAAGAAACTATCATGTAGACATGGAATGGAGGAAATGGGCATCCTAAGTGGAGGATGAGTTTGTAGGCTCACCCTCATAGATTGTATTGATAGGGTCAACATGCAAGAGAAGTCGGGGAAGAAAAGTCATGGCGATAAGTTTTTTTGGGGGGGATAATTTTCATTCATGAACATTCCTAGGTTGAGTGTGAAGAGATCAAAGAGGGTGTAGAGTGGAGTTTAGCAGTTGTTGTATCCTACCAGCTAGAATACTCGATTTCACTCGTAATGTGTGTTGTATGCTCGTGGAATATATTCCATGTGTTTTTGTTGAGGCATGCGTATGCCTATGTGTTGCATAAACAAGGAGTGTGCATGCCTATGTGTTGTTTTTCCATAGATATTTTAGTGGAGTTACGATACTCAGGTGCTAGCTGGGTTGAAAAATACGTAAGGGCTTATTTTCTGATAAACCACTCCAACAGTGGTTTGAATTAGGGATGATAAACCACTAGTAAACTTGTTGTGTTGATAAACTACTAGTTAGGATGATACACTCAGGTACTTATTGGGAATGATAACCACCAAGTGTAGCCTTGGGGATAATAACATTGGTGCTAGCACCCACTAATATACTACTTGGATATTTGTGCTATTTAATCCAATGGTAGTTAATCCAGTTGTTAAATGTCATGTTATAATATATAGACCTTCTCCAAAACTAAACTGAGACTCTTTGTGCCTTGCTTGAACCTTTGCGGTTTTTGTGTTGATTGGTGGAGAGTCACCATTGTGTTGCAACTAGGGGCTATTGATAAATCACCTGAGAAATGGAATCCTCCTCATACCACTTTTTTGATAGCGTCAGAAGTCTTCCAACATAGGGGGTATCCCCAGTGTAAAGTCCCAACTAGATCTCACGTTCTTTTTAGTAGAAGCCCCATCCAGATAATAGTCTCGACCACCATAACCTAAGGTTTTCCATCATTGCAATAAACAACATGAGAGAGTGTACACATAACCTTTGAAATAAGCAAGTAAGTTGACATTGTGAGCCATACAACTATAATGTATATAAGGTACTTTCACGAAAGGGAAAGAAATAGTGAAAGTATATAAGAAGCGTAATAGTGCTATCTTAAAAGAGACACAAAAGAGCATAGAGGGAATCATTGATTAACCTACAAATTAGTTCACAAGATAACAATGATCATGAAAGCAAGTAAAAACACACAATCAACAAGATTCATACCAACGCCAACAATATAGTTCATTTTCTTTAGTATGTGTGATATAGTTCAAACATTGAAATAATATTCTTACAACATCCACGATACATGCATGAAAGTATGCGAGCTCTGAGAGATTAAAATATTAAGTGAAAGTTCCAAGATACACAATTACAATGATGCAACACTAGCTCTAATAGTGGAACATTAAGGCACTACTTGCTCCTACAAAGAATGATCTTCTCTTGTTATAACATCGTTCAACACTTCTGTAGATCCGATGCTATGTGTTATGGCCTTGGGAAACTCTTTCCCTTCAAACTTGATCTCTTTATTAAAAAACAATATTTTTAATTCCATACGTGACTCTGCCCTTCAAGAAACACATATACATGTGGGTCCATCTATATATAACCCATGCATATAATTTAAGATAAGAAAAAAATATAAAATCTTATTTTTTGGGCGGGGTTTATGGGTTTCACCAAATGCCCCACCTACAAGAGCCCATGGCCTAACTTTATCCAAACTAAATAAACTATTTTTGGGTGATATAAATGCACCTCATGGGAAGGACTAAAGGGAGAGAGAGATAGGAGATTCATATTATAGTCTCCATGTTCAAGTCTGAGTTTCCATGTTCCTTTTGCAATCTCAGTCATAGGAAACCCTTGTTTACTCATAGAGATGTTCATTTCCTTTATATGAAATCCATGTGTATATGCTTGAGAGATAATTGTTGAGGCTTGGGTTGGATGGATCCGGAGGAAGGTTTCACTTGAAGTCGTGGTCAAATCAGGTTGTATTCTTCCATATTATTTTGTAGATATCAATAAAGAAGATTTGTCTTATTTGTGATATTATGTTATAATTCATGTTATAATCTTATTATGTATGATTCATTGATTATATATTTATGCTTATATGATCTAAATTTCATATCATATAAATGCTTTAAACTACTTGTAGTATATATGCTTCTCTGAACTTTATTGCAGGTTTTAAAGCCTTGGAGGAAGTAGAGGGTTTGGCCCTACGAGAACGAAAAAAAACGTAGGACCTATGGGTAATCTCTCCTAACCCAACTTTAGTAGTTTATGCATTAGGACTATGTGATTACTTGCTTCTTATTGATAGACGCCCTTCGATCTATTGGGGTTCTCAACCCTGACCCTAGGGAGTTTTCTCTCGCAACATCTCTCCTATGCCAAGCTAGAGAAGTCAAAGTACAAATTCCATTTTCTTGAGCTATGAGGGTATATTTATAACAAAGGAGGTGACTCTCCACCTCCCTTTTGACTCGTGATATCCCTCATGACTCTTAAGCTTCCATGTTACTTTTCGAATTCTTATGTGATGTTTGAGCTTCTATATGGCTTTAGGGCTTTCTAGTGACTCTTCATGTTCCATGTATGCCTCTTGGGCTTCCACACATTTTAATTTTTTCATTTTTTGGAAATACAAAATTATATTACACCGATGTGGAAAAATACAACGGAGAAAGATAAAAAAATTGTTCACAATTGAGAAACTAGAACTTGGCGATTATGACATAAGACTTGATTATAATGTATCAATGCAAAGCTCCACTCTTTGTTTCTATGCATTAAGTTCATGATAGATCTTGTGTGTACTTCATCTTCACCCTCTAAAGGGTTTGGCTGTAACATTGGAACCTTCCAAGTCAACATGAGTTTACCTCTCTTTGTCTTGGTCCAAGATTCCTTTACTCCTGCATGATAGCACCTTTGTCTCATCTCCATGAGTATCCTCTTGAAACCACTTCTTGTTGAAATCCTTGATCATCATCTTGCCATGATAGGATGATATCACCTTCAACTGAATCACTCATGAAAAAACAAAATTAGTCCCATAATCACCTATTATATTTATGTTTGCTTGTATAACATGGTGACTGTGATGGGACATTGCGCAAGAACTAAGAGAAGGATCCAAGGAGACAAGGGTGATAAAATTTCTCACTAAAGATGCATAGTGGTAAAGTCTCGGAGACAAGAGTGATAGGTTGGCACACTTTAGATTTCTCTCTGGATTTCAATTTCTGTGAACATTGTGTATATGGGAAACAAAATTGAGTGAGTTTTGCTTCTAGTGCTAAGAGGGTGAACAAGATATTAGAGCTTGTGCACAGTGATTTATTTGGACCTGTGTCGGTTCCATCACTAGGTAAGTTTGTGTACTATGTTTCATTCATATATGACTTCTCAAGGAATACATGGATATATTTCTTGAGGAATAAATCTAAATTCTTTGATAGATTTAAAGAATTTAAGGCTCTGGTGGAAAACCAGACAGAGAAGCAGATAAAGGTGTTAAGGAGAGATAATGGTGGAGAGTTCTGTAAGAAGGAATTTGAAGAGTCATGTAAGAAGTGTGGTATAGTACGGTAGAAGACTAATCCATACACACCTCTACAAAATGGATTAGTAGAAAGAATGAACAGAACGTTGATGGAAAAGGCAAGAAGTATGTTCAGTGGTACCGAGTTAGGACAAGAATTCTTAGAAGAGGCAGTGGAGACTGCATGTCACCTGGCTAACAGATCACCTTCATCAGCGTTGGAGGATAAGACTCCACATGCGGTATGGACTGGAAAGAAACCCTCTCTTTCACATCTGAGGGTATTTGGATGTGATGCATATGTAGATGTTCCAAAGGAGAAAAGGAGCAAGTTGGATAATAAATCTGAAAGGTACATCTTTATTGGGTATAAGGATGGTTTAAAAGGTTACAAGCTTTGGAACCCAAAAACAAGGAAGGTTGTGTACATCCAAGATGTGGTGTTTAGAGAGGTGAAATATGTTGTTAAACATGAATTCCTACCAAAGGAACCTAAGAAGATAGATTTTTAGCTAAAGGAGGATGAATCTGACTCTACAAAAAAACAAGATTGAGAAGAGGAAGAGCCACAAACTCCAGCTGTGAGAAGATCATTTCGGGAAAGAAGGCAGCCAGAAAGGTATAGCCCATCTACTTTTTGTTCAAATTTTTCTTTAACTATCACTGATGATGATCCCATAACTGTCAGGGAGGCAGTGGATTCAGAGGATGGAAAACTCTGGAAGGAGGCCATGGTTGATGAAATGGAATCCTTGCACAAAAATGAGGCATGGGATCTAGTGGAGTTGTCGGCTAGAAGGAAGCCCATCGAGAGAAAATGGGTGTTTAAGAAGAATATGAATATAGAAGGCAAGGTGGAGAAATACAAAGCCTAGTTGGTATCAAAAGGTTATTTCTAGGTGTCAGGAATTGATTTTGGTGGTATTTTTTTCCCATTGCCAAGGTTGCTTCTGTTAGATTACTTTTATCTGTTGCTGCTGCATTTGATTTTGAGGTAGAACAGATAGATGTGAAGACATCATTTCTTCACAGGGATCTGGAAGAGAATATCTACATGAAGCAACCTAAACGATGAAGGGTAAGAAATAATTGGTATGTAGGTTAAAAAAGTCTCTGTATGGGTTAAAACAGTCACCAAGGATGTGGTATCAGAAATTTGATACCTATATACGGGGAATTGGCTTCACCAGAAGAAAAGATGATCATTGTGTGTATTTTAAATTAATTGGTGACCATGTTATTTATTTGGTCTTGTATGTGGATGATATGTTGCTGATTGGAAATGACAAATAAAATATCCAGGATTTGAAGACCCAATTGTTCTCCAAATTCGACATGAAGGATCTTGGTGCTGCAAAATATATTTTGGGCATGGAAATTAAGAGAGATCGGGCAAAGAAGAAGCTCTGGTTAAACCAGAGGAAGTATGTTGAGACTGTATTACAGAGGTTCAATATGCAGGATAATAAATCGGTGAAGGTTCTTATTCCCGTAGGTGTAAAGCTATCTATTGAACAGTGTCCCAAGACATAAGAAGAAGAGGAGGATATGTCCCATGTTCCATATGCAAGTGCAGTGGGTATCCTGATGTATGCAATGGTCTGTATTAGACCAGACATTGCACATGTAGTGGGAGTATTGAGTAGGTTTATGTCAAAACTAGGGAAGGAGCATTGGACAACAGTGAAGTGGGTTTTCAAATATTTGTGTGGCACTAGTGATTACGGTTTGTGCTACCAGGGAAGACCGGGATTGGATAGAGTTTTGGACATCTGTGGTTTTGTTGATGCATACCGGGTTGGATATCTGGACCAAATAATATCTACAAGTGGGTATGTGTTTAGCCTATTTGGAGGAGAAGTCAGTTGGATGAGTAAACGATAGTCTGTAGTGGTCCTTTCAACTACAAAGGCATAATACATGGCAACCACTCATGCAAGCAAGGAAGATTTTGGTTGCAAAGATTGCGTTCAAGTATGGGGTTGGTGCAGTGATCTATAAGGATAGACTGTGATAACCAAAGTGCAATTTTCTTAGCTAAGAACCTTTCTTATCATTCAAAGACAAAGAACATTGATGTTCAGTATCACTTTGTGAGAGATATGGTTGAGGATAAAAATATGTTGCTGGTAAAGGTGGACACTTTGAAGAATGTTGCAGATGCATTGATGAAGTTTGTGAGCAGTGAGAATTTATCTTGGTGTAGAGAAAAAATGGGCGTTGTAGGGCTGGACCAATGACTAAGCTCTTTTGTGACCCCCTGTGGAAAGAAAACAACAAGTTGGAGAATGTTGGGTTTGTGTTATATTATTTCTAGGACTAGAAGCAGGCATGAAGTGGGGGGTATGAGGGGGGTGGCAACCCCCCTATCTAGAAGTTTGCAGTGGGTGAGTAGCCCCTACACGAGGTTCGGGGTAGCGCCTCGAGAAAAAAAATTTGGACCCTATTTTAGGTGGCCAAAATAAAAAATCAAGTTGGTAGTCGTGATTTGGGATCTAGGGGAAAAATCTCTATGTATATATGTTTTAGGTTTCATAATATCGCTATTATTTATTTTCTGTTTTTAAGAATTTGTTTGTAGATAATTTTTGTACATGGTTAAAACCTACATTTATGACGTTGGGATTTACTAGAAGTAATGTTGATCCAAATCTTTACTTTAAGGTTGATAATGACAAGCCTCTCATTCTGGTTCTCTATGTGGATGATCTCTTCCTGATAGGTGTAGATCCTCTTATTCATCAACATAAGAGGGAGTTGGCGTAGATGAAGGACATCGGACTGATGCACTACTTCATAGGCCTAGAGGTCCGGAAAAACCCAGGTGAGATTTTCCTTAAGGAAAATATATTGTGAAGCTGCTAGAAAGATTTGGAATGGATTGCAAGTTCGTGACTACTCCGATGGAACTCAACTTTAAGAAGTTGTGTAGAAGTCATATTGGGCCTGATTTAGGAAATCGTGTTGAGTATTGTCAACTCGTAGGGGCCTTGATGTTCTTAGTGAACTCACATTTGGTCATATGTTTTGCAGTGAACACGTTGAGTCAATATATTGTCGAGCCTCATCACATACATTGGATTAGTGCCAAGAATCTCTTGAGATATCTCTAGGGAAAAATCAACCATGGACTGAGATACACTACCGGGAATGTGAGGCTCCATGGATATATCGATGCTAACTGAGAATGCAATGTGGTGGGTCATAAGAGAACATCTAGAAGCTGCTTCACTCTAGGTTCTTCTTTGATTTCTTGGATGAGCAGGAAGCATAAATCGTTTTCTTTGAGCATCGCCAAGGCATAATACATTGCAGCAAGTATGGTTTTTTGTGAAGTTGTTTGGCTGAGGAAGCTCTTCAGTGAGTTGTTTGGGAATGTGTTGGATACCACCGTGATCCATTGCAAAAACCAAAGTGAGATTCGACTCTCATAGAATCTTGTGTTCCACAACAGCTCTAATCATATTGATATCATGTTCCACTTTATCTGGGATATGGTACAATGAGGCACCATAAGGATCTATCACATTGGGAATGATAAGTAGGTCGAAAATACTCTCATGAAGCCCCTGGGGAAGGTCAAATTATTAACCTTTTGTGATAAGCTTGGAATCATGGACATACCCTCTTATGAGGGTCCCGCTTGAGTTGCGCTTTGAGTTCTTGGAGCTCCAGGGGGCTTGGGAATAAATTATTGGAGCTATAAGCAACCATAGGGCTAGGTTTGCCTTACCTTGTTGGTGTGCTATTTCCCCACCTTATGATACTGATATGGTTCATCCTCTCTTGATCTATGCCCCACATACATCCTGGACATGTAGTCTGGGACTCATGGGAAGTACCTCTCATTTCGCCAATGAGTTGGGAAATGAGGGTAGATACTATAGCATTACTGATGGATGCATCGTGTATTGTTGTACTCTCTATTTATAGAATCGGTTTTGTTGAAAAACTTGATTTGGGATCAAGTCTGGTTGAGGTTTTTACCTCTAAATTGACTTCGAGTTAGTGGAGAGTGGCAAGGTCTTGTGACTCACTCTCGATCAAATATTCTTCATTATTTCTTCATGGTTCAACAAAGAAGATTTGGTATAGTACAGGGATAGCTGGATGATACAAGATGACACGATGGTACATGATAGCATAGGATGACAGGATTGCAGAAGTTGATAGATGAATTGTCTAGTGGATTTCTCCCTAGTTGAGAGGGAGTGTTAAATTTGGCAACTAGGGCCAAACTCCACTTTGGATTGCTCATATGATGGAGATGATATTTTTTTGGATTCATATTTTTGAGAGGTGCAAAATTGATCTAAAGATCATCTTGTTTGGATGAGAAGAAGTTGGATTTTGAATTTAATCTCTCACATGTGAAAATTGTCAAGGTCGACTAGAATTGTAATGCAGGTTCACAATCCCCAAAAGATGTGTCACCACCCCTCATTGAAGGATATAAAAAGGAGAGAATCAAACCTCATTTGGACATCATATCATCACACATCTCTCTCCTCTCTCATTGGTTCATACAACCTCAAGAAAGCCTTCTCTCACCTTCGCACGTGTGAAATGGAAGCTACAATTTCAGATTGTTTTAAGGCTTCTACAACAACATTGACCTTGGGTCAAATCTCACTCTTTAACTTCGGTTTTTGGGACAAACTCCGATTTTTGGAGGCCGAGTTTGGTGGCATGAAATGAAATATGGACTCTTTGATTGCAGTGTTGACTGCATCTTTGACCGCAGACTTTGACCATAGGTTTGACCAGGTTTGACTGAGAATTTCATGACTGTTTTGGGCTAACTTTGATTGTTCTTTTAGGCCAAGTTTGATTGGGTTTGACCGAGATCCATTGGGGAGGAATATTTTTGACTTGACGAATGTTGAATTTTTTGGCTAGGGCATCCTATTGGTTGTTGTAAATTGTACTTTCTCTCTCTACTATATTTGAAGAATAATAAGAAGATTTTATAAAATGATTTTCCCCACATTAGGGTTTTTCCCTGGCATCCACCAAAATATTGTGTCGTCTTGCCTTGGCTTGTCTTCTAGTTATTTGTTTATGTTCTATCAACATTTATTGTCAATGTTAATGTCATTTCTATACAGGAAATTGAATAGGACAAATAAGTAAGATTGAAGTAAATTTATCTACGCATAGAACATACCACTATTAACTAAAACTAACACATTTTGAGCTCGCAAAACTCTTTTTCCTTGTTGTCATAGTAGCTATCTGATAAATATTTTTCTATGAAGAGTTTCTCAAATTCATTCCAATTCAATCCCTCTTCAATTATGCCCCTTCACATTCTTCAAATATTCCCACCATATATCTGTTTTTTCCTTTAAAATATAAGTGTCTACCTTTACTTTCATGTTCTCAGAATAGTTATGGTTTCTGAAGAACTTCTTCATTCCCAACAACCAAGCTATTGCATCTTCAAATTTATTCATTTCTCCATCAAATGTGGACAGTTTAGCTTTCTTAAATTCCTCGGGTATATGGTTCTTATTAACACTTTGTGATTTTATTAGGCTAAGGAGGAAAATGACAAAGGTAACCACAAACCACTTTAGGCTAGAATCTAGCCCTTCTAGCCTGGAGAATGCTCTCTCACTTAGTTTTTCTCAACAAATAGGATATTAGGCTAGGTAGTAAGCTCAAAAATATTTTGATTTTAGAGATTTGTTGATAAGAAAAGGGGTAAAACCATTGGGCAAGGAGTCATGATCAAAATTTGATTTTTGTCCAATGAGATGATGGGAAAATAGAGGGTTTCTCCACAGGGGTGAGGTAGGAAGCTTTGGTGGTGGTTTTAGATTGAATTTTTGTAGAAGGTTGTTAAATTTAGATAACCATGGTGTTCTATGCTTGATGCAATTTTACTTCAATCTTTCTTAGGCCTGATACACAATAGAAATCACATAAACATGAAAGTAAAATGCTGATAGAACACAATAATAGATCAACAGAAGACAAGCCAAATATAGATCAGATTTACAATTCCTTTTGTCTACCAAAGATATGGGATATTGTTGCATTACGATAGTCAACAGGATGCTTCAGCCAACAAATTATTTCTTGGTCATCCAATCCTTCATGTGTCACAACCACAACCCTTAAATATATCTCATCACAAGTCAACGTAGGTCAACCCAAAGTCAGTGTAGAAAAGTCAATGCAGGACAACAACAAAAAGGTCGATGCAGTAGATTAGGGATTCGGTCAAACAACTTGGATTTCCTCGATTTTAGTGCCCAAAAATACGACCTCCTAAATGTTGGAGTCCTGTGTTTTGATAGATTGGCAAATCAAAAGACAAGGCAACATCAGAACCAATATTTAGAGTTCCAGGATATAGTCCTCCTGTTCTCAGAGAGGGATCTCTCAAATTTACTTGTTTTGCAAGGGTTTATCTTGTTTGCTTTTAGTATTGGTTTTAGACTAGTTATTAAGTGCAAGTGTTTGTTTGTTTGGTTGAATGACATAGGAGAACATGAAAGGTCTAGGAAAGATAGCTAGAAAGGAGAAATGTTAGATTCATTGGGCAATGGATTCAAGAAGGGGTTTATGACAAACTCATCAATGGATATGGGATATCAGAGGGAAAATCTAACTTGGCCACATGATCCTTTGGTTTTGTGAATGAGATGGACATCAATGATTTGGAAAGAGAAATTGAATTCTCAACAAAGGTGTTGTACATATTCCCTTCTCCATTTAAATTTTGGCCTCCAACTCCTTTAAAGTCCGTTTCCAATGTCTTTGTGGTCAAAAACCCCCCATATCACACTCATCGCACCCTCTCCGCTCCAAAAATATATTGTTTAAATGTTTAAAACCCGCATTTTAAATATTTCGGGCCGAAGCCCCAAGTCCTAAGCCCCGCCCCTAATTGCTGTCATACGACCGGAGGTCGAAGACCGTGAGCCAAGAAGAAAAGGGGCTTACCATTTTAATAATCGGGCGCAATGGTGGCCGTCCGATCAAAGCCCAAATCAACGGAGCGGACACCTTTTATATGGCGGACCCCACATATGTACCCCCCGCATGCAAGAACCAGCAGTATATCCCCCGCACCACTCTCGTCCGCAAGGCGGTATTTCCCGCGGGGGCAGCGATCCCATACAGGTGGTGCCGCGTGTCCTCAGTACGAACGGGAAACCGCTTTTCTCCCGCGCGTTAAAGTCTGCAACATTGCCGGGCGGCGAGATTCACGAGAATCATTGGATCTCCAGATTTCAATCCAACAGCGGAGACATATCAGAACCGTTCGCCCATTATCTTGTGTTTGCCGTGACCTATGGCCCGCCACCGTGTCATTTTCACCCACTCCAGCTCGTTGATTCCGCCGCGTCGTCCTCCTGATTGTTCCCCCGTACGCCCATGTGTCGTGCCCCCATGTTTCCGTGGTGTCACCCCATCATATATATATATATATATATATATATATATATATATATATATATATATATATATATATATATATATGTGTGTGTGTGTGTGTGTGTGTGTGTTTTCGACTATATTTCCCCATTTTATTTATTCCCCCCCGCGACCTAACTGTTTTACGCGCTGTGCCTGTTAACTCCATATCTCCATCGCTCTTCCTCTGCCACCCTGTGTATTTTCGTCCCTTGTTCATATCCACGACGTCGTCTTCATCACCACCCCCATCATCCCCGCCTTCATCTTTGTCGGTTTTTCTAATATTTAGTGGGTTTTGCAGGTTTCAAGATAACAGAAAGATATTTTAATCCGCTGCCGCTATTACAAAGGTTCAGGGCCCATGAAAGATGATTTCCTGGGGTGAAATTTAATGAAGAAGCCGAGGGTAGGTGAAAGAGATGACCGCCATTAAAGAAGACCCAGATATGAATTCTTAGAACCCTCCAGAAAAATTCACCCCGAATTTAAGGTCCAAGATTCAAATCTAAAGCCAGGGAGCTAAGGGCAGGATAAGAATGCGTATTATCTCCAGTCTCCTACGGCAGCAGATTTTCCCTCCGCTACAGGCATCACTTTGTATATATTTTATTATTTCTGTCTTGTATATAAGGAGATTTTATCTCCCAGCATTTATTTCTTTAGACAGATTGTTAGGCATACTCATTTAATAGTCAGTTATTCATAAATAAGGCGCGAATGTTTTCCGCCATTTTACCAAAACTGAGTCATTAATTGTACCTCATCTTCCTCCTCCTCTAGAAGTTTCTGTCTTCTCTATAAATACTCAGAAATAAGATTTTTGAAGGGTTCCAGATTTCTATTAAACCGGGCAGTCGAGTCGACTTCGTATATTTTTGTAATATTTCCGTATGAAGGTTCAGAGCCCGTAGGGTCTCAGTGAGGAGGAGTTATAACTGTATTGAGGATTCTGGTCTTTGGTATCTCACAGTATGTAATTTTCTCTCATGTGTTAATACAATATCTCATTTCATGCTATTTATCTTCTTGTATCATGTTCTAGAATGCGAGTGGCTCACTAGTTTGCAGTAAGGATTCATCCTTGTTGATGCCCTTTCTTGAATTAGTCAAGCGCTTTAAATAGGCCTAGTCATGATATACTGTTTCATGTTCACCTTATCCATATTTTCTGCTATATTAGTTGCTTGAGGAGGGTGCTTTTAAAACGCCATTTTCATATAAGGATTCGTAAATTGGTGCGCCCTTGTATGGTTCTGTTGTGTATCTGGGTATCAGTCTCATGTCAGCTAATATCTCCTTATGTTTCCTCACTGCACTCACTTCCTGATATCTTATTTCTGTGATATATTATTTGAATCGGCCCTCTTTACAGTAAGCGGTCTCTTAACTGTCTGATGCTTTCATGCTGAAGTTCTACATTGTGTCCCTACATTATTCTTATCTTTGTATCAGTTTCTGAGAGAGATTGGTCCCATTCAAATCTGATTTCCTTGTTTAGAACAAGAGATAGTAAGCGAGTTCTTGGACTGACAACCCAAACTAAAAGGGCGCCTTGCTATATTAAGATGTCCTAGGCACTGGTCTATAGCAACTCTAGGCTGTCTCTAGGAGGGTGAAAAAATCATCCACAACATCTTTCTGGCGCCGTTGCCGGGGAGAGAATTCAAGAATATCTGTTTCCCTGGGTTCGACATCTCATATTCCCTCTCTAATCAGGTGAGCACAGAGAGGTGAAGAGTTGCAGATTTCTCACCTCGGCGACTCCACTGGTCTTTATTTGATAAATTTTATTGGTAGTCCTGGCTTCTCGAAAGCCACATTTGAGGTCAGATACATCTCAGTCGAAAACACCTTACGTGTCTGACCCAGAAAAAAAATCATTCATAAAAGAGTCTGGAAGGAGAGGAAGCCAGCTCGTGCTGAAAACTCCGCTGAAAACCCTGAATATTCCATTGAAGATTATTCGCCTTCTTCTTCTCAAGAAATCTCAGTAGAAAATCCCGACTCCACTGTTGTTTATTTGATAAATCTATTTGCAGTCCCGACTCTGCTGGGGAAGAAAAAATAGCCTTGATTTGGAAAATCACTGTGGTGGACAGTAAGATCTTAAACCATCCACCTGGCGACTCCACAATTCCTGAATAGTTAAAAGACCCCACTGGTGGAAGACTCTGATTAGCTTGCAAAATGCATCTGAGTTTTATAGCAGAGTGCAGAGATGAAATATCACGTGGCTTGGAAAAAATGGAAGTGGAGGACCTTCCACGGATCACCCTTCTCATCCCAAGTTGCACGCCCGTGCTTAAGAAAATCCTTCTAAGAGTGATGATTGAAAGATACGAAGCTGAGATCAAACTCTTGCAATCACAAGAACAAGCCCAAGACGCAGACAATGAGCAAGACATGTGTCATGCTTTAAAACCTATGGAAGATGAGGAAGAAAGTGATCAGAAACCCTCTGATTGCTTACCTACATCTTGTATTATGTTGATCAGAGAGTATCACGATCTAATAGCAATGGAAAATAGGGAGCGCTGCCTCGAAGAAGCAAAAGACCACATAGAAGAGGCAGAATCCGATGTAAAAGAAGAGGCTCAAGAGAACATCCTGCCTCCCAATCAACTAGTACAAGAAAAAGAGAGATGCTATTCTTCTGCACAAAGGAACACAAAGCAATCATCCCCTTTGACAGAAGAAGAGGTTGATCAGATATCAAATCAGCAGCCTGCCTCAGAAATTTTCTATAGGACACCTACTCTTGCCCATTCATCACTTGAGCTTGATAATTTGGATCCAGGAAACTCCTCTGAGGATCAAGATGAAGAAGGACCTGCTGAGAATCCAACAGGTTTGATTGGTGACATTGCTTATGACTGCGACTTTCCTAGTTATGATTTATTTGATGATGATTGTTTCCAGAGAGAAGCTGAGTCTGCAGAACCATCATCAGTAGACCCATGGGAGGAAAGTCAGGGCCGACAATCTCAGAATAGTAATGAAACCAGTCAGCCCATCTATGATACGAATGAGGAGAGCCATGATAGTATAATAACAGATGAAGATTCCTTGGATCCTCATTTTTCTTTAACACAGACCATCAGCGAGACTGGAAGCCAGCAGCTTTCCTTTTCAAGAAAGGAGGAAGGAAACTCGGGGGAAGACTTTAATCCGTGGAACGAAGAAATCAGGTTGCTGGAGATTATGTTGAAAAAATATGATTCAATACAGGAAGGAGGGGAGGGGAGCCAAGAAGAGATTCTTGAGCAAGATGAAAACAACGAGCTTTCTCTTGAAAAAGAGGAGATAATGGGGCAAGCCCCTGCTCAAGAATGCATAAATTTTTTCATAGAGCTCAGCACAGCAGAGCAGAATATACCAGAGCTCCAAAAGGACTCAGCTCCAGTATGCAATAAGTCCTCCAGTTTAGAGAATGAAGGAGATTCTCTCTCTCAAAAGAGTCTTCTTCTTGATCCAGTGAAAGGAGATAAAATCCTGGTTGAAGCCTGCTTGCCAAACACTTTTGACCAGGTATCATCTTATGATCCTTATGCTCATTTTTTGCAGACATTTGAAGAAGGATCAAGGGTCTTTTCTAGCAGTATGGTGCCAGCAGAGAGAAATTTTTTCAAAGCTTCTATTGTGGAACAAAAAAAAGAGACCCCACTACCTTTCAAAATACAAAAAGGAGATGATCAGGCTTTCGAGAGCGATATTGAAGATGCAGTGGAAAATGAAAAAATCAAATCTCCCCAGGATGAAGATAGTAGTGGGCAAAGTCACCTCCAGACAAAAGAAAGGCCGGACATAGAGGTTGACAGCATCAAAAAACTGATGACGAAGGTGCCTCGGAAACAGCAGATACCAACAAGAAAGCAAAGAAAATTAGGCAATCGAAAAACAAGAACAGAATATGAAAGCAGAGCTGGAGGCAAATTGCAAAACAAAATATGCAAACATAGAAGGGTACAGTTGAATAGTAATGCAACTAATGGACACCAGCAAAGCAGAGTATGGGACCCGGGAGGACAAGACAGCCTGGTGTATTATATTGTACACTAGTTTTCTTTTTGTTTCATCATTCTTTGAATAATGTAAATAAGTCGACGAGTCATGAAGAAAAGGATGTCGGCAATCCCTTGAAGTAAGAGCGCAGGGGAATTGAAAAATAAGATGAAATATTTAATGGTCTGCGTGTTCTCGACATGCCCGAGGACAGCCATGCCGTCCCCAGATGGAGCCGATGTTGTACATATTCCCTTCTCCATTTAAATTTTGGCCTCCAGCTCCTTTAAAGTCTGTTTCCAATGTCTTTGTGGTAAAAAACCCCCCATATCACACTCATCGCACCCTCTCCGCTCCAAAAATATATTGTTTAAATGTTTAAAACCCGCATTTTAAATATTTCGGGCCGAAGCCCCAAGTCCTAAGCCCCGCCCCTAATTGCTGTCATACGACCAGAGGTTGAAGACCGTGAGCCAAGAAGAAAAGGGGCCTACCATTTTAATAATCGGGCGCAATGGTGGCCGTCCGATCAAAGCCCAAATCAACGGAGCGGACACCTTTTATATGGCGGCCCCCACATATGTACCCCCCACATGCAAGAACCAGCAGTATATCCTCCGCACCACTCTCGTCCGCAAGGCGGTATTTCCCGCGGGGGCAGCGATCCCATACAGGTGGTGCCGTGTGTCCTCAGTACGAGCGGGAAACCGCTTTTCTCCCGCGTGTTAAAGTCCGCAACATCGCCGGGGCGGCGAGATTCACGAGAATCGTTGGATCTCCAGATTTCAATCCAACAACGGAGACATATCAGAACCGTTCGCCCGTTATCTTGTGTTTTCCGTGACCTATGGCCCGCCACCGTGTCATTTTCACCCACTCCCGCTCGTTGATTCCGTCGCGTCGTCCTCCTGATTGTTTCCCCGTACGCCCATGTGTCATGCCCCCATGTTTCCGTGGTGTCACCCCATCATATATATATATATATATATATATATATATATATATATATATATATATATATCTGTATATATGCGCGTGTGTTTTCGACTATATTTCCTCATTTTATTTATTCCTCCCCCCGCGACCTAACTGTTTCACGCACTGTGCCTGTTAACTCCATACCTCCATCGCTCTTCTTCTGCCACCCTGTATATTTCCGTTCCCTGTTCATATCCACGACGTCATCTTCATCACCACCCCCATCATCCCCCCCTTCATCTTTGTCGGTTTTTCTAATATTTAGTGGGTTTGGCAGGTTTCAAGATAACAGAAAGATATTTTAATCCGCTGCCGCTATTACAAAGGTTCAGGGCCCATGAAAGATGATTTCCTGGGGTGAAATTTAATGAAGAAGCCGAGGGTAGGTGAAAGAGATGACCGCCATTAAAGAAGACCCAGATATGAATTCTCAGAACCCTCCAGAAAAATTCACCCCGCATTTAAGGTCCAAGATTTAAATCTAAAGCCAGGAGCCAAAAGTACAATACTAAAATACAGATTGTTTCAAATCTCTTACGGCAGCAGATTTTCCTCAGCCGCGGGCAGCACATTGTATATATTTCATTATTTCTGTCTTGTATATAAGGAGATTTTATCTCCCAGAATTTATTTCTTTAGACAGACTGTTAGTTGTATTCATTTATAGTCAGTCATTCATAAGAGAAGGCGCGAATGTTTTCCGCCAGGTTGGTTCAAACTGAGTCATTAATTGTGCCTCATCTCCCTCCTCCTCCAGAAGTTTCTGTCTTCTCTATAAATACTCAAAAATAAGATTTTTGAGGGGTTCCAGATTTCCATCAGAAAACTGTGCAGCGAGAAGACTTCTGTATACATTTTGTAACATTTCTGTATGAAGTTTCAGAGCCCGTAGGGTCTCAGTGAGGAGGGGTTAGAACTGTATTGAGGATTCTGATCTATGGTATCTCACAGTATGTAATTTCTCTTATGTGTTAATACATTATCCCATTTCATGCTATTTGTCTTCTTGTATCATGTTCTAGAATGCGAGTGGCTCACTAGTTTGCAGTAAGGATTCATCTTAAGTGGTGCCCTTTATGGAATTAGTCAAGCGCTTTAAATAGGCCTAGTCATGATATACTGTTCCATGTTCACTCTTTTCATACTTTCTGCTATATTAGTTGCTTGAGGAGGGTGCTTTTAAAACACCATTGTCATATAAGGATTCGTAAATTGGTGCGCCCTTATATGGTTCTGTTGTGTATCTGGGTATCAGTCTCATGTCAGCTAATATCTCCTTATGTTTCCTCACTGCATTCACTTCCTGATATCTGATTTCTGTGATATATTATTTGAATCGGCCCTCTTTACAGCAAGCGGTCTCTTAACTGTCTGATGCTTTCATGCTGAAGTTCTACATTGTGTCCCTACATTATTCTTATCTTTGTATCAGCTTCTGAGAGAGATTGGTCCCATTCAAATCTGATTTCCTTGTTTAGAACAAGAGATAGTAAGCGAGTTCTTGAACTGACAACCCAAAATAAAAGGGCTCCTTGCTATATTAAGATGTCCTAGGCACTGGTCTATAGCAACTCTAGGCTGTCTCTAGGAGGGTGACAAAATCATCCACAACATCTTTTTGGCGCCGTTGCCGGGGAGCGAATTCAAGAATATCTGTTTCCCTGGGTTCGACATCTCATATTCCCTCTCTAATCAGGTGAGCATAGAGAGGTGAAGAGTTGCAGATTTCTCACCTTGGCGACTCCACTGGTCTTTATTTGATAAATTTTATTGGTAGTCCTGGCTTCTCGAAAGCCACATTTGAGGTCAGATACATCTCAGTCGAAAACACCTTACGTGTCTGACCCAGAAAAAAATCATTCATAAAAGAGTCTGGAAGGAGAGGAAGCCAGCTCGTGCTGAAAACTCTGCTGAAAACCCTGAATATTCCATTGAAGATTATTCGCCTTCTTCTTCTCAAGAAATCTCAGTAGAAAATCCCGACTCCACTGTTGTTTATTTGATAAATCTATTTGCAATCCCGACTCTGCTGGGGAAGAAACAATAGCCTTGATTTGGAAAATCACTGTGGTGGACAGTAAGATCTTAAACCATCCACCTGGCGACTCCACAGTTCCTGAATAATTAAAAGACCCCACTGGTGGAAGACTCCGAGTAGCTTGCAAAATGCATCTGAGTTTTATAGCAGAGTGCAGAGATGAAATATCACGTGGCTTGGAAAAAATGGAAGTGGAGGACCTTCCACGGATCACCCTTCTCATCCCAAGTTGCACGCCCGTGCTTAAGAAAATCCTTCTAAGAGTGATGATTGAAAGATACGAAGCTAAGATCAAACTCTTGCAATCACAAGAACAAGCCCAAGACGCAGACAATGAGCAAGACATGTGTCATGCTTTAAAACCTATGGAAGATGAGGAAGAAAGTGATCAGAAACCCTCTGATTGCTTACCTACATCTTGTATTATGTTGATCAGAGAGTATCACGATCTAATAGCAATGGAAAATAGGGAGCGCTGCCTCGAAGAAGCAAAAGACCACATAGAAGAGGCAGAATCCGATGTAAAAGAAGAGGCTCAAGAGAACATCCTGCCTCCCAGTCAGCTAGTACAAGAAAAAGAGAGATGCTATTCTTCTGCACAAAGGAACACAAAGCAATCATCCCCTTTGACAGAAGAAGAGGTTGATCAGATATCAAATCAGCAGCCTGCCTCAGAAATTTTCTATAGGACACCTACTCTTGCCCATTCGTCACTTGAGCTTGATAATTTGGATCCAGGAATTTAGAAGGCTTTGAAGGGGAATTCGAGGGATTGGGAGGTAAATGAAAGTGTTTATGGATGAAAATAGACAGGGAAAGTGGAGAAAGGTAAATGAGGGAAAATGGAGCTTCACGAGCAGTTTTTCTCTTAATAAACAGTAGATTTTTTCAGGTTTATGAGGGAAACAGCAGTGAAGATTAACTAAAAGATTAGTTATCTTCATAAAAACTTCAAAGATGATAGGTTTTCAAAGGGAATTATGTCTTGAAGTTTTGAAGAACAAAATTAGCCACTTCTTGGTATAACAGAATTTATCAATGGCTAACAGTGGCTCCACTTGGGGAAGACAGCTGGTTCTTTAGGTGTCTAGAACCTCAGCTGCAAATCTCTAGCTTTCATTAAACCAATGCCTTAATCCATTGGGCAGTAACCTTTCTTTTTGATGATCTCTGCAGCAATTTAAAACAATGGAATTATGTCAAAACAACATGTCTACCTACCCATTCCTAATGATCCTAACATTTTTTCTTCTTTTTCAGAGTGAATTTAGACTGGAAAACTCTCTTCAACAACATTTTATTCTTTTAAAAAACAAAAAAATAATCTAAGTCTAATCTTATTCCTCCATGAACTCAGTTTAAACAGTTGAGTTCATAAGCTTCTCTACCTAACCACTGTATATCAAGATTAGACTGTCTGACAGACTTTTATTCTCTAAATTCAAAAATAGAAATTTAAAAGCAGACAAGCCAAGATTGAACAGTCTAACTTGTTGCTTATCTATGGCATAAAAACAAGCTGCACATAGACTAAAATTGGCAGAAAATTTAAAACTAAATGTGAAGGTTTAAGATCTGAAAATTAAAACTTCCTTCATTATCTTCTTCAACTCTGATTTTGAATTTATTTGAGATGTCTTTTCTCTCTTTCAGGTTCAAGTTTTAAGCCTATTAGAACTAGTTTTTCATCAATCTCATAGGTTCAAGTTTTAAGCATGTTTGAACCTTCTTTCTTCTAACCTAATCTACCTTACTGATAAGCCAAGATTGAGCTGTTTGGAAAATCTAATTCACTAACCTATCAGCAGTAAATTGAAAAAATAATTCGTCATGATTAGGCTATATGACTAACTAGAAGTGTGTTTTTGGGAGTGGCGTTTGAGCTTGCACACTTTCAGATTTTGTCTCTCTTTTTGGTATGGGGCTGTACCTTTCTTGTTCTCCAATCTGCCCTCGTTTCTCTTTTCTATTGTTTTTGTAATTTTATTTTTCTAACTTTGAATGCAATGTTTAAACAATGATATTTACAATGGAAAATAAAATTCTTTGAAACTCATGACTCTTGACAGAAGTAATGCTTGAGCATCCTGTCATTGAGAGGACCTCCATATAAATCTTCTCCATTCAATTCTTTCACGAAAAATGCATTGTGACCTCTCTCAGCATGAATAATATAGGGTCCTTTCCACAAGTTTTCAAACTTGCCACGTTTTCCCTTCTCTTCTCTTCTTGAATCCCATTTAAGAACCACATTTTCAATTTGTAAATTGTTTGCCTTAGTTCTTTTATCAAACAGTTTCTTGATATTTTTTTGGACTAGTTGTGTTCTTATAGACTTATTCTCTGGTCTACTGTAAGTGAATTGTTTGGTTGATTCTTCTCTGCATATCATTCTCTTCAATCTGCACTTCTTGGAGGAGTTTCATGACTGGGACTCCTATTGATGTTGGGAAGACTGCATCCATGCCATAAACCAGCTGATAGGGGGACATATTTATTGACTTTTTGGTAGTTAATCTATCAGCCCATAAGGCATGAACCAGCTTATTGTTCCATGACTTCTGATTCTGCTCCAACAGCTTCTTGATGATATTGATGAGGCTCTTGTTGGAGGATTCAACTAATCCATTTCCTTGGAGATAGTAGGTAGTAGAGTGGCCCAAGGTAATGTGGTATTTGTGACAAAAATAAACCATTCTTTTAGATTTAAAGGTAGCAACATTATCTGTTATGAGTTTTCTAGGACAACCAAATCTAGATAGGATATTTGTTTCAAGGAACTTGATAATGACAGAGTCAGCAACATTCCTAGAGGGTATAGCTTCTATCCACTTGGTAAAGTAGTCAGTGGCAGTGACGATCCACTTATGTTGGGCTGATGAATATGGGTGAATTTCCCCAATGAATTCCAAGCCCCATTGTTGAAAGGGTGTCTCAACACTGAAAGGATGTAAAGGTAAGGGAAGGAGTTTTCTTTTTCCTTAAAAAATTTGACACTTATGGCAAGACATGACTAAATTTTGAGTATCTGGGAAAAGGGTGGGCCAATAGTGACCAGATCTAAGGATTTTGTTTGTTGTGGTCTTCCAGTAAAGGTGTCGTCCACATTCTCCTTCATGCAGCTCATGCATTATTTTTCTTGCATCATCTTCGAGTAAAAATTTAAGCAAAATCCCAACAAAATTTTTCCAATACAATACCCCATCTAAGATGCAATAACTTAAAGATTTCTGTTTCAAAAATCTAGCTATAGTTTTAGACAAAGAAGGAGGGGCATTCAAATACAAAAGCACATAAATTATGTCAGCATACCAAGGAGAATTCAGAAATGTTTCTTCAATGAAAAGGGCAGTGAATTCTTCTACTTCTTCCAACACATCTACCATGTTCATATATAGTGCTTGGAAGTTTGACTCAGCCATGAGTTTTGCTAATCCTTTCCCTTTAACTAGTTTGGTGGGCCTGATTTCTAAGTCATATTCAAGAATAGTTGCAATCCATTTTCCCCTTTTACCATCAGGGTCTTGACTTAGAATATCCTTGAAAACAGTATGTGGAACAAAATCACTTATGTGAGAGTGTAAAATGTAGACTCTAAAGTCCTTTAATGCTTTCACTAATGCTAAGGCTTGCTTCTCCATGATGTTATATTTGAGAGGAGCATCTCTTAAGGCCCTACTAAAAAAGGATATTGGTTGTTCTTGCCCCAAGTCATTCTTTTGATGTAATACTGCAGCTATTGTATGTTCAGATGCAAAATAAAAGAAATAAAAGTCTTTGGTGAAATCTGGACTAATCAAGATTGGTGTTTGAGAGAGAGCTTGTTTAACTAGTTCAAATGATTGTTTAGCTTGTAAAGTACATTTTACACCTACCTCTTTCTTAAGCATGTTTTTAATGTTTTTTAATAGTTCGGCAAGGTTGGGGATAAACCTCCTCAAAAAATTAATCTTTCCAATGAAAGATTGTAATTCTTTGAGGCTTCTTGGATGGCTAATTTGCAATATGCCATCTATTATTTTAGGGTCTACTTTGATTCCCTCTTCTGAAATTATGTGACCAAGAAGTTTACCTTCCTGGAGACCAAAAAGTGTCTTATTAGGATTCAAAGATAAGCCAAATCTCCTACACTTCTCAAAAACTTTTCTTAAATGAATCAAGTGTTCTTCATCAGTTTTCGAGAAAACAGTAATGTCATCAAGGTAAATGATTATAAAATAGTCAATATCTTCTGAAAAGGCTATGTCCATGGCCCTTTGGAAGGTGGCCCCTGTATTCATCAAATCAAATGGCATTTTGACATACATAAAGGTGCCCCAAGGTGTAGTAAAAGCAGTTTTGAGTTGATCACTTGGGAGCACTAGCACCTGATTGTAACTTGAGAACCCATCCAACAGTGATATTATTTTTGACCCAAATACCTACTGAAGTATATGGTCCATCTTGGGTAAGGGGTAGATATCTTTAAGGGAGGCTCTATTTATATTTCTAGAGTCAATGCACAACCTGATTTCCCATGTCTTCTTCCTAACAGAAACTAAGTTTGACACTCACTCTGAATATCTAATGGGTACTATAATCCCAACATCATACATCTTTTCAATTTCTTTCTTAACTAAAGGCAGTAAAACAAGGTTTATTCTCCTTAGTTTTTGTTTGAAGGTTTTTGATTTTCCTTAAGAGGAATTTTGCGTTGAATGATGCTAGTATCATAAGATTTCAGATCTTTGTATTCCCAAGCAAACACATCTTTATATTCTTTGAACAGATCTATGTATTGCAATTTTATGTGAGCTGGGAGAGTGTTGGATAGTTTAATCATCTTGGGTTCTGCCAGGCTACCTATGTTATGTTCTTCTACATCTGTTTCCACGGGCTCGATTCCTGGTTCTTTGGCTACATCATTTAAATCAAATAGGTGTTCTAAAGGTGTGAGATCCCTTGGAATCGTATCATTCTTGCATTGTAAAACTTCCAAGTCTTTCTAGTCTGCGTTGTCAATTAATTCTGCTTCAAAAGGATTCTCACATTGATTTATATCAGCAGAATATGTCATTTCTATCTCTGGGATTTCTTCATTGTCAAAACAATCTTCTTCATGGCTGGCTTTTGATGTTGGTATGTCAAAATCATTTTCTGATTTTAGGAAATCATCTATGTGTTTTTCAGAGTCAAACACTTGCCAGTGATCCTCATTATCTGGCACTGCAGGTCTGTGTTTTACTTTTACACTAATCTGTTCATTTATCCGAGGTATTTGGCAGTTGTTGGAATTGAAGGCAAGTTCATTTGCTAGATGATTTTGTGCTCTTGGAATGAAAATGAGTTCATATTTTTCAAAGGTCTTTAATAAGTCAATGGAAGCATTTCGATATTCTCTAAGTCTTGCATTTTTAGCTGAATATTCTCCTTTGATTTGTCTCATGATAAGTTCAGAATCTCCTAGGATTGATATCCTTTGGGCTTCTAATTGTTTAAGCAATTGTAAGCCAAGGAGAAGGGCTTCATATTCAGAAATATTGTTTGTGCATGGGAAATCCAGTTTATATGAAAAACTCTGATTTGTATTTTGAATCCATACACCTACTCATACACTTGTTTTATTACAAGATCCATCAAATTTTATTGTCCAAAGTATATCTGGCTCATTTTCATTTCCTTGTTGTTGATGATTTTCAATTTTTTGAATTTGATTTAAGGGAAGATTTGATTGTTCTAGTAAACTGATTTCCTCTTTGTTTTCCTTTTCTTGTTGAGTGATTTCATCTTCATTGTATAAGATAAAGGAATCTAAACTTGATTCAATGGAATAGATTGGAGAGTTGTTTGGTTTATCTATGTTGCTCACCATGTACTTCATGTGGGATTCCCTATATAATCTTCTGTTTTGGTTAAAAACTGGGATGGTGGCATAAGACATGTCCATTTGAAGGCTTCCCTGAAGTTTGGCTCCCCATGATCTTAATAAAAGCATGCCATACTTTGGGGGAATGTCAGCTACAACTATGTCCATCACTAGACTCTTAGCAGGGATTTGAGATAAGTTAACACATAAATATTTGATTAAACCCAAGCACTTGACTCTGCTTCAATCAAAGGAATACAAATCCTTATATGGTTTATTAATTTCTAAGCCTAAGCTTTCCATTACTACTTTGGGCATAAGATTATGTGAAGCTCCAGAGTCTAACATGGCATTGTGTAAGATTTTCTCATGTATATTCAAACTAACATAGAAGGGAGGGACAACTCCTTCTTGGTATTTTCCTTCAACTTCTGGACCAAACAAAAACTAAGGCTTGTCATCTGTCAAGTTTAAAGTATCAGTATCACTTCCTAAGTTCAAAGCTTTCAAAATTTGGTTTTTGTACACTTCTTGGGTTACTAGTTCAGCTAGAGGTATAGTAATTTTTATCTTTGCAATCTCTCCCTCAAGGCTGAAAGGAACTATTGATTTGGTCATATTTACATATGTTTTTTCAATTGAATTCCTTTAAGTAATTTTGACTTGCTGAACTTTGTTTGGACTGCTAATTGGGACAGTTTTGTTAGGTCCACTAGCTAAAGTGCTAGGGATATTTTGCTCAACATTTGGCTGGCCACTTTTCTCTTTGTTTAAGTCTAGTTTCTTAGCCAAAATGTTGGGTTTGTTTGTTGTTTTCTTAGGCTGATTTTCTACATTTTTATTAACAACATTGCTGGTGTTTTTGTCTTTTGAATTGTCTATGTTCCCTTTGCTTCTAAGATCATATTGTTTGTGTACCTTCATGATTGCATTTTCAAACCCCAGTCTATAATCATCAGAATCCTCATAGGTGTTTTCATTTTGATTCGAGGAGAAGAAACCTTGTTCTTCTTCAGTGAGGAAAACATCATCCCCACTATCTGATCCAATCAAGTTTACATGACCTTCTCCCAAACTTTCAATCTCCCTATCTTCCTCATATTGATCTACATAGTTTTGTTGGAAGGGAGGTCTAATCTGTTGGTCATTTTATTTTTACCTATCTTGATTGTTTTCTCTTCTATAATTCTAATTTATATTTCTATTTTGGTTGTTTTGAGGTTATCTTGGTGGCACTCTATCATTCAAGTTGATCTTTTCAAGTATCTTCTCCATTAATTTCACTAGGTTGTCAATTTTGGTGTCAGAAGCTGAGGTTGAGGGTGCAATGTCACCTTTATAAGTTACCCTCTTCTCTGATCTAAACCTATTTATTTTCTCAATTATGTTTGCTTCTACACTCATAGCTCCTTTCTGCATGTCTTCTAGTTGAGTTAAGTAATCTCTCTCCCTTAGTTGATAGGCCATTTCAGCATCAAAACCTTCAGGATATCTTACTAAGGCCGTGCCTTGGGGAGGTTTCATGTGAGGTGGAAGAGCATTGTAGATACTATTAAACCTGGTGGAGTAATCATGAACAATCTCCCCTTGATTTCTTTTAAGACTGCTATACTCTGCTAAGATTTGGAGAGGATTCTTTTTGATTTCCCATTTGTTTATGAATGTTTGATTCAAAGCAAGGAGATCATTTATGCTGTTAGGAGTCAGGATTGTAAACCATTTTTTTACTTATCCTCCTAAACTTTGGGCAAAGATTCTCATTTTAATAATATCATCATCTATCTCCATGTAATCAAAAGCATCATTCATTTTGTCTACATGCTGTTGAGCAGTAGTAGGTTCATTTGCAGTGAAATGAGGAATTTTAGATTGATAGTCATTTGGTAAGGGAACCAGAGGTTGTGGTAACAGTAATGGGGCATACCATGTTGCCATGGCTGGAAGGAAAGGTGGATTTACAAGGGGTGGATTTATAAGAGGGAAAGTGGGCTGAAATGGAGTGTTTTGAACAGTGGTAGTATGGATTGGAGTGGAAGAGACACTTGGACCAGTAAACTGGTTTTGAGCAGATTTGTTATGAAAAAGGCTAAAGTGATGAAGAAGCTAGGAATCAGGAGGAGTGGAAGGTGAGGATTCTCTACTAAAGCTCTGTTGCAAATATGCAATGTCAAGATCAATTTGGTTTAAATCACCTTGAGATCTATTTCTAAAGATGTTCTTTGTGTGATGTAAGTAAAAGTGTAAATCCTTTAAGTCAACAAGGTTTTCAGGGACAGATTTTGTTCTTAAGAGGCTCCCATCATCAGCTGATTTTCTAGATTTAGAATTCTACCACAGAAGTCTCTCTGGATTGTCAACTATCGTAGGAGGATTAGGGTCTGGATGGGATCTAGTGTTGATCCTATGTGAAGCCATACTTCTTTTTCAAAATTGAGAAAGGCTGAAGTTTTTAGGGATTGTTTCTGAAAATTTTGCCTCTCGCAACGTCTTATCTAGTATGGGACTAGGCTTCTAAACTTCCTCGAGGCTGGTTAACACAGTCCTAAGGGAATCTGGAGACCTAGATGAGTAATAAGCCTACTGGGGCCAATGGATTCGCCAGGTGGAAACTTTTTAACTTCTATGAAGGTAAAATATTGGATGGTTCCACCACCATGCTTATTATGAAGCCAATCTGAGTTATTTTTTGGGATTTTTCTGAGTTTTTTCAGTACTATGGGTTATGAGAGTGTCCTAATTCTGATTCAACACTTAGCTAAGGTGTTTAAAACATACAGAGTTCACTCTTATGGCTTGGTAACTGATTTCTTCAAGGTTTGATAAGGTTCTATGAGAATCCTAAGGGTTACTTAGTTTGTCACTGATTCAAATAAGTCCTATCATGATTACCATTATGCTTGGTAGTGCTTGAAGAAAGTTGCTTATATTGTACTGAACAATGACTGTTTTGTTTTATGGAGTTTACTCAGAGTCCCGCCGTGATCGCCATTATGTTTG